>CAXKVY010000217.1:2500-475006 GCA_964058915.1 Tetropium fuscum
ATAAAACTCCACTACGGCATTTCTTGTGTTTATAAAGTGAAGTGGGAACACGCGAACTAAATGATTTATCGGATAAGTTTCTGACTTTATCGTCTCGTAGCAAGGCAAATTCAATAAATCGTTGTTACATATAGCAAAAGCCGGGGTAAAAGTGCATGTTGTATACTTTTTAAATGTAACCGGCTTATATTTAATGGAAAATTAGATTGGATAATATCATATCAACTCCGATAAATTGTTGCGATTTGTTGCAAAACTATTGCAATAGACTTTAAAAACTTAAAAAACCATAGACATAATATGAAACAGGAGCGTGTATTATTAATAACCCCTCTAATAAGGACAAAGTGCTTACTTTAAATATCATGGTGACGTCACGCTCTGGGGACTTAACCCAGATGGAGGCTAACATACTCTCTAAGCTAATACAACAGGCTTGCCTAGGTCGATCGAAGCGGCGATGCCAGAATGTGTTCCAGTGCGACGATTCTCTGCCTATATGTTGTACGGTATTTAGAATGTAAAGAAATTAGAATGTAAACAAAATAAAGTAGCTTTCTCATTAGTCAATTATCAAATCAAATTGGTGGCAAAAAGTCATTAAGAAGCAAGCAACTAACAACTCTCGTGTCAATTGTAATTTGGCAACCCTGTTAACGATGTTTTGTTTTGGGTTTTAGTATAGAACGCCGCCACGGGCCAACAATAACACCTCTAGAGGGGTTATTGTTATTAGTTATTGCGCGCGCTTGCCTAGTTCCTAATCGATTCTTGATCTTTTTTAACGGTTTATTTGTTGCGGTATTATATCGTAATGCCCCAAAAGTGTTGTGTTCCCGGTTGTACAGGAAATTACGAAACCAGTAGAAATGTTCGGGTGTTTCGTTTTCCCAGAGACGAAGAGTATCGCAGAAAATGGCTCTCTGCAATCCCACGTGAAAGTTTTGTGCCGAGTGACAACTCCCGAGTGTGTGAGTGCCACTTTGAATAGGATGATTTTTTTACAAAATTTCCCAACAGGATACAAAAACTGGTGAGATCGTTTCAGTTATTTTAGTTTTACCCCGGTTAAAAGAAACTAGCGTACCAAGTAAATTTCCGAACTGTCCCAAATACTTGTAAAAAAAATATCGTATCGAAAAAGCAAAGACGAAAAACTTACAGAATTAGGTACATGAAATACATTTTCAGACATACATACAGACATGTCAAAGCTTAACCATGTTGTGAACTTTATGTCCAATGTTCTTAAAAATAGAGGACGAAAATGTTTCACAAGGAATTGAATTTATTTCTGATCAACTTAAATTGCGAACATTATCAAAAGAACGTTATAGATATTCCACTACCACTATGGTTTTTTGCCCAATTTTATATACAATTAGTCCTCATGCATATAGATATTTACGAAATCGTGGACCTATAATTTTGCCCCATCCCGAAACAATCAAAGGAGTCTGTAATGGTTTTCTAACTGATCCTCATATTGATGAGAAGAAAACTTTTTTAACATATGCACAAAATATCTTTAAATATTTAAAAGACCAAGACAAATATGTTAGTTTACTAATGGATGAAATTCACATTGATCCGTATTTAGATTATAAAGGTGGTAATGTTGTAGGAGCTCCAATAAATAATAACGATTCGTTAGCGACATCTGCGTATACATTTATGATTACTAGCATCTGTTCAAATTTTAAAGAAGTTGTTCATATTGCTCCTGTGTCTAAAATTAATCATGAATTACTTGTCAGTTTTCTTAAAACAATTAACCATCTAGACTCTAATAATTAGACACATGTAATCTCGAAACAGTTAACAGTTAACCATTTAAATTATTCTTTACCTGTGTTTTTCATAGACTCCGATAGATTTATGCCGTAATATCTTTGTTTAGTTTGATCTTTTTATTGATCTCCAAAACTACATTAAAACGATTTCAGACATACCTACCTAAATAACTACATAAAGCCCGTAATAACATAAGTATCTCGTAGGCCTCCGGATGGTGACGTCACGAGGCAGCACTTTGTCCTTGTATATTAGAGGTGTTGTTGGTATTATATGGATTGTAATAATGGAGTATAACTCCATGATTTACCTAGTATTTCCCGTAAATCCTCCGTATATTGCATTGTATAACAGTTCGCCATTCTTTGTAATTGCCAATTTTGTGTTTAAATTGTCAAAAGCAGAGTACTCAAGGTACCCTCCCATTATTATCACCTTCATAAAGATTATACTGATAATTGTGTTTTTGTCCGGAAGAATTTATACATCCATTCTTTCCGGAAAGCTTGCATTATAAATTTTGCATATCAAACGAAAGCACTATAATAAAGTTTCAAGCGTTCCTTCACAGTGACAATTTGATAGTGAATTAATTTTCGAACAAAAATACATTCCATTAAAAATAACCGTGTGAGGCACTCGAAATGTGGGAACTTTGAATTTTTTTAACACCCTGTATAATATTTTTCGAAAAATGAAAATGTAGAACGAACCTTGGTTTATATTCAGACAAGTTTTCAGACGATTTTAAAACGAATTAAGGAAACGTTTTTGAATTTTTTTTTAAATATAATTAACTCAAAAATTGTTCAAAATCGTCCCATAACAAAACGTACTTATAATTAATTACAAGGCGAATCAATATCTGCAACAAAATATAGGTGGTTCCATTTAAGAAAATGTATTTTTGTAACGCCACGAATTTCGAAACCACCCTGTAATATCGAAAATATTAAAAAATAAAAATTTATGAGATACTGAACAATTTTTGTAATTAAGTTTAATTTCCCAATTCTTAGGGCTTTTGAGATAAGGTAGTGGACCATATTACGCGGACCACCCTGTACACCATTGTAACAATTAGACCAGTCATATGAATTCTTTTGTTTTATAAAATTCAAAAGGTAACGACATTTTTTGATAGACGTATAATAATAATAATTTTAAGTAAATTTAAAGGTACAATCTGATTTTACAGTTTTTTCAATAAATATCCATTAAAAAACAAGCAAAGGGGTAGCCTGACCTTGTAGCCATTCATAAAGAGCAATATTTACTAGTCGGCCTATAAATAAAACGAATCAGTAATTCGTTTATTTCCCAACACAGCAAATTGTGACCTCTCCGTATTCCATGGCCTTGCTGCCTGGACAGATATACACGCGCCCAGAAATATTTTCAATACTAAAATAATAAAAAATTATGGGGTGAGCCACTACGTTGTGACACCCGGTAGATATCAGAAGTAATGTTGCGATAGTAGCAATAAATTTTAAAAGAGATTACTCGAGTCAAAGTTTACTAAATATAAGCTTTGATATAATGCCCAAGACATCCCGATGTTTTCACCGTAGACTTTAGGATTACATTTTTTTTAAATCTATCAACTGGATAAACGACAATCTTCACGCCGCATTAAAATAATCCCACGCCGAGAAGCGCAGCTACGAACTTTAATATTTAGAAATTGCCACTGACCACACAAGCAGGCTCTAGTTAAATAATAATTTATTATTACTATATACATGCCATTAGCAGGCTTTAACTGCATGTATTAGCCGTAAATTAAATTTATTCTTATAATTATTTTTATAGACGAAATAAATTAAACCAGCGACAGGTCGAGTCCAGGAATGTCACAGCGTTTGCAAGCGTTTAGTGGTTGTACTAATTAAAATGTGATTCGCGTATCAATTTGTAATTTAATTATATATAGTGAGGTCTGTGGTATCCTGAGTCATCTTGGTTTACAGGCTTATATCTAGTAATAGTCGATGACTTGGATATACTTACGGATAACCTACAGAAAAGCTATTGTTCGTCACAGGTGATAATATCAGTTGAAGGTGTGGTGTCCACGTTTCGCAATTTTAATGCGGTGTGCAGCTTTTCAGTGAGGTAATACCATAATTATTGTTGGTGGAGCTGTGAAATTCCGATTTGCTGTTGTGCTAGCTTGAAAATTGTTTCATAGTGTACATACCTACCTACATTTTGTCACGTTTAATTGTAACTGTTTACCACAAAGCAAATATTTATATTGAGTAGACAATCTTGTAATGTACGGCAATCGGCAATGCTTTTTCAGCTTTAATATATTTTCGCTTCCTCATCATACATCAAAGATTTCGGAGCCGAAACAGACAGACAAACAGAGACAAAAATTTTCAAAATTGGTTTTTGGTAACGTATATAAGTAACGTATATACTTTCATATATGCATTTAGTAAAAAAAGCTGTTATTTTATTTGTATAGATTATTTATTTGACTATTTGTATAGATTGCGTTTTTTTTATTTAGGTACTGGATAGGGCTGGAACCTTTGATGTAACTATAACACTCGGAGTAGCTTCCACCAACACCAAAACACTTTCACTTCGCTCGACGCGCGTTTCGCCAACCAAGTTGGCATCATCCGGAGACGATTAAAACTAAAACAGTTTTAATCGTCTCCGGATGATGCCAACTTGGTTGGCGAAACGCGCGTCGAGCGAAGTGAAAGTTTTTGGTGTTGGTGGAAGCTACTCCGAGTGTTTTTTTTTATTTGTCGATTTTTTCGTTTTCAGTGGGCGAGCAAACAACTATCTAAGGGCTAGCGATGGGCAATCGATATAGATAACGAAAGTCTGAATTTTAAAATGCAGGTGTGTTAACGTAACACAGGTAACCCAAGAGAGATAGCCTGTTAGTATATGAACCTGTCGGTGGTCTGATGGAACGCAGAAAGGTGTTCAGCAGGTGTGCGAAATTAACCTTGATAGCTGAATTTCAAGTTTTAAGGTTGTAGTAAGAAATTGATATTATATAATTGGCAGTGATTTATAACAATTGATGCAATTTATTTTCCTAGTGTTAGAACAATGAGGTAGAAAGTGGCATAAAGAACATTAGTAGGTATACCAAACAAAAAAAGTTTTCACTTATAATATCATAAGAGCTTAAATTAGTCGCGAATGTTTTGAAATTTTTCTTAAAATATTCGTGCCCGAAAAAAAAATTACGGGAATAATTTACGCTCATGTGGTATTCGGTAAAGAAATTTCACACCCCAAGTATAAATCAAACTTGACATTTTACTATAGTACAATTTGTATTTTATGTGAAATTAAGCTTTAAATGAATAAAAATATTATATCCTAGATATGTCGTATTAATAACAAGTACACAAGTTCCAGTGATTGTAAAGAAATAGATAAGATCGCGATGTGTAGATCAGCTGTCAAAAAATTCACTTATTTGTCACCTACAGTTCCTACAATATGTATGTGTAGTTGAACGACCGGCAACCCTGACCTACACAATATTTTTCATTGGCGTAGACATTTTTTTTTCTTAGGGGGGTGAAAGTACTTATATGCATATTTTCAACACCACAGCTGATATTGAATGCAAGTTTACACACCACTGATGAAGTATTGCTTTCAGCGCGTTACTATTTTTTAGTAGGTGGTTCGCCAGTAGCCATATTTCCCACAAGAAACACAAATTAATATGTACAAAACAGCTAAGTAGTCGAGAAAAATAATCTTAAAAACGGAAAAATAAAATAAATATATTTTCAATTGAAATACAGTCATATTTATTGTGTAGGTAGGTACCTACCTACTAATTTTTAATTTTGCCCACCGATGTAAATTATTAATTTGTAATCTTGGATGGTAAGTACCTACATAAAAATAAAGTAAAATTTTTCAGGTTGCCATGGTAACGAGTCAAAATAAAGCATCTTATTGGTTTTAAAGTAAAGGTGTGAAATTTTCATGAGTAATATCATAAAGGGCATCTAATATTTCCGAAAAGAATCGAAAAAACATGTTGCTAGGTAATATTTTGACAAGAAGCACCTGCACCTGCACGAATGCATTTTGTTAAAATATTACTTAGCGACTTGTTTTTTCGAGTTTTTTCGCAGGAAAAATTAGATGCCCGAATGGTATTTGACAAGACTATTTCATGAGTAACAGATTATTCTGCATACACATAGCTTACAAAACATACCTATTTATTCTAAATGCATACAGAATAAATATGTAGATATTAATTTGAAAACTTAAAAACATATAATTTATTTAATCAGAAAATACTACAAACTTAATTATTTATGGTACAATTAAAATTTAAATTGCAATTTTGCTACACAGTAGGTGTATTGTATGAAATCTTTTTAAACTCATTGATAACGTTGGGTGTAGGTAAATCATTAATGTTGTTGATGGGTCCAGCTGTACAGTAAGAATCTCGAGGAGTGACTGCAGGATCTTCTGTTTTCTGTTTTTTAGCTGGAGGTTCTGAGGCGTCACTTCTAAGGGTGTTTATGATGTTGGAATAATGCTCATTATTCATTTGCAGACAAGGCTTAATTGAGTGGGCAGAACTGTGTCCAGTAATTTTAATTAATTGTTGTTCACCCACTCCTCCTTTAGCCAGGTTACTGACTGCCGTCGACCGCATAGAGTGCACTGTTATTTATCCTGTCTTCTCTGCTGTTTCTTTAGTCCAAGTTCGTTTTTTCCCACTGGAGTGTTTTTGTACCATCCACTTGATTGTTCTTTGTTCCATGATGGGGTTTACTGTTATGAATAATCTATCAGTTGTTATTCTAGATGAACGTTTAACCATTAGAATTTTAAAAAGACGGACTGGACAAAAGGGTTCCCGTGTTGGGGACCAGCCATTTACTATCGGCTATTTTTTTTCTCCTCCCTGGGCCGTCTATTGAAGAAGGGATTATATTCTACTCTTCCTAATTTAGTTAATAAACTTGCGATGTCGTGACCTCTGTTTTGTTTAAAGAGGAGAAACCGATTTTCAAATAACAAGTGGTTAGGGTATAAGCAGGCACTAGGAAAGACGTGGGACGAGGGTTTTGCGTATGGGGAAACAGGTAGTTGGACTCTGGTGTGTGTTAGTGCTTAACGTCAAATTTCCCAGGTTAGTAAATATACTTAATTTGTAATGTTTATTAATAAATTTGTTATCTCGAGAATTATCGCCATCATTTTATTAAAATTGTCCGTGTTATATTTTGTTTTTGAACTACGAATAATTATGATACGTAATGCATAAACTATGAACATTTTACTTGTTTATTTAGTATGTTCAGCTCATTCTGGTTTTAAGATTATTTTATGCGGTTTTATTCAGTTCGATCTAAGTAATGTTGTTGACCTTTTTGTTCCAATCATGACTACGAGTAGGTTTTTCATACTTGTGGGTTTTGCTTATAACAGTGACCTAATTGCCGCTTTTTGTATGAGATGATGAATGTTTGCGCCTTGTTGAATTTATTAACACTTTTCCCCCGTGCCAGGGCGAACACGCTAGTTGCCTCCCGTATGGGACCTTCGTTTTTGCACCAAAATCTTACAATTACTAACTGGGTTGCCTCCCGTGTGGGACCTCAGTATCTTCTGACGAATGTCGGCTAACTAACAACAAACTCTTCAGTTTTGTATCTTGAGAATGATCGTAGGTTAAAACACAAGTATGACAACCCTTGTAAGTTTTCATTTTACTTTCACCTAAGTGTCCAACAGCATTACTGCGATCCTTTTGAATTCTCTGTCGTGCTATTTCCCCTCGTGAATTCAAGGCTGCGTACGGTATATATTTATTTTATATTGTTCATAAATTTAATACCTATTTAAATAAATCAGTAGGTGTATTCAAATGCTTGGTCTTTTCTTTTTCATCTCAAAACTCTCGCTTTTCGTTAGTAACCAGTGCATCTCGGACAGGGTTAATTCAAATTAAATACAACGTAGGGTAGGTATTTTTCCTTTTGACGACCACGTACCCCGGCCATGTGTTTCTCTGAATATTATGTTGAACCGATCCGGGTTGGTTACATTACAGTATTGTAATTTTTGGCGACAACAGCTATCAAGTTTTTCCGCGGGTAAACTCGAAAAAGCTGCTGACAGGTGCTGTCATACAGTTTTTCCATCTAGAAACCATTTGTAATTAAAAATTGCGCGTTTGTGATTGGTGTAAATTGCGACGAGGGAAATAGTGGTTAATATCGTATTACTTCCCTGTAATTTTTTATGGGCTAATATAGGAAAGGTAGCGTAAATAAGTAACTTGCAAAGAAATGCAAAAGATGCAAAGAAATGTGACCATTAAGTAACAGGACTAGTGTGTTTTTATCTATTTGGTAATATTCTTAGTCATAACAATTTTGGAAATGATAATATGCTAAGAATCAATATACAAGGATAAAAGAACCAATGATAGAATTTTTTACGTTCTATTTATGCTTGTAGGTACATTATTATCATTGACGTATCTGGAATCGCCCCCCCCCCCTTAGAAATTATTGGATTAATTGACAATTTCCAATTTATCTTTCGGTCGTTTTCGTTTTTGTCGATTTTTTTGTTTATTTCCTCTAATTATATAGCTAATTTTCCGAACAAATTTCAAGAGAAATTAAGAAATTGTTGATTTGATATCTTGATTTCACTCAGTCACGTGCAAATCATTGTACTCGTAGTTTCTTGCAAATAATTTTATAATTATTGTTACTACACCCAATCATGCAGAGCAAACGCAGAAATCTGGCTCTTTGGCAACAATATCCCGGTAGTGATATTCGGCCCCCCAAAATAAAATCCTGGCTACGTCACTGACATTATCCTGAATAACTTTTATTTTATTTGCCTTTAAAGTAAATTGCCATAGCAGCAATAACATCTCACGTGCTCTATATTTCGGACAAGGCTGAAGCAGACTTGTAATCAATTTTCTCATTCTTCTCTACAAACCATTAAATTGAGGCTGCACAAACTGAAATTTACCATTTATTCTGAACCTATGTAGGTTAAAGTTCATGTACTACAAAATAAATTCACATTTCACCGTGCTTCTTGTGTATAGAGAACAAGACGAACAACGATTGCTTATCTATGTAACCTACACTATATTTATGTATGGCAACAGAAAATGCAGTAGTCATGAAATCCCAGCTACTACATAATAATATAAGCTATAAGCTTGTTTTTATTCATGATTTGGACAGTTTATTATTTGTATTGGGTAGTGCGTTTCTATAAAACTGTCGATTGTGTTGAAAATATTGCAGAATATAATGCCCATGGCTCGTATATATGTATATGCAAGAAATGTTGTTTTTGTTCGAGATCGTGGAGTACGATGACACATGTAATACCCGCCGTAATACTATGCGAACCATAGATATCATGCTCCCATAGAAAGGTGAAAATTGACATGTTAAACATGAAAATGAACAGGTTTCTAAAAAAATCTGAAAAAATATATAACGGGTATATTTTTAAGATTTCTCGGTACAATCGGCATCAGCTTATAAGTCACCACTGTTCGAGCACATCTCGCAGGGTTGCCAGGCCGTGCGGCTCAATTTCCCCAGTCGAAATCCGTCTCTCTCCCTCTCCCCCCTCTCTCCCTCTCCCCCTCTCTCCCTCTCCCCCTCTCTCCCTTCTCTCCCTCTCTCCCTATCCCACCCCTCTCTCCCTCTCTCTCTCCCTCTCCCCTCTCTCTACTCCTCTCTCTCCCTCCCTATCTCCCCCATCTCTCTCCCCCCTCTCTCTCCCCCCTCTCTCTCTCTCTCTCCCACTCTCTCGACAACGAAAGCGGATAAGTTTTCGTAAATGTTAAAGTGAGTTGTTATATTGTTAATCTGCTTTTTGGTGTGAGATTTCTTGATTAGCCAAAAAATTTTTTCGAAAAACGAAGGTGACGCCGATACTTGTACATACTTGTAAATTGTTGAGAGCGATTGACAAATATGTCAAAAAATGAGCGACGACAATAATTTTACACCGATTTCGCTCCGAAAAGACCAGTTTTTACACATTTCAATACAATTTACTTTTACTAAATAAAGGAAAATGTAATTTTCCAATGCAAATTTACATTGAACACAGGAAAATTTCATTTTTCATATGTTTCGTCGCCGGTTTCGCTTCCATAATTACCATCACCAGGAAGCAGACCTGAATTATGTACTTACATCGAGGGCTACGAAAATTATTTTTACTTATTTCAGTTTTTACATATTTCAACGCGAGTTTCGAGCCACCTAACTTGCCAGAAAACTAAAATGCCTAAATTGAGCACGACTGCATTAAACATAAATATGTCAAAATACCAATTCTTACACAGTTCCAAGGAGGTTTCGCCTACAAAATTACCGTATCAGGAATCCAAAAAAATCTAGATTTATTATTTACGGTTATAACTCGGGTTAGAATGAGATGTTTATCAGCGGAAAGATTTTTCCAATCAAGACATGCTAATTGACCTGGTAATTGCCAATAAACAGGGTTGTTATTATTATATCTTACGTCATCTTATCTATAGACCTTCCTTTAGTGAGTCGGGTCTTGTTACTGCGCATTGCATAAATGAATCTGGTTTGCTGACATTGAAAATTATTTGGGCATTTAATTCGCATTTAATGAGCGTTTAATTCTCCGCATGTGAAAATTGTGATCTGCTACGTCTGCATCTGTCGTATTTTCATAATCTGGTATTTAAAAATCAGTTGGCAGAAATATTTCCATTTAACTTTCTAGGTGGTCCTTTGAGGTACACATGCCTTCGAAGCCTTTGAACTACTTTTTCTTTAATAAAGCACAAATGCCACTGGATTTAATTACAATTAATTTGTCGCAAACCAGACGACACACTTACTTAGTCGCGCACCAAATATTCCCGGCATTTCATGCCAACAAAATATTCAATAAAGAGAACGAGGTAGATTATTAACTGCTTAAATGTCGTTGCAAAAATAGAAAATCTAAAAAAAATACGAATGTAGTTCTTCATACAGATGTATAGAGGGCTGTTTGTTGCTTTAAGATTTGAAATTTTTATTTGGAGACGTCCCACACCGGCTCAATATGATTGAGATCTGGCGATAATGCAGGCTATATACTATATGTATCATAACGCCTGTATCATAATACCTGTCCCGTGCGGCTTTATGGCGTTTCAAGTCACTCAATACTTTTGACTCAAACCTAAAAAATCAAAATGGCAAATCTAAAATGGCGGACTATCCTATTTATGAACAGCATTGTCTCAAACTTTGCGGTGTTTAAGGTCACTCGATACAATTTTTTACTCAAACTTAATACCTTCAAAATGGCTGATCCAAAATGGCGTACTATCGAATATGTGAACCGATTTGTCTTAAACTTGGTACTTAGGGTTGTTTGAGGTTACTGGGCTCATTTGGTGGCTTTTAACGAGTCTCATACATTATACTTGGTATCGGGGGTTTGATGATGGAGGCAGGAGGCGGATAGTGGAACTTAAAAAAAATAGGTAAAAAAGTTATAACGTAAACGGTTTTATTTTAAAGCATCAGCTGTGCCAAACACTACAAAATAATTAGGACACAAACATGAACGTTTCTGAGATTCTGACGACTGGTAAGAAATCGTGCAATACTAGCAGTGCTGTCCTCTCATGTCGGACGGACTAAAATAAAAACGTGGGGCGCATTTGAAATATGGTTTTTATGTGTCTCCCGTTTTTATTTTAGTCCATCCGACATGAGATGATAGCACTGCTAGTATTGCACAATTTCTTACCAGACGTCAGAATCTCAGGATGATCCAAGTTTGTGTCCTAATTATTTTCTAGTTCTTGGTACAGCTGATGATTTAAAATAAAACCGTTTCAGTTTTTTTGCCTATTTTTATATAAATAACAGATGTAAAAAAATATTTTGCTTTTGACCTACCTACACAAGAAAGAGCCAAAATTCACAAAACGGATAGTACAGTAGATTGAAAAAAGGGAAAAAATACATACAGTTGTGATATCACCTTGTATAGGATGCATGTGAAGAAATTCAATGATTTCAAACCAGTATTTTAAGCTGAAATAAAAAAAGAAATCTGAAATAAAAAAAAAGAATCTATAAAAAGATAACTTATATTAGTATCAGTCAAGTTGCTCTGACATTTCAAATTCAGTTTTAAAATTATTGTAAAAATCATCATTATTTTTGACAGTTCTCATCCGTGCGAAGGACGGTTAAATAAATACCTAATCCACACAGTTTTACGTGTAGCACCGGTAGCAAAGCATTGGGTTGCATACATTCAGGTGTCGACGCGTGTGTTGGGCCACCTCTGCACATCGAGCGTTTAACCTAACACTAATTTATTTGTAACAACTTCATATAGTTCTTCCCCTAACTTCGCGTGATGAACTTTGCAGAACAACCAATTTTTTTTATTAAAAATAATACTTAGCAAACATTTTTTTCTTCATATTTAATAGCGGCAAATTCTAAGCTATTTTTATGAACATTTTTTGTGTATAGTTTTATAACACTCGGAGTAGTTTCCACAAACACCAAAACACTTTCACTTCGCTCGACGCGCGTTTCGCCAACCAAGTTGGCATCATCCGGAGACGATTAAAACTAATCTTAAACTACAAAATCTACCATATTTATGCTATTTTCATGGTGACGTCACTAATGATATCACCGTGAAATTTACGCGTGACTAATCACGCTTCAATGATCGGTTGCTAAGCAACGCGTAAAGCGGGCTACGGTATGATATCACCGTGAAATTTACGCGTGACTAATCACGGTTCAGTCATCGGTTGCTAAGCAACGCGTAAAGCGGGCTATACGGGATAGGTCCCTTGTCGCTATTCATACTACTATTACACTTTACAATTTCTATGCTCTCAAATGCATCCAACTGTCTATTATTGGTCACATTTCTAACTAATCTTAAATTACTAATATCTATTCTATGATTGTTGTCAAAAGCATGTTGTGCAACACTAGACTTATCTGTTCTTCCATATTTTAGATGAGCCATATGTTCTTTAAATCTGGTGTTAATTGACCGTCTCGTTTGTCCAATATATTTTCGATCACAATCATTACAACTAATTTCGTAAATCCCAGACCTTTCATTTGGAACAATTTTATCCTTTGGATTGTCTAAAAGTTGTTGTAATTTGTTGCTCGACGAATGGATCGCTGTTATACCCACGTTTTTGAAAACCTTACTCAAACCATGAGTAAACCGGGGTTCGTACGGGATGGATACATATTTTGGACCCTCTATGTCCTTTTGAAAGGTCGTAGAATTACGAAGTGTGTCTTTAAATTTACGCTTTTTTATAGTTTTATAGCAAATATTTAACGGCAAATCCTATACGTATATTTATTTTCCAAACGTATTTTCCGTATATTTATTCGCATCTTCACGTACTTACAGTTTACGGAGATCTGCACTAATATTTAAGAATATTTGTATTCCTGTGTTATATAAGAATATCAGTGGGACGAACGCTTAACGAGCCGTCCAAGCAATGCCTCCACGTAGAAAAAACAATGAAATATTTCGGTGCCTTATCTACGTGGGCAGAAAAGGGCCTTAACCGAAACTTAAATTACCATGTAGCGCCGACTCGTAATCTAAAATTCTAGGTGAGTTTTTGTATGTATTACTTACATGTGTAAAGCGACTCTTTTACTGCTCTCTTGAATACGTGGCGTCGTTTTTCTTTCACCTAAGCGGATGTATTAATATGCATCTAATGCCTGAAGATTTGTTATAAATGACTTTTTTAGAGCAGTAATTTAAATAGGTCTCACGTCTCGCCTCCGACAAAGCGAAGTTAATAATAAAATTAAAAATAAATTTATGGAGCAGGTGAAATAATAACGTAGCGAATAGGAAAATGTCTAGACTAGAAAATTAACTGTGTCGACTTAGTTTTGTTGTAGGTACAAAAAGATATACTGGAATATTTTGTAAAATAGAATAAAAAATTATTATTTAGTAATTACCTAAATCATAAAAATACATACACTTTAAAGATGACCTGCTTTTTCAATTATGTAATAATCGTAGATTGTTTCTCTTGATTTTGTAGATAAGATTCTGGAGAATTCATTTTGCTTTTTTTGGAATGTGATGAAAATGACGTACCATGTGTTTACACCGCATTTTGTTCCTCATAAATTTTTTTACAACTTCTATCGGATATGACAGTGGCGTTTCCTAATCGCAGCTTAAATTTACAAAGTGGAATAGAGAGACCCTTGCGCCTTTTTTCATAAAATCCATAACATTAGCAAATAGTTCTGTTTGGATATGATTTTTTTGTCCATTACCAAGAAGAGACCTTTTGGGGGATATTTTACGCAATGCAGTCCTGAAGTAAAGACCTAATAACAAATGAAGTAAAATAACATATCCTCAAAAAAATATATGTATTATCTATGGATTAAATTCTTGCTATTTAACGAAAAACACTTAAAAATGTTACTAGATCATATTGTTCAGTCTACTTTACAAATTATTTTAGAAACACCAAGGTCATTAAGCAATAAAAATATCTGTCCGGCATAGAAAACTTGTTTACAGCAACGTGTTTGGGTGCGGTTCAGTACAGACGCCTCTTTATTTGCTAGTAGTCAAAACAACCACAATCTTTTATACATTGCTTTGACCGTGAACTTGTTATTTAAATGCTAATATAGTCCAGTTTTTTTTATCAAGAATGCTTTTTTTGATATCGCTTGCATTTTTTGTTAAAGTAACATCAATAATGAGAATTTAGGTAAACGTTTATTTTAGTACAGTCAGTGTTTCCGTTTGCTTGCTTTCAGTGATTTATTTTTTTTATTTTAGAAACAAAAAAAATTAAAAAAAATAAAAAATTATGTTAAATATCTTACGAACATTGAAACGCAGGTAATTGCGATCGTTTTGATTCCCTAACAACTAAATTTTTATTGAATTTCCCTAACTACTAAATTTTTATTTAATTTCCCTAACAACTAAATAACATTTTTTCACTTGTCTTTCCCACGTGTCTTTTTCATGAATACCAAGACTATAACGTTTAAGTTTTTGAAGGCGTTTTAGCATTAACTGTTCAAGAAAAATCCAACAAATACGTTATGCTTTGAAAGATATTTTGGTGCCCTTTGAAATGATGTACTGTTGCATAAAATAAGACATAAAATTTTTTAAAGAATACCCACAATTGCCGCAATGGGATATGGGGCAGTATAACTTTTCTTACAGCAAGCTAAAATCGTCACTATAAAGGCGCTTTCACTCAACAAGTTGTTATGTTTTCATAGAATACTAATAACTAATAAATTTTAACACAAAACCCATCAAAATAATACACTAAATTAAAGAATAACTATTACTTATATTTCAAGAATTATTGTGACCCCTCTTTACCACAAAACGTTCGATGGTATTAGGTAATTTAGGCATCCAAATGAATGCCGATGTGACACGGCCGAGGAACGTGTAAAATGGATCCGTAACATTTGAGTGGGAAACATTCTTATTCTGCATCACATTCACCATCCAATTGTTTTATGATATGACGAAAGGTGTGATCAATATTTTGTTATACTACATGATAATGTCATAATGTAATGGGCGATGTATATAAAATCATTTGTTTTTCCTTAAATTCCTGGAAATCGGTTAAACTTGACAACGCTGTTAAAAATGCGGTAGCACGTGTGAAGAGATCGATATAATGAGGGTTTTTTGCTTGGGTTTATATGTCTCATATTTCTATGTTACAGACTATACCTATCACTTGACGCTCGACCCCGCTTTCCGTTTGACATTATAGGTGTGTGATTGTCCCCCGCTAGGGGGTTGAATGGTCGATTTGAAAAATGTGCTTAGAATGTCACCCGCTCCAAATTACAATCCAAGTGTCCGACCATTTTACCTTTCTACTTCACAAAAAGACGTAAAACTAGATGCGTACTTTTCGTTGGGCCACTCTGTACGTTGTAAGTTGTTAAGAGTGTAATTTTCTCCTGCGAGAACATGTACCTACAGTTTTAAAGGAATTCCACTTTTCTGATACCACTAGCACTGTTCCTTTAAATACTGATCCAATCAGTACAAAAGATCTCTACCAGGGCTATGTTCCCGCACCAGCGCCTTGTTAAATTAGGAAATTGTTACACTATTGAAATATTAGCTTACCATGTGCCGTAAAAAACTGACAAGATACACCGTTTGATATCGTTAATGGACCAAAAACTTGTTGGACATAAGGAATGCTGTTTAAACAAAATAAACAATGTGTATACATGTTTATAAGGTAATTTCGAAGGTGTAAAAGCTTCCAATACAGGCTGTAATATATCTGTCTGTCTGGTGATTAGATATAGGAGTTTACATTTTAGCGAAAGGAATTAATGTAATTCCTATGTGCAAACGTGGCTTCACATACGTAAAAATGTTTCGCCAGGTCCGTTAAAATATATGTAAATAAATATTGTGATTTGGTTTTGGGCGTTATTTATTTATTTCCGAACAGGCATGGGAGAGAGGAAAATGAAATCACTTTATACTGTAATAAAATATTATTGCAAAAACAGGATATTACGTATATCAAAAATGATAAATAAATAAAAAATATATAGTGTTAAATAGTTACTACTTATTATACATAGCTAACTTGGCATGCAAGGTCCAGGCAAAAATAAGAGAAAAAAAAAGAAAGTTAAAAAATACGAACCTATAACCAGGCGACATTAATTAACCAGGAGGGCAGAAGATATCTAGAAATAGCTGCTACATATTATATAATATTGAGTATATAATAATCGGTTATACATTGATAACTTGTTTCATAATTATAAAGTGTCGGTTTAACAGTTTAAATATTTTAAATTATTTTGTCAAACCGACACTATTTCTATAATGCCCAGGAAGTTTGAGACGTATACAGGGGCGCCGACTGTATTGCATGCACCTAGAGCAGCGGCCCTAGCCTTATAGAGGCTAACTATACTCTATCCAACGAGAGAATGGACTTGCTTTGCGCATCGGCGACCAAAGAGGAGGGGCTCTGTAACGAGCTACGAGATGAAATAAATTCGTAAGTAGGTGAAATAAATTTTATTTTGAAAACATGAAAACATTTTATTTATTTAACACAAATTTATTATAAATGTATGAGCGTTATGAAAGTAATATAAACCCTAAATATTCCTAAAATAGACATTTTATGATATTTATAAAACTGTCTCTTCGTACGACATTTGCGGATTGTCTTCCTTTAATTTCTTATATAAATTTATTATAATTAGAGACTACAAATACAAACTGTGAATAGGTAGGCAGTAGTAGGTACTTTATATAATTAGGTACCAGGTAGGTATCGGACCCAGGCGCCGGCCCTGGCTACCTGCTGAGCCAATTAGGACGTTGAGTGCGTTGAACTAATGTTCTAAGGGGCGGAGATCTGACCAAAACAGACGAATTTTCGCTCGAGTGCAAGTCCATTCTCTCGTTGGATACAGTATACATACTGAATGAATTTACAAGTAACAACTACTCAGAGAGCTAATACTCCTTCCTGCATTGAATTACACACCTGCAAATACGATATGATAGCTATGGTCATTCACCAATATACTTAACAAAGAATACAATATTTGGTCGAAATTTTTTGTTATAGGAGATTTACTTAATAATAAAACGTAATACTAAATATAATAAAAATAATACTAAAACATAAAATAGTTCCCAAAAAGAAATGGATAACATCTGATATATTAAAATGTATTAAAGAAAAAGAAAAACTTTATAAGTTAACTTTAAATAATCCAGATAATATTGATTTCAAGGAGAGATACAAATGTTACAATAATAAATTAAATAAATCTATAAATGAAGCCAAAAAAGCATACTTTGGTAAGGAAATTGAAAATAATAAAAACACATCAAAATCCCTTTGGGAGTGTGTAAAAAACATTTGCGGTCATCCGAAACAGAAAACGGATATACAGGAAATTGAATTACTAGACGGGTCAAGGGTCACCTGCAAAAAAGAAATTGTTAATCATTTCAATAATCATTATAGTACAATTGGAGAAAAATTAGCTGCAAAAATACCAGATATCAATAATTTCAATGATCATTTGGAATGCTTGGAAAATACAATGTTTATGTACCCAACTGATGAACTGATGAGATATTAGATATAATAAATAATCTAAAAGAAAAGGTAACACCAGGACTAGATCACATTCAATCGAAAACATTAAAAGAAATTCGACATGAAATAGTTCAGCCATTAACTTACCTAATAAATAACTGTTTGGAGGAGGGATATTTTCCAAAAATTCTAAAATGTGCTGTGATAAAGCCACTATACAAAAGTGGCAGTAAATTAGATATAGGGAACTATCGCCCAATTTCTCTTTTGTCAAACATTTCAAAGGTTTTAGAAAAAGTAATAAACAAACGACTTCGTAGTTTCTTAAACAAATATAAAATATTATCGAACTCTCAATATGGTTTTAGAGAGGGACGATCGACTGATGATGCGATTCATCAATTAACATCATATGTCTATGAGGCATTGGATAAAAAAACTCCTATAATCAGCATATTTCTCGACCTTTCTAAAGCCTTTGATACGGTATGTCATAAAAGACTGTTGAATAAATTAAATAAATACGGAATACGTGGAAAATCGTATAAAATATTTGAAAGCTATCTATCAAACAGAGAACAGCTGGTCCAACTGGATGATGTTCAGAGTGATTTGCAGACGGTTACCTATGGTGTTCCCCAAGGGACGGTATTGGGACCAGTCCTTTTCACTATTTACATCGACAGTTTATTGAGCCTTAAGACACGTGGTAAGATTATTAGTTTTGCTGACGACACAGCTGTTATATATACGTCATCTTCCTGGCTAAACCTAAAAAGAGAAATAGAAAATGAGTTTCCAGAAATTGTTAAATGGTTGCAGTATAACAAGCTGACCTTAAATTATGGAAAGACAATGTACTTACCTTTTGTTTCTTATAACACAGGTCTCCCTGCGTTGGGTCCTTTAAGCGTAGGTCACAATATGCAAATTTTTGAATCTTCTTCAGTAAAATATCTGGGTGTTCATATTGACAGACATATGAGGTGGGAGTTACAAATGAAACAGCTTGTAGGAAGGATAAGGGGTTTGATACCTAAATTTAAATACTTAAGAGATTTTTTGAATATTCAGCAATTGAGAATTATGTATTTTTCTTTAATACAATCGTTATTAACGTATGGTATCATAGGATGGGGAGGTGTGTATGACTGTTATCTCTATGATGTTCATGTTGTACAAAAGTGGATCTTAAGAATAATATATAAGAGAAATATTTTATATCCTAGTAATTCATTATATAGGGAATCTAATATATTCGACTTAAGGCAGCTGTATTTTCTAAGAATAATGCTTTTTTTGAAACAAGGCAAAATTAGTTTAGCTCCACATGAACATCCTTATAATACACGCCGACCTGAGACTATATTATACCCTCGTTGTGAGAAAACAATTGGACAAAGATGTACTACTTACCTGGTACCTAGATTGTATATTCTTATCCCTAGAGAAATGCAACATATACATTCTTATAATAACTACAAAAACAGACTAAAATTATGGATAAGTCAAAATGACAGATTGTTATTTAGTAATCAATAAAAATAAATTTAATAATCAATCAACGTATATTAGTATAGTAAACTATTTACTGTAATGCATATTATATAATTTAAATTAAAAATATGTATATGTGTGTGTATGTGTATGTGTATATGTATGTATATATATGTGTTTATATATGTATATATATATATATATATATATATATATATATATATATATATATATATATATATATATATATATATATATATATATATATATATATATATATATATATATATATATATATATATATATATATATATATATATATATTTGATTTCTGTTTACCAGAAATGTATCATTATCACGTACAAGTATCTATCGATACTTCTGTGATTAGGTACCTACTAATGTTTATTCCTATAATTTGTATTATAGATTATACCATTATTGTATCAAAGATGAATAAACATTGTTATTATTATTATTATTATTACTTATCCTATATTTTTCATCACTGTAATGGCCGTTTGGTAGGCTGTAAATAAACTAAAAAAAAATTTAATAACTATATTCCATTTTTTAAACTTCCTTTTTGCTTGGGGTAGGGGTTGCTCGATCTGTCGGGTAGTAAAACGTGTTGCTAATAAAAAATATACTTAATTACATTAAATTTTTTCCTTTGCGCATAGGAAGATTGCTGAAGTAGCTACTTAGACCCCTTTCAGGTATGAAAGATATTATATCTGCTAATAGCAGAGCAAGCGGGTGAAATTTAAGTAAATTAATTATGCTCTTAGAGCGTTTGCATAATGTGATTTTTAAATGTGGAAATTTTATGTCCCCACTCCATAGGTACGTACTGAAACCTGCCCTTTCGTCATTCATTACAGAATATAATTAGTTAAAAGCTAAAAGTATAGATACTTATAGTACCTACCTATATGTTTAATATTTTCAACAAATTTTCTTTTCTTGAGATTTATTGGTCTGCCACATACTCTACTATATTATAGGTATTAACGGCTCACTTCGCAACGTACCTACTGCATTTAGTCTTATTGTTATCAGTACATTTAAACTCGAATTATTATTATTATTGTTATTAGTACTGAAAATATCACATTTCAATGTTTTTAATGGCTAAAAACTTACAAGCTGTTTCATTGTGATAAAATCACGCATATAAAAGAATATTTGTCTATAACAACGCGTTGAACTTTGAACACATTAGTTAGGTTTCGAGAAATGAAGTTGTCATTATCGTTATAACGAAAATTATGCCGAAATTAGGTACATTTTGTACATTATCACTGGATAATTAAAAACCCGTAAAAAACCATAAAACGTATTTTCACAAAACTTACTATAGTATACTATAAAATATAATACAGTTCAAAGAATAGATACTTCAGATGGTCTAATTCTGAAGTTGTTTTCTTGTAATCCGCAAATAAAGTGAGCGGGCAATAAATTTGAAACCTATTATAGTAAGTATCATTGGCCAATGAAAGTAATGAATATGCAAATAAATTTAAACCGGATTGGGATTTCTTTAGAAAGAAACGTTTTCTTCCCAAGACTTACTTAGTGCTGGATGCTGATAAGGAATACCCTAGTTAGACGCCTATTTCACGCCAACACTCGTCAAGGGCCATACATGGCCCTTAAGGACGATTAGTCGGCATCCTCTCCAGGTGTGACATTGGATAAGCTCCATAGAAAACGCACCATAATGTTGTTGCATATAGTGCATATATGGTGTCAAGCCACCAGTTGTTGCATATAAAAGACAAATATTGGTTACAATCTCGGTTAAAAGCAATCAAGTGCAAGTGATAAAATTAATTAATCCCCTGTCAAATATTAAAAGAAAAAGAAAAAAAGAAGAAAATATAAAAAAAGACAATTTTAAAATATAGATTTAAATGAGATGGTGCAATTACAAAAAAATACTAGTAATAAATTATAAAATGTGAAATACAGGATACCTAATCTTCGCAGATTACGTTGTTTAATGTAAAATACAACATATGCAACCAGTACTTGGAAATATCAAGTAGGTTATGAATCAGGATTAGGTTGGGATAAGGATAATGTTATTATATTTATTTTGACAAAGAAAATCCTGATATGGGGTCCCAAAAAGCCTTAGATATATTTTGAGTCGCTTTCCGCAAAAATGGCAATATTATACATATATACCGCACGCGGTTTGAACTTTGAACCCGGATCCTTCGGCCGTGGATCCAATTACATTTCCGCTACGCTAAAGAGACTGACTGATTTTATATTAGAATACCAATAAAGCAGTTTATACCTGAATACCAAATCTTGCTATATTTGTGTAGGCTAAGAAATTTGTCTTAGAAACCAGAGAAAAAAATGTATATAACAATTTATAACAATTTATTTATAACAATTTATTATTTTACATTAACTAGATCGCACCATAACAATGAAACATAATATTTTTTTTTGTGTTTTATTGCAATTTACAATCTACTACATTAGTGTATTTAGTAAATGTGTTGAAAGTCTTCGGCATGAAAGGGAGATGCCCATTGACATTTCTCCTTATATATCACTAATCAAGGTTAGTGTTGCTGGAGGAGATCTACTGGCCAGAATTTATTTAGTCTTCTGTTGGAAGGTCTGTCCATATACAGGTTTTCTATCAGTTCGCATTGATGTCCTGTAAGTCTCTGTTGGTAGTTAGTAGCTATATTATGTATCTCTTCTGTGATGAATGGGATTTGTAGGTCCCTGTGCAGTGTTAGTTTACTAATATACCAAGGTGCGTTCACAATCGTACGAAGTGTTTTATTTTGGAACCTTTGTATGATTTTCAGGCGTGATGGTATGGTGCATCCCCAAAGTTGGAGACCGTATGACGATACGGGTTTCAGTATTGCTTTATATAAGAGGACTTTATTCTTGACTGATAGTTTGGATTTACGACCCATGAGCCAATACGTCTGCCTGGATTTTAGGTCTAGTTGTCGTCGTTTTGTCTGTATATGTTTGTGCCCTGTGAGTCGTTGATCTAGATGCAATCCGAGGTATTTAACGTCTTGTTGTACAGGTACAGGGACTCCGTTGACCGTTACAGGCGGGCAGATGCTTGTGCGTGTGGTGAATGTTACTTGGACGGATTTAGTCTGGTTTATTTTTATTCGCCATCTGTTGTACCACTCGTTAAGTTGATCCAGGTGGATTTGTATATTTTCTGTGGCTGTGTCGGGATAAGATTGCAACGTCATCGGCGAAAGCTGCTATCATAGTGTTTTCCGTTTCGGGTAAATCGCTGGTATATATGAGGTACAGGAGCGGCCCTAGCACACTGCCCTGTGGAACACCAGATTTTATAGGAAATAAGTTAGAGATCGAATCATTGAACTTTACTGAAAAGTTTCTGTCAGTAAGGTATGTTTTTAGGAGTAGATAATAATTTAGCATCATTTTCAGCTTGTATAGTAGACCTACGTTCCACACTTTAACAAATGCTTGTGATACATCTAGATATACTCCGTTGCAGAATATCTTTTCCTCAATACTTTTAGCTATTTGATTTACTATCCTGTGGGCTTCGTGTATCGTTGACTTGTTTTCTCGAAATCCAAACTGGTAAGTGGGTAGAAGATTGACTAGTTCGTGTTCTTCCTGTATTCTTTTGAGTAGCAGTCTTTCAAGTATTTTGCTAGGTATTGGCAGGAGGCTTATTGGTCGGTAGGATGTTACATGATGAGTTGGTTTTCCAGGTTTATGGACCATTATTATTTCTGCATACTTCCATAGGACGGGGAAGTAGCAGAGGCTTAGTATTCTATTATAGATGTCTGTGAGGAGGACCACAGCTTTACGAGGTAGCTTCTTTAGGACTAGGCCGGTTATTAGGTCGTAACCTGGAGCTTTATGGTTGTTAAGCTTAGTTATTTCATCTTTAACTTCAGCTATACTTATGGGCTTTAGTGGTGGAGACATTTGGCACGGCACATTTAGGAACTCTTCGATTTCATTGTCGATGTTTCCAGGTGCTGCAGCAGCAGGCTGAAAGACATTATATAGATGGTCTGCAAATGGATCGGCTTTTTCTTTATTGGAGCGGGCCCATTCGTCATTAGGTTTCCTCATGGGTGCTACTGGAGGAGTTGGTCTTTTAAGCTTTTTGGTGGCCTTCCATAGGCTGTGGTCATCAGCAGACAGGTTTTTGATATATGTTTCGAATGTGGAGTTTTGAGCCTCTTTAAGTGCAGTAGAGACTTGTCTGGATAGTCTTCTGTAGTAATGTAGGTCGCCTGCATTGCGTGACCTTTGCCATCTACCTCTGGCTCGTCGTTTCTCACTGATGAGTTGTCGGATGTACAAAGGTGTGTTGGTAGTGTGCGCTGCTTTTGAAACATAATATATGAAATACATTAATATTGAGAACTAAAAAAATATAAACTGACACGAAAATGGAGGGCAATTTTGTGTTAACACAGATAAAGTGCATATACATACACTGTGTTCATTTTAAAACGTACCAGCCCCTGTAATTAAAAAACCGCAAAATATTTGAGAAATTGCCGGGATACCTCGATTTTTATTTTAGGAGGGGATAGTCGGGATAGTCGATTTTTATTTTGATTTATTTTAACATTTTTGGTAGTTAAGGGGTATTGATATGTCCATCCCCCTAACCCCAATTTTAAAATCTTAATTGGAACTGCCCCATGTATGGCGAATACAGCAGTGTATCATTTTTGAAAAACGATTCAGAATTGTGCAAAATTATTCAAATTACAAAATAAAACTTTGAAAAATCCCTTGTAATTGAAAAACCGCAAAATATTAGAGAATTCGCCGGGACACGTCGATTTTTCTTTTAGAGGGATACATTTCTATTCATACTCGTACTATTTTCGTGTAATGTACGTCTTCCAACAAAGGTTTCAGGTGAAACGCAAGTTACTTACTAGCCAAGGGGCTCAGGTAAAGTAAACCATGGATTTCAAGCGAGTGAAATGGAAGTTCAAGTGTAAATGGCAGAATCTAAGTAGAGTGGCTAAGTATCTAGGTATCGAGATGTCTAGGTATACGTGATCAGATACTGTTCAGTCACAAAGCGACGTGAACTTACACTTGACGTAAGAAGCCCTGCAAATGACCCGTCTAGTAAGTGTGCGTCTTTACAGATTATAAAATATATAAAAGGTCGAGTGATCATAATTATATAGATACCTACTTTGATGTTAAGCGGCTTCGAGAGTGGCCCAGCGATATCTCCCTCAATCAACACTAGAAATTAACGCAATGCAAGTTCCAAACAACACAGAAAAGTCAAAAATTGAAAATGGCCACGTGATAAAATACATCGCTTACCTTACTTTCAAAGTTTAATTAATCCATCCTCGTCGATACATGTATTCGTTATCAAAACCATAACAAAACATGAATAGCGACTATCTTAATGATTCCCACTAATATGGAAATAACAACGTATTTATTTTCATAAGAAAGCACTTTGTAAACGAAATATAATCAGCGTCAACTACAGGCTACAATTACATTATTTTTCTATGGGTGACGTCAGACGAGGCGGTTCCATCATTTGGTTTTATCTAATAGCCTAAGTTTTTTCTTATTTTATTTATTTTGTAATCTATTTGTTACTAATACAACGTACCTACGTAAGTAATACCTAATATCCAAAATTGTCAAATGAATAAAATGGTAACCTAAGAAAAAACGTTTTTTGCATCTGTCAAAAATATTCCACTGCAATCGCATTCTGCTGACTCTTAGGAGAAGGCTAATTTTCTTTCCAAACAATTATCAAGCTTCTGATTGGTTAAAAATTACACTTACAATTTTCATATAAATGTTGTTAATATTTATACTATTAGATTGTACTTATGTGTAATTTGATACATATTTTTAAGATATTTGTGATTCAGTATTTAATTATTTTATTTGATTAGAAGCATAAAAATGCTTCTTGCTAGGAGAAACATTTCTCCTAGCAATAGTTCTAAGATTTTAATGGCGGTTTTATTAGAAGATGAGTTTCCTGGAATGGAATGGAGAAAAAGCCTTGCGTGTGAAATAAAATTTAAAAACAATTTGTGGTTACGCCCCGGTACAGTAGTTAAAAACTATAGACCTCGGTCGTAGAAAGACTACGAGTATACATAATTATACATCTAGTTCCCGCCCTATAAACTTCCTTTCGACGAAAGTTGTTTCGTTTTAGTTATTTGGAATGCATGAGGCATTAACGGACATACGGGACGAATTAATTCTATGCTTGGAATAAATAGAGGATTTTTACGTATTGAATTAAGAAGCAAATTACTTTTTATATGCTCCTACCTACATTTATACTCAAAATAAAATACGAAATAAATATTATTTATTAGTCCAAGTCTATAATAATAATAGTATTCGACGATAAAATTAATGATACCCATCATTAACGAAGGGCGACATTTATCGCCCGAGTTAATACCTAATACATATTAATTGAAAGTTGAATGCTATATGATTGACCAAGACTCTTTTTGTACGTTTTTCATCTTGAACGAGTTGTTTTCCAGTTCTTAATGGAGAAAATGCCGCAAGAAATTATTTCAATTTCAAATTGGGTTATCAAATGGTCGTGCATTAACTATTTTGATTAATATATTTTGTAAAATAATTCTGGTGTAAATTATCTGTCGATTTACATATAGGAATCCAATTATACCAATTGATTTACATGAATCTATTTGCATCGTCTTTATTTTTATCAAATATGAGAGATAATAGTATATTATACAGGGTGAGTCAGTTTTTTGTAGACAAACTTTAACAGGGGATAGAACGCACGTTTTTAAAAAGAAAAGTGCCTATAAAGATATGGCCGATCTAGCTTCCTAAGGAAGATACAGGGTGTTAAAATTTAATTTTTTTTTACATTAATGTGTAATATTTTCTGAACGGAATGATATATTCACTAAATATTTTACACATATCTTAACCTGCATAGGATCAACATGTTGTATTGTTCCTGTCGAAAATACTATAGTGGATGTTACTTTTTTCGGGTACTTCGACTATTCTGCATAATAGAACTTTTTTTTCGTGCGCCACTGACATTATCTGATACATATTTCTAAAATAACGGCCCCTTAGTAACAATTTTGATCTCTTGTAATTTTGCTCTAACTATGACAGTTTTCGAGATATTGGCCGTTGTTTCTCTGACAGTGTAATGTCGTTATTATAATTTTTTTTTCTCGAATTTTCTTTATGACTTATAAACGAACGCTTAGATTTTTTCATGTTTGGGGGATAATGCCTATTAATTAAGGCGCATAAAACAAGCGGTAAGAATGTTCAAAAACTTGCACAGTGGCGGGGTGGAAGGGGTGCTCCACCCCTTTCGTAAACAGAACTTCTACGCCAAAGACTATTTAAAAAAAACTGTTATTTTCATTATCTACATAGAGTTTAACAAAAATAATGTCCCTTCTTCTGTTTCGAAATTCCTGTGCGTTTCCTAGTTATTTTGATTTTTAATGTTTGATGTGGTACTAAATTAAGTAATTTATTTATTAGCAATAATAATTATCGGCTAAATATTTAATTCTTTCAACGAAACCTACCTAAATATGGTTTTGTAAGGATTCTAAAAAGCCGAAATCTCTTTCCAAGTAATTACAATTACAAAAAAAAACATTAGATGAGCATTGATGTTAATGTTTATGGAGATATAAACATTTTTGAATTTATAGCAATATTTAATTAACAATAATAATTGTGGAATAAATAACAATTGTTAGCAATAATGATTTATAAATAACAATTACAAGAATTAATAACAATAACACTAGTACCTACATACATAAAATTAGATACTTTGTACAAAATGTAAACCGTTCTTCTCAATACACTGCGACGTATCATAGAACCTCTTAAGTTAACTAAATGATGCACCCTTATTTCATTGCAAACATCTCTAATGCGATTTTGAAGTTCCTCAAGTGTATTAACCGGAGTGGTATACACTATTTCCTTAATGAATCCCCACACAAAAAAGTCAAGTGGTGTTAAATCGGGGGATCTGGGAGGCCACGCCACTGGACCTCCACGACCTATCCACCTCCCTGGATAGTTATTGTTTAGCCAATTTCTTACATTTCTGCCATAATGGGCCGGGCACCCATCAAGTTGAATCCAAGACTGTCTTCTTAAATTCAAAGGAATGACTTCCCATATATTACCATGGTGTTCTTCTAAAAATTGTAGGAAATTTTCTGAATTTACACGTTGTGGCAAGAAATAAGGTCCAAACACGTGGTTGCCGTAAATTCCAATCCAGACATTTGTACTAATTTCATGTTGAAAACTTCGTGGTCGAATGGCATGTGGGTTCTCATGTGCCCATACATGCAGATTGTGAAAATTTACTATACCACGACGAGTAAAACAAGATTCATCAGTCCACAGTATATTGGATAAGAAATCCCTATTATTTTGAATGGAGTTAAGAACCCACCTACAATAAGTAAGTCTTCGTTCAGCGTCACCTGGACATAAACCTTGAACAGGTTGAAAATGATATGGGCGTCTGTGATCCCGTTTTAAAACCCGGGAAATTTTACTTTGGGAAATACCAAGAGCAATAGCAGCACGTCGTTGGGTTCCTATTAAATTGCCGCAATATACGGTCTCTATCTCGTCCACGGTTGTTCTGTCGGCCCCCGGGTACATTTTTCAAACCCTGGTTAACAAATCGACGGTGGATACTCACAAAAACGGAATGATGAGGTTGTCGTCTATTTTGAAATCTTCTTCGATACTCCCTAGCTGCGTATCTTGAATTCCCATTTGCGAACCCATAAATAAAATGAATGTCGGCTTGTTCGCTATTTGTAAATGTAAACGGCATGGTAAACGGTAAACCATGGTAAACGGTAAAATGTGATTTGCCAGATTTTAATTAGTGTAACATCTAATTAAAATCTGGCAAATCACATAAAATAACTTTTTAATCTTAAAAATAATAATTAATAACAGTGAAAATATTCAAGATGAAGCAAAATTGTTTGTAGATAAACTTGTAATACGTCAAACTGTCGTTTCAAAATATGACATAATGCTTACTTGTTTTTCAAGGAGTATAATATTTTGTTGCAATTATTACGTACAGTTACAAATACGCTAGTTTTAAATGGAAATTATTTAGCAAACAACAACAAAAATTGAAACAGAAATTGGTACATGCACAAGTTTAATAAAACTTAAAGGAAATTTTTAAGACTTTTGGCAACTGCACAATAATCTCTTGTATTGTAAGTACATTTGTAATTTAACAGATTTCAACATATAAAAGTATTGTATTTGAGTAAGGCTTGATATAACAAATATTTATTTTGACTACATTGGAAAAAGATAAAGAATAAGAGATTTCGGCTTTTTAGAATCCTTAACACACCATATTTAGGTAGGTTTCGTTGAAAGAATTAAATATTTAGCCGATAATTATTATTGCTAATAAATAAATTACTTAATTTAGTACCACATCAAACACTAAAAATCAAAATAACTAGGAACCGCACAGGAATTTCGAAACAGAAGAAGGGACATTATTTTTGTTAAACTGTATGTAGATAATGAAAATAACAGTTTTTTTTAAATAGTCTTTGGCGTAGATGTTCTGTTTACGAAAGGGGTGGAGCACCCCTTCCACCCCGCCACTGTGCAAGTTTTTGAACATTCTTACCGCTTGTTTTATGCGCCTTAATTAATAGGCATTATCCCCCAAACATGAAAAAATCTAAGCGTTCGTTTATAAGTCATAAAGAAAATTCGAGAAAAAAAATATAATAACGACATTACACTGTCAGAGAAACAACGGCCAATATCTCTAAAACTGTCGTAGTTAGAGCAAAATTACAAGAGATCAAAATTGTTACTAAGGGGCCGTTATTTTAGAAATATGTATCAGATAATGTCAGTGGCGTACGAAAAAAAAGTTCCATTATGCAGAATATCCGAAGTACCCGAAAAAAGTAACATCCACTATAGTATTTTCGACAGGAACAATACAACATGTTGATCCTATGCAGGTTAAGATATGTGTAAAATATTTAGTGAATATATCATTCCGTTCAGAAAATATTACACATTAATGTAAAAAAAAAATGAAACTTTAACACCTTGTATCTTCCTTAGGAAGCTAGATCGGCCATATATTTATAGGCACTTTTCTTTTTAAAAACGTGCGTTCTATCCCCTGTTAAAGTTTGTCTACAAAAAACTGACTCACCCTGTATAACGCGGTATTGAAGTAGTACTTATATTATAATCCCAAGGTAAAGTTCATAATTTACCTGAGGGATTAAAATTAAAAGTACTTCAGTGGCAAGTTATATATACGATATTTTCCGTACTTCCGAAATTGAAACGTATACATACAACATAAAAAAGCACATAGAAACCTTTATAGAAACACAGATAAGCATAAAGCGAGGCAAATTATAGGAGTCATTGATTATACAAGTTCGTAACCATAGTAATGTTGCGTTGTGCCTAAGATTAATTTGGAGACATTGTCATTGTTAGTGTCATCAACTCGATTATGAGTGAAGAAAGTGTAGCTGATATTGATAAAGGGACACCCAAAGTAGGTGCTGCATTCACCCAGGAAAGACGATATGACGAACTGTAACATTAATTTAGGTAAATATTAATCAATAGAAAAACACCGGTTATATTCTTTTGATTGTAATTTTATGCTTTCGGGTATTCCGTCAATATTTAATCCTGGACGGGCAGAAAGTGACACTTCCCTGAAAGTGCCTGTCATAAGGGAGTGAAGTTATTACTTCAGTCCCGGAAGTACGAAAAAAAGGTAGTGTGTAATTTAATTCTAAATTAAATTAAATTTCAATGGTCAGAGGTAAAGACGCGAGATTTCGTTGGATATGTTTTGGCGCGACAGTGGCGTTTCATTGTGTCTTATGTACGGTTGATTCGCGATATAAATTAATTGTAATATGGTGTTATACGCTATCGTTTAGTGTTTTTATGCGACGGAAGCGACGAATGCGAGTAGTTGTGGTTCTAAAACCAATAATTCCAATCGTAAGCGACCGATTTGACAGGAGGAGAACTGAAAATGATCAAAAATGTATACGGAGAATATTCTTAAGATAATAAAAAAACCATCACAAGTACACTTAAAAGCAATGTTAATAACTTGGATATTTTACTTAATTTTTTTTTATTCTGCCCCCTCTAAAATGATACGCTTATAGAATTTCGTTCCCTTCGCCCTTCATCTCCCTGAACCGTCCATATGTTGGTGATGAATCACCCCACACTATTTCGGAACCAGGGATAGAACTTTTAATAGATGTGAAACTAACTCGGAGATTAACAAATATTTCAAAAAATTAAATGCATAAATACTCATAAAGGCATTGCATTTATGAGTATTTATGAGTATACAGAATGCTCAACCTTTATATTTTTATTAAATAGTTTTCAATATAGCTTATTACAGTATGTATAGTTATGAATATGAAATTCATCACGTTTAAGCAATAAAATAAGAAAGCATCCAGTAATTTAGGTTTACGAGCCCATTATATACTATTTTATAGAAACAAGTCATAAAAACTAAATTTACTATAACGTATGCGTGGTTGTAATTAGCCATTTTTTAACAGTGCGCTACGAGCCGCTATCTGATAATGCTCGGCTGAATTTAGTACGAACATTTTACAAAGATTAGACATCAGTTCATTTAGAATTCGCTTTACAAAGGAAACTCATTAACAAAACTGAAAAACCCCTTTACTGTGTCCTCCCAGGCATCGGCGTGGCCTCAGTAATTTTCGTGGGGCTGGAATAACAATATTTAGGTATCTCTCATTAAAGCAAGTTCTATTCATTGTCTTGTTACATGCCCAATGAATAATTAATAAATTTAAAATGTCAGCTTTTGAATGCGAATTTTCATTTTCCGTTTTTTTAAGTTACACTATTACTTAATTAAACCGCTTCTGTTTATCGTCTCGGTGTACAATAATATTGTACAATTTGGCATGAAATTAAGCCACCTTGAAAGTATGGACCAGAAGCTTAGGTGTCTAGCTATCCTCTCCATCCTATGAATATTGTCGCTCTATATGTGTATCTGTAGAATTTTTAGTTTTAGTTAGTTACTGTTTTTCTTAATTTTTGTTTTGGAAAAAATTAAATACATATCTCGAAAATGGTTAATTTTAGGAATAGGGAAACTAAAATTTACCTAGAATAAAAATTGCAATAATATATAAGATGCTCCATTTAAAATAAGCAACTTGTTGGCTGCTTCCGGTATAACCGGAAGTGTGGTGTGGACGCCATTATTTTATTTGTGAAGGTCATGCCCAAAATCTTGCCACGGGACGTCTTGTCTCGAGAGCATTTTGTCTCGAATTTCGAGACGAGATAAAACCCGTCGAGACGAGACATTCAACTCTCGAAATATTATAATGACTTAAAACACTTCAAACGAATCGGTAAGGGAATAGGGTATGAGCTGGTAATACGTGCCTATAAATTGTTGAATAAAACTTTCTTTAGAGGGGAACTTTCTTTACATTTTGGATGAAACCAATAAATTTAACCGTGTTAGATTTATTTTTGTAGTGTTCTGAAAGAAATTAGATGGATTTTAAATAGGTCTTCAATAAAATAAATATTGCAGGGACCAAACTTTACCGGGTGATAGAACTTTTTAAAATAAGAAAAAAAACATATAAATATGGGTCGGAAAATGCTTAGTTTCCGAGAAACTTCGATACAGGTTTAGTTTAAAAAAATATTGAATTTTTTAATTGTTGACCTTATTTGTAAAGATAAAAATTTGAAAATTGGCACAAATATTTTTTTCTTTGCTGCTTTTTTCGAGGCTTTTTTAGAAAAAATCTAGGAAAAAAAATTGTTTAGAACCCTGCAAGGGGAAAACCGTGACCCCTTAAATGTGTACAGCTCATTGGCCATTTGCTATTAATTGTCATATTGGACCTTACAATTGGCCCATTGGTCCCTTGAATTTTCACTATTTCCCAAATGCTTCTTGGCGGGTTGGCGCCCAAATCAGCGTCCCTGAAATTCGGGCCACCCTGTATATAATATACCGATCACAATGATATACGGTTCAACCAATCGAGCGCTTTCTACAGTAATTAACTATTATAGAAAAAGTTAAAGATATATGTATAGAACATGAAGTATGTTCTAGAATTGAATATAAAATCCAAAAATGTAATGACATATTAAAAAAATAATCTTTCTGTCGTCAATTTTTTTCTTATCTACCCTGTGTATATAAATTGTGTGCATATAAATTGAGTACTACTAACTAAATCAAACTTCGACGGTTTCGAGCGTTTTTTAAACTTCATAATTAATAATATTAATATTTTTTATTGGATTCATCCGATAATTCAAAATTGAATTTAGATAAATCAAAAAACCAAAAGAACTCGAGACAAAACGGGAAGAGATACGGCCTTATCTCGTCTCGGCTTGCGGCAACTCTAGCAAAGATCCCATGCTCCAAATTTTCAAAATTGAAAAATTCTAATATGGGTGATCACCGTAAGACGACGACACCTTACGTTTTTGAATAAAATTATGATTGTCGCAGCAAGCTGGGCATCTGAAAAAATTTAGAACCCGCAATACAATGCCTACTTGCACATTGTGCATGCACTTAATCAAAGAACAACTTTGTTTGTTTTGTGTATACAATATAATATACTGTATATAATGTATTGTATATAATATACTTATATTCAATTATATTATATACAATTATATTATATACTATAATTTTCCCATTTTTTAAAATAATTTAATTGGTTGGTTTTCGTCAGTGATCTGAAAGCGTTTTGGCGGCTCCCCTGCCGCCCTTGACGGCGCTCATGCCGCGTGGTACTTAGGATCCAGGAAAGAAAAAACCACTCGTTTGCCTAAATGAGTTTGACTTTCCAACCTCTTCAAACCAGAAAACGAAGTATAAGCACAAAACACACACGACTCCCATTGTGACCTGCAAAAGTTGCCGGTATAGCGAATAGTTGCTGCAATGGAACTCACGTTCATATTTTTATGGTTGGTAATTTTCTTTAGCTCAGGTTCGCATTTATAGACACAGCATCCTAAGTATAAGTACTCTTACCTCGGCAATATTTATTGCTTTTCCGAGTCGCTTCTAAATTCTTATGAAATATCACGCCGCGGCAATTATGATATGCCGTGACGACGAGAATAATGTTTCCACAGAGCTCCGTTCGCCGTACCCCAAGGGATAAGTAGGTGTAACATGGCCCATTTATCACGTGGAATTTAGTCAGTGGGACAAAAATACCGAATATTTTGAGGGTAGAACAAAGTAGAACACGCCATTGGGAATGGGACTCGTTCGACTCAGTCCTGTCCTCCATTTTTACGAATTATGAGTAGCGATTGCGAGGCTATCTATGGTGTCGTTAATTTTTTTGGCGTAGAACCAGGTAAAACATGGTAGGTAGGTTTTGTGTGTACATTTTTTCGTGGTCTGGAACTTTTTAAATGATAATTAAATACGACATTTTTTAACAATGTAATTCAGCGTATGCAATAACGTATTACACTGACAATATTTACGTCAAATAAAAGGCAAAGGCAACAGAGTATTCCAGCGACAACATTTATGTCAGATAAACGTCAAAAACACTTTGAATTTTATTTCAACAAGAACCATCAAACTGTTCCCAAATTGATTTATGGCATCTTTTTGTATTACTTGAAGTTGAATTTGCTACTTCTTCGCGAATTGTAGGTACTTAAATCGTTGTTACCAAACCGGTTCCTTTTGAAAATTACACGAGGCGCATTACAAGAAATTAAATTATGTCAAATAAATTATCAGCACACTTGGCATTTAATCATATACTATTTGATTTTCTTTCAAAATTAACATTCTTGTCATTGAATTCTCCAAATGCACTCGTGCTATCAGTTTTGCTTCAATATTTTTCATTCATTCATTACTCGTTGCTGCTGTATTTGGAAAATAATTACTCCCGCTTCGTGCTCGTAATTATTTTCGTCATAGCAGCAACCGTATTCAGATTTAGAATGACAAATATTGGCGGCAAAACCCAGAGCACTTGTGGTATTACATATGACAATATTTATGTCAAATAAACATCAAACAAGCTATGACTTTTATTTTTAAAGAACAATGAAACTGGTCCCAATTTGACTTATGGCATCTTTTTGTATTACGTGAAGTTGAATTTGCTACTTCTTCGCGAATTGTAGGTACTTAAATCGTTGTTACCAAACCGGTTCATTTTGAAAATTACACGAGGCGCACTACAAGAAGTTAAATTATGTCAAATAAATTATCAGCACACTTGGCATTTAATCATATACTATTTGATTTTCTTTCAAAATTAACATTCTTGTCATTGAATTCTCCAAATGCACTCGTGCTATCAGTTTTGCTTCAATATTTTTCATTCATTCATTACTCGTTGCTGCTGTATTTGGAAAATAATTACTCCCGCTTCGTGCTCGTAATTATTTTCGTCATAGCAGCAACCGTATTCAGATTCAGAATGACAAATATTGGCGGCAAAACCCAGAGCACTTGTGGTATTACATATGACAATATTTATGTCAAATAAACATCAAAAACAAGCTATGACTTTTATTTTTAAAGAACAATGAAACTGGTCCCAATTTGACTTATGACATCTTTTTGTATTACTTGAAGTTGAATTTGCTACTTCTCCGCGAATTGTAGGTACTTAAATCGTTGTTACCAAACCGGTTCATTTTGAAAATTACACGAGGCGCACTACAAGAAATTAAATTATGTCAAATAAATTATCAGCACACTTGGCATTTAATAATATACTATTTGATTTTCTTTCAAAATTAACATTCTTGTCATTGAATTCTCCAAATACACTCGTGCTATCAGTTTTGCTTCAATATTTTTCATTCATTCATTACTCGTTGCTGCTGTATTTGGAAAATAATTACTCCCGCTTTGTGCTCGTAATTATTTTCGTCATAGCAGCAACCGTATTCAGATTTAGAATGACAAATATTCAAGTTTCCACGCCACTCATGAAGTATTGCTTTCAGCGCGTTACCATATTTTAGTGAGTGGTTCGCTAGTAGCCATATTTCCCACAAGAAACAAAAATAATATGTACAAAACAGCTAAGTAGCCGGGAAAAATAAACTTTAAAACGGAAAAATAAAATAAATATACTTGCAATTGAAATAGTCATATTTATTGTGCAAGTAGGTACCTACCTAACCTACCAAATCGTCAACACTCAACGCCGATTTACTTTGACTCACCCTTTGACAAAGACAGAGCTTGTTTGTTAATAGGTACCTACATAACTAAACCGAGACTAAATACAACATATTTTTACAAACATATTTTTAAAAATAATTACAAATGCAATACATACCTACCTACCAGCTTCTCATCGCAAAGCGATTTCCAATACACACACTTTTTACAGCCAATCAAAATTAGAAACTGACCTTTTCTAATTTTGATTGGCTATTTTAATACAATGACCTATTTTACCGTCATTGTAAATTTTCATTTCATTCGTTCGTGGCTAGGTAGGTACGCGGTTTTAATTTTATAAACAGTCTATAGAATTTTGAATTTTGCCCACTGATGTAGATTATTAATTTGTGATCTGGGATGGTAGGTACCTACATAAAAATAAAGTCAATGGGCAATTTTTCAGTTGTCATAGATCCCAATAAAACGCTTAACTTATATTGTTGTATTTATACCCTAGCGGCCTCAAGCACTGGGATATTTTTTGGATAAAATAATTTGAGAAATGTCTTAAGTGGAGGAGGTACCTATTAGTACCTACCTCAGTACACGTCAGGACCTACTTCCAGCAGCCCATAAAACAACTTTTTTTGTTTTGTTAAAGTCGGCTCTGCTCTAACCCCCATATCCATTTTTGCCATCAAATATATATTTTCCTTACAATAATATTTTCCTTACATTTTTTAACATAGCTATCCTATCTCGTAAATAAAGCGAAACAAACAAAAATTTTTACTAACCGCCATACTTTTCTAACTTATTTTTGCCATATTTTTGCTAACCGCCATTTTTTTATTTCGACTCGTAGCAGTGTATACCTACATAGGTAGGTATATAAATAATATATAGGTAGGTAAACGTCTTGCTTCGCCGTTTTAACTTTTTGTAGAAGCTCCAGGATAAAAACAATTTAAAACACGGGACATAAAATTTACCTACCAACACTAGGAGGTACTTAGGTACCTCTGAAAATACATAAATACCTAAGTATCTGTACTGAAAATAAATAATTAGTTTATTTTTAGTTACAGGACTTTTTTGTTTCGTCAGAGGTACCATCTACCTAACCCGCAAACCCGCCACTGTAAGAGATCCGAACGTTCCGAGAGTCCATAGGGACTGTCAAACTAACACAGACGGCGCGTCATTCCAATAAGTTAAAAAGAGATACACTGCTCGATTAACCAGTAGTCGGTCTACGGTAGAGCGGCGTTGCCGCTTGTAACTATAAAAATAAATGTTTAGGGAATTTCCATAATTTAAAGTAGACGAAAATAAATGTAAAGATGGCTAACATCTTGGGCTATAATATATTATTGTATGCACAATAATTCTTTTATGACATTCATAAATAATATATATAATTTTTATATAGTATTGCGGAATTTGATAGTTTAATTGAATATTGAGAAATTTGAGAATTACATGTGGCAACTGCGCGGTATCTTATATGCGGTCAGTTAACTACACATACATATTAGATACAGTTTACACAAAACACACTACAAGAAATTAAATTGTCAGATAAACGTCAAATAAATCCTCAGCACCATTGTATACCATTTGATTTTCTTTCCAAATGAACATTTTTGTGTCATTGAATTGTCCTCCGAATACAACTCGTGCTCTTAGTTTTGCTTCAATATTTGTCATTCATTTATTGATTACTTGTTGCTGCTGTTTTTGGAAAATAATTACTTGCGCTTCGATCTCGTAATTATTTTGGCCACAGCAGCAACTCGTATTCAGAATGACAAATATTCCCAGAGACAAAACCCAGAGCACTTGTTGTATTGTATATGCCAATATTTATGTCAAATAAACGTTAAAAAACTAGGGATTCTATTTTAAAAGAACAACCAACACTGTTTTAATTGATAGTTATAATTTCCTTTTAAACAACAAGATATATATATATATATATATATATATATATATATATATATATATATATATATATATATATATATATATATATATATATAGGGAAATCAAAACAAAAACTGTTGCACGTCATCAACTGACCAGCTAACATTGCTAACAAGTCTATCAGACTGTAGTAAAGAAATTCCATTTGTATTTTGAGGTTATGTTGGAGTAAACAAATTCTTGAAAAATTAAATAAGAGAACTTACTTATGACCTTTTATCTTAAGAGCTGATTCTTTGCTCGCTTTCGGAAATAAGTCTGAGTCACTCAATTATTTCCGAAACTGAGTATAGTTAATTATTAAAGTATTCCAAATGTTTATCGTTTGAAAATCTTTTTATCTAAAATAACAATATTTTATTGACAACAAATCACAACCAGTAATAATACGGAGAGTAAAAATATGCCACAAAGGCTTTTTTCCATTTCATATAATCTAGGAATGGTCTTATCGTTGACCATCTATTTGAGAATTTAAACGGTTTTCCTGGCATTGGTACAAACCGTTGATTGAAGGATTTCTTACGACTCCTTCAATCAACGTACAAACATAAGTGCTAGCGTGTTGTTGAGTTCTTTCTGCTTAGTGCCAAATGTTTCTAGCTGAACGAGTGAACATTATATATTCTAAAAGTATTTCTAGCCAATCCTGTGGGATTAAAACTGTTATATTATTAAGATATGAAACTTTTAAACGCCGGTATTGACGTAGACTAATTTAAGTTTCAGAAATACATAATGTATGTCGTGGATAATATAAATAATAAATAAAGACTTCCTGATAAAGTGGTGTATATTTGTACATATTTAGGTTGTTTGCAAATTCATAAAATCAGCATAATAATATAATAAACTGAGCCGTCGTGGGTGGATAGGTGTGAGATAGTGTCCTTATGATGATATTAAATGGTATCAATTAATCCTTATATATTTCGCATCAGCACTTTTCTTAACGAGCGCAACTCGCCGTCGATGCAGCTTGCGATATATAAATAAAATAAAGTAAAATTCTCTGTTTGGATACCGGGAATCATTAGATAAGGAATACAGTGGCGCACCTAAAGGTGCTTACTTACATAGTATATAACATTTATACGTATGTATGTGTAAAATTAAAGCTACAAGTGGTAGATATCTAGATTTTCGTCGTTTTATATTCGTGAATCAGATCAAATCCCTTAATACAGTATAGCATACTAATTGGAAACGATATCAACTTTAGTTCTTTCTTTTTCAAAATTAATATAAGAAAATTCGGTAATTGTAGTTTAACCGACTTTTGCCGTTCTCCAATGTTTTTGAAAACACATACGAATTATGTTCGACCAGCATTTTGCAAAATCATGAGGTTCTCAACATTTGAGAAAGTAGGTGCTTTTTCGATATATATTTTTAATTTAAAATATTTTCTGCTCTTCTTTTCTGTCCTCCGTGTATTCTGCTCTCCTGATTGCTATTGTTTGCATCTTCTGATATTTATGACATATATTGTTGTGTTGATGGGGTGTTTTGCATTTATTTATGCATTTGGGGTCCGTTTCAACTGTTTTGTCACACGTATTTGGTGCATAGTTTTCGACGAACAAATTAATTAAAAATTACAGAACAACTTTGCTCGATTAGATTAACGAGGTCATCTCTATCTTTTGTCTTGTATGAAATATCGCAAAAATATAGAAAAAGTTTATGTTAGTCATGTTGGTTGGTCATTTTTATGTTGGTTGGTGTTGGTATTTTTCCAATGTTGGACTAATATATTCGATATTTATTATGCAGCAAATACTTATTGTTTATTATTAACTTAAAATTGTTAACGTGCTTACATGGAATATTGCACAGTAATATTTATTAATGTTGTTTCCAATATTGCATCAATATGTTCCGAAGATTAAATGATCATCAATATTTCTCTAATATTAGAGAAATATAATGAATCCAATATTTATTATATAGGTACCAAAAATAAATATTACTTCAATATTGGCTTAAAAGTGGTATGATGCTCGTAACAATTCAGTTTTTCATTACTTAATGTTTTTTTTTGGGCTAATCAGAAACACTTATTAATTACGGGTGTGAAGTTGTTCACATCCACATTTTCAGATGATAGGACTATAATTGATAAATCCGTGGTCTCAATTCAAATATCTTCGGCTTTTGATCAAAAATATAAGTTTTAGGAATAAGTAATTGTGCAAAAATTGTGTGTTGCTGGTTTATTAATTACCGTTGCTAAGCGATTTTCCACTTTGAGTAATTCTTAATAAATATAGCGGCCACCAAATATACACCTAAGATAATGTTGCAAGTCATTTGTCACTAGCTTGTCAATTAAATTGCGTATTTTTCAATTTTTGTGGATAAAGTATCATACTTTATTTATGAATAATGACTATTACTACACTAGTATAATTTTTTTACACTCGCCAACTTTATACTCGTGTAGTAATAATTGTAATAATATTCACTCATTAAGTAATATACTATTATTTATTTAACTGTACTCCATTATGACCATATCTACGCCACTGTTGAGACCGCTGATGGAAATTTCAATCATAGCGGCTTACCAAGCAGAAAGAAACGCCAAAGGGAGACCCAAGAAAATATATTTCAACGACCATTCAACTGTTTCAAAAGTCTGCTTCGTTAGTGGTTTTAGCTCTTCATACTTTTTCTAGTTCATAATCTCTTAAGATATGGATGGATTCGTAATTAATGATGTCGTAAGTAAATGTATCTAGAAACAAGTTCATACTTTTGCGTGTTTATTTAGCCATCCATTACAAAGAGAAATCAAATGAAAAGTCCTTTCGTCTTTATTGAGGCTCTTCAGAATGATGTATCATTTATTTAATCCGTCATTTAAACTTGAATTTATTATTAAAAGTTAAAAGCGAAAGTATAAGACAAAAAATGTTTTATGCTATTTGTTTAATAACGATTGAAGCGCGCGCTTATAGGTTGGACAAAACGATGTTTCTCAATAATTGGATAATAGGTACTGTAATGTAACCAACCCGGGTCGGTTAAACATAATAAGCAGAGAAACACATGGCCGAGGTACGTGATCGTCAAAAGGGGAAATACCCTACGTTGTATTTAATTTAAATTAACCCTGTCCGAGATGCACTGGTTACTAACGAAAAGCGGGAGTTTTGAGATGAAAAAGAATAGACTAAACATTTTAATACACCTACTGCTTTATTTAAACAGGTATTAAATTTATGAACAATATAAAATAAATAAATGCCGTACTCAGCCTTGAATTCACGAGGGGAAAGAGCACGGCAGAGAAACCCTCGATCTCTATTCAAAAGAATCGCTATAATGCTGTTGGACACTTAGGTGAAAGTAAAATGAAAACTTACAAGGGTTGCTATACTTGTGTTTTAACCTACAATCATTCTCAAGATACAAAACTGAAGAGTTTGTTGTTAGTTAGCCGACTTTCGTCAGAAGGTACTGAGGTCCCATACGGGAGGCAACCCAGCTAGTAGTTGTAAGGTTTTGGTGCGAAAACGAAGGTCCCATACGGTAGGCAACTAGCGTGTTCGCCCAGGCACGGGAGAAAAGTGTTAATAAATTCAACAAGGCGCAAACATTCATCATCTTATATAATAAGCGGCAATTAAGTCACTGTTATAAGCCAAAACCCACAAGTATGAAAAACCTACTCGTAGTCATGAATGGAACAAAAAGGTCAACAACATTACTTAGATCGAACTGAATAAAACAAAATGAAATAATCCTAAAACAGAATGAGCTGAACACACTAATTAAACAAGTAAAATGTTCATAGTTTATGCATAACGTATCATGATTATTTGTAGTTCAAAACATAATATAACACGGATAATTTTAATAAAAAGATGACATAAATTCTCGAGATAATAAATTAAATAATAAACATTACAAATTAAGTATATTTACTAACCTGGGAAATTTCATGTCAAACACCAACACACACCAGAGCCCAACTACCTGCTTCTCCATATGCAATCCCTCGTCTCCCTATATCCTGACTTATCTAACCCACCCCGCACCACGTCTTTCCTAGTGCGTGCTTATATCGTAACCACTTGTTATTTAAAAATCGGTATCTCGTCTTTAAATAAAACAGAGGTCACGGCTTCGCAAGTTTATTAACTAAATAATGGATAGGGTCCATTTCAGTACCTATTTCCTTATTGAATGCTTTATCTACCGGATTATGGGGTGAGAATGTTGATGAAGGTAAGCCACATATCTTGATTAATAAATATCAATCGCCTTCTAAAATTTCTGGAACCCCTTAACCACTTATATTAAGGATAATATGATAATTATGTTTTTTTTAACCACCCAATACATCGAAAATGTGAAGTAGATCCATAATGCGGATTAGTGGACTGTCTAATTTAAATGGGGAATATTAGAGTAATCGTCTCAATATTTCTTAAATATAATATGAATATATTATTCTGCTGTCTTTTCCACTGGCAGCATCTACTATTATATAAAATGCCTGGAGACCGTTTACAGTAAATAAATAAAGATCCATGGAACGGTACGTTTAACGTTCCCAAAGGTGAGTTTGCTTCCGTTTTGAAGAATTTTAAAGCGCTTTTTCATGTTTATGTAAATATGAAATATAGGTTATACAGGGCACGTAGTAAGTAGTCTATTATTTATATACGTAGGTATATATTTCCATTTATGTTTACTTGATCGTATATAACGATTCGATATTTTAATAATTAATAATTTTAATAAATGCACCAAGGGCGGTCAGTTCAACTATCGCAGTAAATATGGTCGCAGTTAGATGACGGTGAATAGAAGCGATTTAATAATGGCCATGGCCATGGCCTGCTAGATCGCCTAACTTGTCACTACAGTCTTCTTGTTATGGCACTTTAAAACAAAAAGTATACGTTGACGTAAGACCACAGAATTTAGATGTCCTAATGTAAAGAGTAAAAGACAAAATCGAGTATTAGTATAGTCAACAAGTGCCATTTTGTAGAATTTCTGTTAGCCTTTACCGAAAATCTTTTTGAAAAATTTGCCAGTGGGGCCGGTAAAAATTACAAAAGTTATAAACAAATTATGAATAAAAAGGGGGGTTTCGTTTTTTGCGAATATCTCGGAAACTATTGCAGATAGCGGAAATCGAGCGCTCGAAAAAAATATCCTTAAAGAGCAGGAAGTATCCTTAAAATAAATCCCACCTGTCGGAACTCGACCATCAATATTTAGAATTTTAATTTAGAGGTGACAATGGGGCTAAAAACGTAGTTGAGACTTGACTTGAGACGACCGATTCGGACACTTTAACAATAAAAATTATTTTAACCCACTAATAATATTAAGGAATAAGAAATTCACATACCTTTTGGATGAAAAAACATAGTTCACCATCTTCGGGAGTCCGCCATATTGGATTTATAGTGATGTCATTTTATTTTCTTATACTTCTCAGCAAACCCTTTCATTGGATACCCACATCACGGAAATGCATAAAAAATAACTACTCCGCCGTCTTTGGGAGTCCGCCATATTGGATTTAGGGTGGCGTCATTTTATTTTCGTGTTATTCTCAGCAAACCCTTTCATTTGATACCCATGTCATGGAAGTGAATAAAAATAACTAGTCCGCCATCTTTGGGAGTCTGCCATATTGGATTTAGAGTGACGTCACTAACCATGCATTGTTAGCTAACCATGCACGCCATGTATAGTTTGGATGACAATCCAAACTATACTTGCGTGCAAAATTACAGCGCAATCGGCTGAGAATAACTACTTTAAAATTCAGTTACAAGATATGGTCCGGACAAATATACATAGATACATATAGTTTGTAACATCGAAATATGAGACATAAAAACCCGAGCAAAAAACCCTCATTATATCGATCTTTTCAAACGTGCTAACGCATTTTAAACAGCGTTGTCAAGTATAACCGCTTTCCAGGTATTTAAGGAAAAACAAATGATTTTATATACATCGCGCATCACATTATGACATTATCATGTAGTATAACAAAATATTGATCACACTATATATCTTTCGTCATATCATAAAACAATTGGATGGTGAATGTGGTGCAGAACAAGAATGTTTCCCATTCAAATATTACGGATCCATTTTACACGTTCCTCGGCCGTGTCACATCGGCATCATTGGCATTCATTTGGATGCCTAAATTGCCTAATAGCATCGAACGTTTTGTGGTAAAGTGGGGGCAATAATAATTCTTGAAATAGAAGTAATACAGTTATTCTTTAATTTAGTGTATTATTTTGATGGGTTTTTTGTTAAAACTGATTAGTTATTAGTATTCTCTCAGAACATAACAACTTGTTGAATGAAACCGCCTTTATAGTGATGATTTTAGCTTGCTGTAAGAAAAGATATACTGACCCGATATCCCATTGCGGCAATTGTGGGTATCTTTTGAAAATTTATTATGTCTCATATTTCGATGTTACAAACAGTACATACATACATACATACATGGCAAGTTAAATAAAAACTTGTGAAAAGACTCTTTTCCACGTTTTGCTGTTATCTAAAAATCCACATGAAATTCTCTGACAATAGGGAACATGAACTAAAATTTTAAATATAGAAATAATATTGAAAAACAGCGTAACGTTGTAATAAAACGTGTACTTCACAGAAAAAACAAGATTTCTAATCCCGCGCGATCAGTATGAAGGATCTAAACAGCGATAAAATTGAAGCGGCCAGAAACGAGCTGTGACGTCATAGCCTCCAATATTCTGTAGGCGTTGCGCCGGAAAGCGGCTGAATGGACTATGAAATCAAGCGGAATCCCGTAGCTGACCGAATCGGTCTCCTCGTCGGTTGTAAATTGTAGGCGCCACGACTTTGAACATGTTTGAAACGGTTCGCTCGCGTGCGAGACTAATAATTTATAACAAATTTATTATTGGGAATTAAGGCGTCACGTTTTGCATATCATATTTTTCAGTAGGGCACAACATTTTTATGCAACAAAAAATGGGAATCTTCCCTATTGGACTAACTCTGGAAGGTTGAAATCTCACTGTGCCAAGACAATTTATTTTACATCCCCCCCCCCTAAAATAATATACCTACTCTTATAGGACATATTATATAATATCTATATAGGAATATATTAATAAGTGCTGCCTTAATATTCTGAATGGTATTTTTATTTTAAAATTCATTCGTGGCGGCATAATTATTTTCCTCGTAATCATGCCTCTAGATACAAGAAAGAAACAAATCGTCCGACATTAATAACAGCGTTTAGAAGATAAAGGCTATTGAAATAGACGCAGGTTAAATGTCAGTGTCGAGGAATTCATATGTTATTACTTACAGATTTATCAGTTGCTTATGATTTATTATGAACGATTACCGGGCTCGGTAGTGTCTACTACTCTGCTATTCAGAGAATTTATATGTTTCAGCGGTGTAACAAATTATTGATTTATTGATAATGAAACTAGACAACCTTACTTAATGCATTTCCTATGGGATTTATTATTATTCATGAGTTGCTTACTATAAAATCACAGTTATTGAATTGTAAAACAATTTAGCTCTCGTCGGTGTCGTGATTAATTTTATAACGTACCTCGTAATGAACCATACAATGAATTGTTGGAGGTTGTTACAACGTTTCGGATATATCAAAAAGCAGCTAAGTATTGATCAATTTTCATAGGGTGACCACTAAATACAATGTAATCGTATTATGGGCTTCTTTGGTGGTATAGACAAGGGTCAGGTCACTCTTTTGATATACCTTCATACCATATCCACTAGATTTATTTTTTTTCATCGTGTTCAGGTGTGTTCTGTCTTCCTCCGCGGTTTTGGTTTTGTTTTTGATTTGAATGTTTGCCCCAATTGAAAAATTGGAGGAAGTTCTTATGAATGGATTGGAAAATTTCAGAGCATTCTGGTGACTAATTTTTTTAGAATAAAAAATTTTTGAAAAAATATGGATTTTGCAAGGGCGCCACTAACGAAATTTGCAGGTCGTTAGGCCTGACGGCTAGTTTCTTCGGTAAGCTAAGACTCTTACAAGGTGGGGCTCGAGGGCCTGAAATACCAACGTAGCACAGTGGTAAATAAAAATCCTGCTCACCTATTTCAGCTACTACAGCTCCTCGTCTGGTTTGCTTCTGCTTGCTGGCACTATTTAGATTTATTATGTGCAAGACTCATCAGACATTACTAAGTAAAGTCTTTGACAAGTAGCGTCCTGCAATGCAGGCACCTAGAGCACCAAAGGTAGGCTAAACAACATACTGAATGGATTTACAGGTAACAACTACACAGAGAACTAATATTCCTACCTGTATTGAATTACACCTGCAAATCCGATAAGATAGCTATGGTCATTCCCCAACACCTTCACCAGGTGTAGACTAGTTTCGAGCTGTTTGGCTCTCATCAGTATCGGATTTGCAGGTGTAATTCAATACAGGTAGGAATATTAGTTCTCTGTGTAGTTGTTACCTGTAAATCCATTCAGTATGTTGTTTAGCCTACCTTTGGCTAGGGTCGCTGCTCTAGGTGCCTGCATTGCAGGACGCTACTTGTCAAAGACTTTACTTAGTAATGTCTTATAACATTTATGTAACTTATATCATTTAGTGTCAAAGTGGGAACTACTAAAATGTTAGTCTTGTTCCATTCTTGCAATAGTAAACATTCGTCCTGGTGAATTTTCAAATCAACAATCACAGTAGCTAGTTTTGAATCTGCCTTTCAAAAGGAAAATGGCCATGGTGATACATAGTACGTAAAATAGCTAAAAACGATAACGAAAATATGTTCCCAGGTCTTAGTTGGACTGCCGCAGTCCATCCCCAAGCCTGCCTAGGTCACCCATCCAAGTGCCACCAACGCCGCCTTCCTTAACTTCGAAATCTTACCGGGCAAGTCTCGCGGCTAGGCAGCCCCTTTGTGGTGTTCATCTAAGGGAAATCGAAAGAAGTGAATGTCTTTATTTTCCTTTTTAGAAGCCCAATAGGCGTTTTTACAGTTTTAATACGAGCAGTTCATTTTCAGCAGTTCAAATAGTATATATGTATGTACCTATAATATATATACATCCGAACGCAGCTCCGAAGGATCGTGCGTGCGCCTTTAATCGGAGAGTTCCCGGTACGCTATTTACGAGTTTGTGTGCAAACATCCAGAATTTTAACTTGGATGTATCTCTTTCTTCATCAAAAAATGTATTTGCCTCTCACACTCAATGTCGCATATGAGAGTAATAAGTGGTGTCACTAAGAAATAAAAAGCAACTGCGCTGGCATAAACGACTTGTTTAGAACAACACCGTGTTTGGGTATGGTTCAGTGCAGACGCCACTGGATCGTTAAACCACGCCTACTTATGGCGCCGGTTTATAGCCTATATACATTTTAGAAAAATCTATCAACGCGAAAAAAATATTATTACACTTCAAAATTAAGTACGAGTCAGGTTCTGATATTTCTTCATCGATTGTGTAAGAAAGTTCACCTATCTCATATGACATTTTTTTGTGACTTGAACACACGCGAAATTTTGTTTCCTTTCTCACACTATTCGAGGGCAATTATTCCTAAACCATGATTAACCGTCTCTTTGTATACAAGAAGCTTCGGCTCATTAACAGCATTAAGTATAATTTTTAACACAGAGTAATTACCTCGATTAGTACTGCGGTCCGATTTACATAATTGTTCTTATAAAAATATTTAATTAGGCGTTCGGGGCACCATGGGATGCATCATGGGAGCACCGCACGACGTGGAAGTAGAAATTACTGCCATTAACGAATTCGTAGAAATAATCTGAAGAATTATAACAATGTTCGTATAGATGATTTAATTACCGTTATTATATATTTGGACTGCACAATAATGTACCTACTAGGCATGTTCATTGTCAAATTGTTATGTATCGGAATACTGTATTTTGCCTTTTACGTATGGGTATTATTTATATGCTTATGGTTTTTGTCATTTTTGGGCTATGGATGAGTGATGACCGCTACAGGGGTCTAGTTATCTCTCACTTGCATTCTACTGCTTGGTCTGCTTGACTGTTTTGATAGTTTTGGTCATTCATTAATTCCTCTACCTACGGTGTACTGATGAGGTATTGGTGAATATCTTATTGCGGGTGTATTATGGATTTGCAGGTGTAATTCAATACAGGAACGAATATTAGCTCTCTGAGTAGTTGTTACCTGTAAATTAGGGATGGGTAATCCAAAGATTTTTATGGATCAGGTCCAACCTGATCCGGTTCCAAACATATACCTGTTCCATGGATCAGTTCCGAGTACGCGTACGCGCGCGTACACATTGGGAGTTTCAGTTCCGCGCAATGCAACGGCCAAATCGGTACTCTTACTGGCCGCATGCGTCCGGACTGATTAAGAATTAAGACTGTACTGTACATAAGACTGTACTGTACGTGTATCTGCTCTGTATAGATTAAATATAATAAATTATTATCATATTTAGTTTTTTTTTAGGTTCTTACAACTATGACATTTCTTATTCATTTTCAAAGCGTTGTTATAGCAGCCGTAAATACACAATCAATAAATACACGATTGTATTAGAAATTAGAAACGAATGAAACGATACACTCCGGTCCGGACTGGAAAAATGTCGAATCATCAATCATCCGACAAATCAGAATCTGGCGCTGCGCCGATCGCACATAATCCCTAGCTCGTATCAATTGTTTTTACGTATGAATACGCGTACGACGCGTATCAGTTCTGCGTCCGAGGCCGAGCGACTAAGTTCAACTAAGTTGATCCTGCACTCGTTCGATCCTCAATCACCAATTGCGGCTCGTTGGACCTGTTGGACTCGTACGCGTACGCGTTCTGTTTTATCTATGGATCAGTTCCGCTGATCCCAACTGTAATACCTGTTCCAAAGTATCAGTTCCAGTATTGGGTTCCCATCCCTACTGTAAATCCATCCCTACTGTAAGTCCAAAATTATTCCTGGGCTTCTAAGCAAGAAGTCCAAGACAACTTAGTAAATGTCTGATGCAAGCTCTGATGTACATTTTTTTACATGTTTCATTTCTAATCAAACTTGTCAGAGTCGTGTTGTATTAGCAGCTAAAGCCTTAATGTATGTATTGGATTTTAAGAAAATTAAATCTGGAGAATGAGAAGGTCCCTAAGTCGTCAATTTGAGAGGCAATAGCCACTGGGAGCCAAGTTGGGATAAAAATACTGTTTTTATTTATTTTCTCCATGAAAGAATTTAGAAGAAAGAAATTTGATTGACATCTTACACTGATAAAATGATAGTTCGTGACAGATTTTCTAACCCTGAGATCTTAATTGTTCTTCGCAGAATTAATCAGACCGGAAAGCGCCCAGGGGGCGTTTTCCGGGAGTACTTTTCTTTTTTGTTGTCACTTCTCCAAAAGGCATGCTGTAGAAAATCGGAGACCATCAACTATCATCATCTCCCGGTCTAATAGGTACAACAATATTTTCAATATATTTTTGCCAAAAAAAACTTGCAATCCAGAATCTTACAAGACGCTATAGATCTCCTATAGTTTAACACCTAACCACCTGTAATTTTTTTCTTATGCGGTTACCTCAAATCTATTTATTTAAATACACCTAGTAACAATACTTGATTTTTACTAAAAACAATAAAAACATTGATTTAAATTAAAAATAAGTATTTTTAGTGCACGATAGATATACACTTTTAATGCATCGTTCATGTCTAATATTTATATCAAATTCCTTTTGCGTATACGTAACACAAGCATTTTCTAAATTGACTACCACGAATTCAACAATAACGTCAATAATTCGTTTTAGATACAGTTGAAAGATTGCCGATCAAACGTTATTTCTCATCAGCTTATTACATCTACTTTCACAGTCCATGATAGATCGAAAGTTCCGTTTAATATTCGATGTGTGTCTCTGCAATCAAAGTCTAGAATCGAGTAAGAATCGTAATAGGAAACAACCTCTAGAGACTTTGTATTGCGCTGTGTGGCGTTCTTGCTATATTGAAATAGTCGAGAATGCGGATATAGCAGTATATTTCAAATTATTGTAATTTTATCATTCCGAAATCTCGGCATATAAAAAATGTTATAAGGGATGAATGCCTTCGACAAATGAATATTAAGGAACATTGCGTCTGTCCGGGATTTTCATTTTCAATATTATATAATATATCATCTACTGGATGTATCTTTATAGCTATAAAATCGACTACGCATTCATGGTCAGACATATACATATACATCTCACCACTAAGATACAATTTATCTTTTAAGGTACAAGTTATTTTTTAAGTTTATTTAATTTATTTATCTCATTATCGGTTAGCCACTAGCCACAAAAAGTGTGAAACCCGAAAATAAAGATCACAAAATATATTTCCAAACCAGTGCCATATTTATAAAAAGTTACATCTTATTAACCCCGTGGCGTACAAAGCTAATTTAATTAAATTAATTTCTGAATTTTTCAATATTAAATTACTACTTAATTAATAGACAAACATTAGTGGTATTAGTAAACATTAGTGGTACTACATTATTTAACATAAATAAGAGTATAACTACTTTCAAATGAAATTCAACCACAAAACACTTTGTATTTAAGATATTGTAAATAAACTTACATTCTGTATCATCCTGTAATAACTCTTCCTCTTCATCTATTTCATAGACGTGGCTCCATGAAGTCCTTTGATACGTTCCACACAAAGTGAAGCAGTTTAAATCTATCTTTTACACCCACATGACTTCCTACAGTCGGTCTGGATGAAATATCAATTTAGGGAAAAATTGCAGAGCCATTGGGTTATCACTGTTATAGGCCGTATTATCAAACTTACCTTTAATATTGATGAGAAATTAGAAACGAAAAACAAAACAGGTGGATACATTTGACAAAATTTCGGAAATCTTTAAGACCTTTTCAAAAAACCTACTCGACCAAACATGTTAAAGCTATGTTCCCATTTAATTTCAGATACGAGGGGGTATATTGAAAAATAACACCTTGTATACAATGTACTTTTCCTAGTTTCTTGAACACATCCTGTAATTTTGTAAATTATAACAAACTTACGTATATAGGGAAAAATGATCCTTTTAAGTAAGATGATCCCTCCAAATCTTGACGAATCTAGTGGTGCTATCTATGTCACGGTGGTAAAATGTTTTATTTGACGTTTATATTATTTTATTATGGATCTCCCATGTGCTTAGTATTTTTTTCGCCTTCTATATAATGTGTTTTTTAAATTCGTTATTATATAAATGTATTTCTTGCTATTTACTCATTCGGATCTATGAATAGGTTATAGTGGTATAGTTGTTTGGAATCCTTAGAGAGTTGCAAGACCTTTGGGATATTCATATATTCTTACTAAACATTTTTTTACTAGGTGAGAGTTGCGCAGTGCTTTGGAGTAAAAGGATGGTTTTGCAAAATGATCTCAGGATCATTTTAAACTGATTTTAAAACATTACGTCAACCTTTTCCAAAAGTAGCTATTAAAAGAAGCAATAATAAACGCAACACTTACGCTAATAAACACTCCATATAACGAATAGTTGCGAAATATAACGACGAGAAAGAGAAGACAGATAAGTTGAGGTAGAGAAAATGAAAAAAGCAAAGAAAGACGCTATGGCTAAGACAGAATCGCACTCTTGACGATTAAATCAAACAAGGCGAACGGCAAAATATCAGCCACAAATATAGTCAATAGATTTAGACCTCTACCCATGGGGCAAAACGATCCTTTTGTAGGTTAACTGTTTTAGTTATAGATTAAGCTCTTTAATTTATTAGTGTCGACAACGATACCAAATATTACGCTCATGTGCGACACTGTGTGAGAGGCAAATACATTTTTAGTCGAAGAAAGAGATACATCCAAGTTAAAGGTCTGGATGTTTGTACACAAACTTCGTAAAGAGTGTACCGGGAACTCGATTCTGCTGAAAATGAGTTCATTTCGAGCAGAATGAGCTCGTATAGAAAGTGTAAACACGCATACTGGGCTTCTAAAAAGGAATATAAGATACACTTCTTTCGATTTCCTTTAGATGCACATCTGTAAGTACATCTAAAAATATACATTTTTCTGTCGTATTCTCTCTTAATTTCTTAAGTTAAAGTTGGGTTTTCCTAATACTATTTTTATAATTTAATATCTGTTACTTCATAGTTATATTTATTTTAAATACTTTATATTATAATTATAATTGGTTAAAAAATTTTGATGGAAAACAAATTTCCAAGTTTTCCATCAGTATTAAAATATATTTCTTTAAAATATTTTAAATATTCCTTATGAAAACCAATACAAATTAATTATTTATAGGTAGTTATTGGACATTTTAAACATCCATATAATCATATATAAAGAAATATAAAATTTCTTTAACTCTATACACCTTTTACAAACTTGGCAACGCCGCACATCCAAGTTAAATGTCTCAAGGGCATCGGCGGCGTTTATATACAAGATCAAAGGAGTATCGCATATTTGTTTAATATGGGACTATACCTAAATATTGAATAAAGTTCTTATGTATTTTTTTTTCAATTATAGCTTTTGTGTTATAGTTGCATATTAGGGTATTGGGGTTAGAGGGATCATTATACCGCCTTCATCCCTAAATGGTACAGGCATCCAGTACACTCTCGTGTAATAAGTACATAATTAATTGGCTAACTAATTATTATAAGCCCTTACAGGATTATAGTGTATTGACTTACTAGTATATTACTCCACTCTAATACTCCTCAAATTGATTAACTAAAGTGCTTGCAAGCAAGAACTAAATTAAAATTACGTAACTATTAAATCAACAAGTAAACATTTGTACGAGAAAGGTTAAATCCGTCAATTAGCTCCTATAATAACAGCTGTTGTTATTTAGTGGGAGCAGAAAACTTGGCACCAAATCTGCTTTTACTGGAAACCGGGGTTGTCCTCGTTTTCCGAGGATGGGACATAAAATAAGATAGGTACCTAATCCACATTAATACTTTTAATGTGTTATTTGTAGCTTTTTATAAATACCTTTTTATGATTTATATTGGTTGCCACATATTTCTGAATTGTGGAATAATTGTGCAAGGCGGCAGCTATTCTTGTTTAATGTGATTTTATAACCCATTCCATGTTCCATTTTGTCATATGTACCAGAATGCTTTCTATCGAGTACTTAGTTATTTTCAAAAATAAAAAATGTCGCAAATTATAGTCTATGGCCATAGCGTATGTCCTAAAAGTCGTGGCACAAATATTTATCGGGATTTTTTCTTAACGTATTGTATTCAAACACTTATTCACTTATGTATTCAAACACTTATTATTTGGCATAAACTATAACTTAATGCTTAACTAAATAATCTGGCATCTTAAAGTCAACAAAGTAAACAATGTTTTATTTCCAAAGGCAATTTGATATTATTGCAATTTTTTTTATTGAGTCACTTCAATTTCTGCCAAAAATTTTAGGACATACGTTACCTGGCACAATTTTTTGTTTTTATTTGTCTTTTCTTTGCAGTTGACTTTCAAAGACTGTAGCTTATTTTGAAAATTCAGAAAAAAATATTTCAGTCTGACTGTACAATAATATTGTCAGTTATAAAATCACAAGTACCTAAATTATTTCCGAAATTTTTTTAAGGTGACGAATATTTTGAAAATTATCCCGAGTCGCGCAGTGACGAGGGAGAATTTTCTTAAAATATGCGTGATCCAAAAAAAAATCCAGGAATAATTTACACTCGTGTGGTATTCGGTAAGATAATTTCACACCCAAGTATAAATCAAACCTGACGTTTTAAATTATTTGGTTGCGAAGTCGGCCAAGATATTGTTGTTTGTTGACGTAGGTATGTTGGGTTGTCATTTTTGTTTAAACGGTTGTCATTGTAGATAAAATTAAAAAATTTTCAACTTTAGTTACACCAAATGCTAAATATCTCAGATGGATAGTAGTTCAAACTATCGTCCTTTTCAATTTTAGATCACTAAAGGTGGTAGAAATATATTTTTTATAATTAACACGTCGCAATTTTGAAGCAGTTCATATGGGTATGTAGGTATGTGGGTAATATTGTTGAAAATGTTACATATATATGTATTGACACAGACATCTGATTAATTCGGCACCTTCCTATTCATTAAGTAGGGAGGATCTGTTAGAAGAATTCAAGGAACATTTAAATTTTGTTATGTATGTAAATCCTAGGGAATAATAAATATAAATGTGTCAAAAAATTTCCACTTACTACCACCTCACCTCAAAAAAATTTCCGGAGATTTTTCTAGTTGCCATGGTAACGAGTCAAAATAAAGGCATGTTATTGGTATTAAAGTAGAGGCGCGAAATTTTCACCGAAAATTTTGAGATAATCTTGAACTATGTAGTATTTATATATTTCTGAAACTTTCCTGTTGGATATGTCAACGGTACTGGCATCATGGCGCATGTCTCAAAAAAGCTTTTTTAGTACCCATTTTAACAAATCAGATATGTTTTTTAAATTTTGCTTTCCAGTGAATAAATCTGATATATTAATACGACAAATGATGCCACCTGATAGATTATTCATTTAGTTTGCAGTATCTAAATAATAAATATTATTACTATTATGTTTTAATGTGTTATATTTCTTATGTAGGTTTATTATTAAATTCATCAAATTCAAGTATACATAGTACATTAACTGTATTCTTACGTATAAATAATAATATTTAATAAAAGAAATATGTAATATGTAATTGACCCTATTAATTTATGTAGGTACGTTCCATTTTCTGACAATAGATGACTGCATTAATCAGTTATTTTCGACCTATTACCTGGTAGGTGGACACATTTTGATTGTCTCATTGTTCGCTTAAAACACAATGACTGTCCCTGTGACTCCCTACTAGTAGGTGTTGAATTGTCTGAGCACGCTGTTTGCTTTAAATTACGTCCATTCTACTAAATCATTTTTGTAGGGAAGCAACTATTTAGTCGGGCTAAGAACTAATTTGAACAATGTTGGAATATAACAAAATAAAGTCTGGTTTCCTATTTACTTGTTTCCATAAATTAACTGTCTAAGAGCAACCTTATATATAAAATAGAATAGAAGATAAAATAGTATAAGCCACCGGCCAAAAAATGCTGATAATAATAGTAAATGTATTTATAAAAAAAGAAGATACAGGCAGGGGGTGTAAGTATACATAGCGTTGTTATAAATATCAATAAAATAATAAAACTAAAATTAATTAACAAATGTTTTTCCATTTATTATGTAGGTAAGCCTATATTTTTTGTAGATATGGGACTAAACACACGCACAATGATGCTCTCATGCAACATACTGTGTTAAAAACAGAATAAAATAAATATGTAAGGGGGCTCCCATACAACAAATGGACATGGACCTGAATCTGTATGTTAATAAATGCCGGAGTCGACGGTCGGACGAGAAACTATCATTAAAATAAAATTAATATTTAAGGGAGGCTCCCATACAACAAACGTGATTTTTTGCCGTTTTTATAGATAATGGTACGGAACCCTTCGTTCATGACATCTGTTGTTAAGTTGATTTTTGTATGATTATTATTTGGTATGGTAGTATCTTAGTATCTGTATGCTTCACCTATCACTAGCTCCACGAGCCGCCACTGGTGTAATATATTCCACTCCTTATCTCTGGGATACTGTATTATCATAATATTAGTTTTATTACCCTTGGGTACATGATAAGCGAACCAATAATAATAATAAATGTCGTTTTACAAACACTACATAATAAATAAGTACTGTATATAGTTATATTTCTGTATATAGTTATATTTCTATATATTTTTTATGAATTTTTAAAACCTGGTAGGACCCCCGTGGCCACTTCTGATTGTAGGGTTTTATTACTACTCACTTTAATTTCCAAACTGACTATAGAATCTAAATATCTCCTAGATTTCCTACTGCATTTATCGAGACATTTATCTTCGTTCATAAAAACTCTTCAATTCATTATTAAAATTACCTGACCTATATACTTTTTGCTTCCTGTTGTTTGGGTCGAAATTATTACATAATTATTTATATTCCATAATGTAATCATCATGCTGCTGGTCATTTATATGTTTTATTCTAAATTGGTAATTACCTTCCTTACCTTAACGCTTGCTTGCATTTTGAAACCCGAAGGTCTACACGATCGTCAGGTATACTGGGACAAGACGAATTGAAAATAAAATAATATTTGAATAAAACATGAAAGAAACCATGTCGCATATTATTATTTGTGTGTAGGAACAATCGACAAATACCAATTTCACGACTACACCGAAGTTTGGAAATTGTGTGGAATAATTTAGATGGAAACCCTTGCGTATCTCTCAAGCTTTTACTTCATTATTTTATGATTTCAAAGTCGTGCGTAAACATTTCGTGCTATGATGGATTCCATTGATATTTGTTCATGCATAACATAAATGGATTCCTGCAAGGTGATGAAACCCTTTGACAAATAAAAAACCCAAATGCCTGAAATCCTCGGTAACTCTACCGCGGGCAGCGGTTCCGGTAACACGTCGCTCTTCGCTGTGAATTGTGAAGTAACATTTTAATGGGCAATATTTTAGGCATTTATGTCGCCGTGATAAAAACCCGCCTCATAACAAACTAAACAAATTGTTATGGCATAATGGACGTAACGCGACTATTAAAAATAAACGGTCGCTGAGTAAAGTTCAAAAATCTTTATAAATTTAGACGTTTCCAGATAAGAGAAAATAAAGTGTTACTTAAGGGCCACCCAGGCGCCCGTGAGGAATATCGAAAATATTTTAGCCCCATATCGCTTAAATGCAATTTGTCTTAGTTGCGGACCGGGAATCGGAATTAATGACTCTAATGACCAATAAAACAATCTACGTGGGCGTTGCCCAGTTTATGATTTCTTTTATGTTGTGATTACCGCCGCGATAAATATCATAAATTTTATGTGATACCGCAAACACGTAGCAGTTATAAAGCTTAGGATTAATGCCCGATCTTTTGCTTGCTCTATATTACCACAGGGCCATTTAGCAGTTGTCATTTAGCAGTGTTGTGCCTGGACGGAAAACGGAAATATAATTCCCATAAATCTTTTGATGATACGTGAATATTTTCATAGATTGATTGAAAACGTTCCTAAATATGCGACATGCGGCAAATATACACGCTACATGCCGCCTCGTGTTCCATAGAAACCCATAGAATTCGCGAATTCCTGCCAAATTAGATAGCAAAGAAAATTCCTATGAACAACACAGAAACCTGCAATCTTAATAATTTGCAAACACCTACAGACTAAAAATAAAATTACTACAAAATGCACATTGTTTAAAGAAAATAGTGCTAGTAATAGCAATATGGCCTCTATTTTTTCCCAGCACCGTTTTTGAGATTTTTTAGTTAAATCATTTTTTCGAAAAATCACAATTCGTATGATAAAAGGGTGTAAAAGGCGAATCATTGTACTGTCCCTTGTATCTCATTGCATTAAAGTCTACAATATTTGCAATGTTTACAATATTCACAGAGTTTACAGTATTTACAAACTTGTGAATACTGTAAACTCTATGAATATTATAGACTTCAATGCAATGAGATACAAGGAACAGTACAATGATTCGCTTCAAGTACAAAATTATGCACTGATGACACAACTGTCAAATTACATCAATTGTTTTATTCCAAGGCACGACTTAATTTCGGATTTATCGCCAGCTTTTTAGGTCTTTGGCCCCTATGTGCGCTGTTTCGGTAACTACTTCATATCCGCATTAAATAGGCTCTCTGAAGGGCGCTATTAAATATTAAAATGAGCAATGTTAAATATGCAATACCTTCGACTAGGTTTTTGATTATGCCATTATATAATTTTAAATGAAAACTCCCATGTAATGTATAATTTAGATAACATGGGACTTGTATGTCCAAATTAGACGGTATATAACTCACGCTTTGATGTTTTAAGTATAATAATATGTAGGCAAAATATTGCATTATTTACGGATAAATATGTAAATGTTGGAAAAGAGCCACGTTAGACATAGATCATACCCTATGCTGGCCAACATGAGTCTTATCTTTGCTGTAATGTATAATATGTGGTATTTCTAAATATTTTAATAATAAAACCGGTTGCAGGAGTCGCTGTGCAAAATTAATGTGGCTCATAAATTGAGAATGATGCCTGATCCTGGGGCTAACATTTTGCTAAACTGTGAAACAGTATTTTGTTTAAGCTCTACTACATATATAGAAGGATTTGTACATATGTGGACTATGCTTATATAAATTTTAACAGCTGTCACAGCGAAACAAGTTTTGTGGATTACGGGCACTCTTGAATTAATAAATAAGACTTCGCTTCATGAAATATATACCATGCATATTGCAAAGGTTTATCCATTCTGGCAAATGCAAACCTTGGGTCTGGCAAAATAATGTACTAAAAAGAAAACAATATATTGGCAGTGATGCCATGGTGAGCTTACGAGTTGGGGAATACCGAAAGCTTCCGTAATTGGATACGTACATCCCTTCCTACCATTGAAAAGGAAATGGTAATGCATATCCAAAGAAAGTATGATTTGTAAGCTGAAAGCGGATGATTTAATCCACATCGAATTTTTGATGTTTATTAGAACTGGTTTTATCTTTATCTTAAAAACGGACCATTAAAGAAAGACTTAAACGTGTCAATTTACCTACAGTGAGTAGGCAATATGACATACACCCTAAAAAATGTATAATTTTATGAGAACAATTAAAATATAACACATTTATTTGTAAAAATTTCTGGTACGAAAATATAAACGATTTTTCTAAAAATATGCATGGCCCTAACAACATAAAAAATAATTCTTTTAGTTCGAAAGATAAAAAAACTGGACTAGTTTCTAAAAACAAATAAACTCGCAAAACAAATAAAAGACTTGTACAAATTTTTGGTTAAAGTAATAAAAAATATGTTTCCTTAGTTACCTAAATGTATGCTGACACTAATCATTGCATACTTCCCAAATAAATTGCTTTGCTTTTCTAGGCATATCCGCACATTCAGTGTGGATATTGTACTACTTTCTACCCGTACTTCTGACCCGTAGTCAGAAGTAGTCAATACGCTTTGTTGCTTCTTTCTTGTCTCGTCTCAAAGCTAGCTGTCTTTAATATGGGTTTTGGATGTCTAACATCTAAAAATGTATTAATATATTTAATTTGTATTTTTGAAATTTGTTTGGATTGTTTTTTATAGAGTAGTTAAACAGCATCTAAAATAAGAAAAAAAAGATAAAAACTATATAACGTAGCTAATCAAAAATAAAAGGCAAAACGATATATGTCGTTTTCCCTGTTCGTACCGTTTTTTCTATTTTTTTTCACATAAATAGATATACTATTGCAAATACACTCTAGACGTAACCTTACAATGTTTGTCACATCACTGGTAAGCGTCCAATATATAAGCTTATTAAAATAGCCCACAGCGTTGTCAGTTGTGTTCGATTCACCGTGAAATTGGATTGTGTGTCATTTTGCCTGTTATGTCGTTTTGCCTTACCTTCCCCCTACTTTTTGTTCTTTAATTCGACTTTAAACGTTTTTATATTAAATCCTAGTTGTTCACTACGTAGATAAAGGGTGATTTTACTACACTAAATAATTGATGGTAAAAACTGTTTGCAGTACACATGTTATAAAATTCAAGGTTAACAGAAACGACAATTAGATATTTTTGTTGGCTTAAAAGTTAGTTCTTTAGTATATGATGTTGACAACGGTGGACAAATAAAAATAGAACTATTTCTGTCTTTATTTTTTTAGCTTTTTTAAAACTTTCGTTAAGTCTGAATTTAACACAAAACTGGCATTAAACTCTTTGCTTGGTTATATGGTTATAGCTGAAATAGTAAACAGGTGTGCCAATAGCTGCAAATAAAATCACTAGAAATTACCAAAAATTCACATGAATGACCTTGATATTTAGAACATTCTCTAATTTGTTTACAGAATTATATATAGAAATATAATATGTAAATTGTAATCAGAGGCGACCCCGATCCGTCTTTTATGGATTCCGTCCATAAACTATATTCCACATAAACTATAATTTCTCATTTCTTTACTTAAATCATTAAATCACCTAATAACTTCCCTTCAATATACTTTAGAATTCTTGGATGATACGAGATGAATATACACAATATATACACTCTTTGCACTAGTTACACAAATAATTGTTAGGTACAATCACTACCTATATGTATATGTGATGGACGAAAATCCAATGAATGGCAAGAATGTCATGACAACGATTGACAAAAAGTAGATTAAAACTGTTTACTCGGAACGTAGGTTGTTCCTGCTAACTTAGCTCTAGTGTAAAAGGGTGACGAATTTTGTACTGAATCGACAATTATTGATACATGGAGATCGTATGTAGAAAAAATATATTACAGAAAAAAAATTTCGTGCTATTAAAAGATCCAAGTTCGCGCACTTTATACAAAAGTAATAGGATATTACTATTTTTACCGTGTAAGAAACACATGGGTGTTTATTTTCAACCGTAAACTCGACCGTAAATGTATTTCTTGCATAAATATATATAATTAATTGTTTAACCTAATCAAAATATGTGGACACACATATATATTAGGATTAGGACATATCACTCATTCGATTGTTTTACCCTGGGATATTTACAAAGCACCCTGTCATGTCTGTCTATGTATACAACGCTTTGTCTAAAGCAGTATACATTATTAATACCAGCTGCTTGGTTATGTTTATTTGCATTGTCGCCTCAGTTTCATTTTGCATTATTCTGTTTATTTATGTGGCCGGAGCTGTTGTTGTACGTCCTTAGGAATATATTTGGCTACGTTAATAAATGTCTGATTTGAATTTGATGCGCTTCTCAAGATTCGTCTTTGTCACTACAGTAATATCAAGAGAACCCGACAAAATAGATATCTTTTCAGTTGGGGGTTTTACATTATACTTTGCCTTGGTAGATAATCAGAATACCTACATATAGTAAATTTATTAAAGGGGAATAATAGCTCGTGCCTTCATTATTCACAAACAAAAATATATACAGCTCAATTTCATTTCAGTTATGGTCAACTTGATTCTTATTAAAATCTACAAATTATAAATTATTATATAGGTTATAGTAGTAAATTTATGTCACTTTACATGTCAAAATTAGAAAATGGCATCTTATTGGTTTTAACACGTTCACGGACAGCGACGTCTATAGACGTTTAGGCCACTAATTTGACTGTGTAGTTGATGGGCAAACCGACAAATCAATCCTGTGTGTATCAATAAAAGAAATTCCGAAAAGGTGAACATATGTAATAATACGGTAAAAAAAACATAGTGTGTATGTTTTTGTGAAGTCAACAGACTTCAATAAAGACACAAAAACGGCAGCCAAGCAGCAACATTTTCTAGGGGAGATTTTATTGCTGGAAAATGATAAGAAATTACATGAGTTTCCTAAATGTGTACACTCGCAGTGTTTGCATGTGTTGCCCCGTGTTTTAAGCTGTGGCTACAGTAATAATTTCTATAATTAATAACGGAATAAATGTCTTCTCCTTTGTGTTACTCATAAATAGTAGGACGTCTATAGACGTCGAATGTCACAAATTGTATAAAAAAATGTTTATAATGTGACACTGACGTGTCAATATATATGTAATAATATATATGTAATGTGACAGTATATTTTTGTATTCTTCGTTATTAGTGAACATACATATGTGATGCAACAAGCACAACCACTAATCAGAGAGTGTCCGTGAACGTGTTAAAGTAGAGGCACAGAGGACAGAGGTCATCTGTGGTAGATGCGCGAAATTTTCGCTATAATGTTCGTTGTGTTTCTATCTCGGTTTCCATTAATGAAAGCCTATCATTTTGACTATTGTGACAGATAGAACGATGTGACATAATATTTTACATCTTAGTCATAATATGGTTTACATCTGCAAACCATATTACGTGAGGTATCTCTTCACGGTGTCTAAATCTATCTGTTAAATTGTGATATTTTTTAGCTTTCTTGGTCTGACGTTCCAATTTTGCACCCTAGCAACTAGCAACGTTTCAAACCCAAGTTTGGTGACTGGTTACTCGGACCACTTACAATTTTAATTAAAAAAAAACAATATATTTATTTTACCTCATTGATCTGACACCTAATTTTTCTCTGGTGACTTACGAGATGTGGTTATAATTTAGTTTCACTATTTAACATTGGTTAAAAATTAATACCACATACTTTCTTGGTTTCGTATTGTAAACGAACGAATAGGTAAATAACATTCTCTTAGCCCTAAAAACATAGGCCTATTATCGGTAAATTATATAATAAATTAATAAACTTATTCAAACCACATTATATAATACATCACGCGTGAATCTTCTAGAAATTTCTTCATGTCGGTCTTTGAGGCCTGCTTGTAATCACCCGACTTAATGTCTTTGCCTTGCAAGACGTACCAAAGTCATAAGAAAAGTTGTGACAACCGTTTGCAAACCGTCCGAATTTGGTCGCAGAGTCTAAAAAGAACGTCACATCTAAGGGCAAGTTATATCGTGACGTCACCACGTTTCTTGTAGACGCAATATTTATGTTATATGAGTGCGGCGAGGTCTTCGCGACCCAACGATGCCGATGGTAACTAATGGCCCCACCAATGCAACAAGCACCTCACTCCTAAAGAGATATTAAAATGACGCACATTTAGGCGACATTTGAATTATATCCAGTATAAATAAACACAAGACCTTTAGGGCAATATCTTGGGTCGAACGATTTCCCACATCGTGCATCAGTGCAAGATGATTTTGTAATAAAAAATATATTATGCTTTAGTCAATTTTATTTACAAACGAAATATTTCATACCTACATTCCGCTGGCTAATATTTTTAAAGCAACGCGTGTAAAGCTGGAACTAAAAATGGTAACACGGTGCCCGGCGTACCTAGTCGTCACTGATTTATAGAAACAGGTACAAGCTCTATTGTTATGACAAGTGAAAATTAGTCTCCACGAGTGCTTGTTAGGGTTTTGGGGTTTCTAAATGAAGTTTTGGCCGCTGCAGGGAGTCAAGTGTATCGTGCTGCACCTTAATGACGACAGATGCCTTGTTCGATGTGCAGTGGCGGGTGTCATTAATATTTTAATACGGTATAGGCTTACTTAAACCTATTGTTTGTGCACAAGTTGCAATATTTTTCATATATAAATCAAAAAAAAGAAGATCAAAATTAGTAGTCTATTCTATCCATACATAATAATATGTACCAACTAGTTTTAATTAAATACTGGGCAAAATTGTTTTTCAATTTTTGTATACAGATATGAAGCAGAACAGTAAAATTGCTTATTCTCAGAGATTGACCCGCTAATGTTACTAAAGGTTATGACTTTTTTATTTTTCTTAATTTGTAGTTTAGTAAACATAATAAAGAGAAAAGTTATGCTAATCAACGATCTTTGTTGTTCACCTTCTCTATTAGAACTGCTTCGCCTCTATTAATTACTTAACTTTCGTAAAAAATCTTGCCGGTCTATCCCTCTAGCCAGTCAGTTTGAAAATTGACAACCGCTTCATGCTTTTTTTTTAAGAAATGCCCTTAGAAAATAATACAGAAACCATTCTGTTGGTCCGGCCAGGGTTAATCATTGAATGGTCGCTCTACAAAATCGGTGCCAGTTTTGTATTTGGTAGAGCAAGGTAGTGCGAGGTGAATGCAAGTTTATGATTAGTTTAGTTTTTTCTTCTATAACTGGGGGAGGGGAAATATCGAGTTAACCCTCCCACATTTAAACATTACTAATGTCTTTCATAAACTCGTGCAAGCTCTATGTTTGTTGGTGCACAGTGAGTGCAAGGTATTGTTACATTTACGTTTTCTCCTGTCTAAGCGGGGGACCGTCCACCACCGTTTAATGTGGGAGGGCCCCCCTCCCACATTAAACCGTTCATAATTTTCCACTAAGGGTGGTGCAAGCTTTATGTTTGGTGGTGCAAGATAGTGCAAGGTTAGTGCAAACTACTAGTATGTACCAGCCTCTAACATTTTACTGCGGGTGGCCAACTCGTCTGACCCAAATTTTTGGTACTGAGAAAAAGGTTCCGGGCTAGTGTAGAAATTTCCTTACTGAATGTTTTATCTACCGGACTATAACCCGGTGAGACTGTATTAAGAAATCATAACAATACACACATGTGCAAAAGGTTTCATTGCTTATGTGAAACAAGAAATATATTACACCAATACTATTTTTGTTCCGCCACTGGGAATTTGGAACGTATCGGCGAACGCCCATCTTGTCTTTGAGCATGTTGAATATTAATATGAGGTCCTGAAATAATGACACTTTAATTTTTATTCTTTTTAATAGCCGACGGTAGGTGAAAGATAGCAACGTATTATTTTCAGCTACTGCCAGGAACAATGGGTGTTACGTAATAGGAGCCCATTTATGTGATATGTTTTGATTGATTAAGACGGTATTTCGTAATATTTAGAGCAATGGGGCTTGGGAAATCCTCCCTGTAATTATATGCCTATTGAATGCCTAAGACGGCAGGTCATCTTTGTGTATGCCTAATTAAATAATGGTTCGTTGGTTTTGGACGTGTAATCATTCAGTCCCATATTATTCTGGGAATGATCTGTAGAAGTACCTACAATGTTTTTCTATTTTTCAAGCAAATGAACTAAATCCAAACCGAGTGTATTATCAGCAGAAATATTGCTGGCTTGTTAAAAATATTTCGTTCGTTCTTATTGTTCATTGTGTTTTGTGTTGATAACGCTATTAAAATAATTTCTCGGAACGCTGGTGACTGCAGATTCTGTTAAAAAAGCTCTTCGTTTATGTCAGCTCGATAAGTGCTGATATTAAAATTGTGTCACCACTGTTACATCCTTCAGTTGAAATGCAAAACATTTCCTCATTCCACGGTTGTCAATAATCTGCTGTTGGGTATCAACTTCTTTCAAAATATTTGGAAGTACTTTCCTGATATTCATATTAACTCAACTATTTTACTCTCGTACGTACGTTCGGAATATTTTACTCTTGTACATACGTTTTGGTATATTTGCCATCGTCGGGGACTACAAACTTACTACATAGCTGTGACGCTCTCCGTTTTGCTTCGGACATGAATTTTCGTTTATAGTGTAGACATATCACTTTTCCCTATAATAGTCGGCGCTGTAAGGGCCTCGGGCAGTTTCGAGTGGAGAAGGCGGAAATTCCAAGGGTCACGCGATTCGCAGATTGACCTTTAATTACCCTATCTAAAGGAATGCACAGGTTAATGGTTATATCAGGTTTTTTGTCTTCGTTCAATACATTTACTTCTATCTCTATCCCTCAGGCTATCTACATATTTACATATGCAGGTGGTTCAGTCAGCATACAGTCAAGCTTGGTTAAGTGGCGGTTAAAAGAAACGTTAGATATTGAAAATATTAAAATAAAAGCTGAACAAATATCTCACTCATATGATACACGAGATGGAGAAAATATTCTCTTCCTAAATGTGGCAACTCTAGGTGGTTTTATGGGGCCTAACCTTATAGAGCTCTCCCGGAGGATTTAAAAAGTATAACAAGTTATAATTTGTTCGAAATTAAATTTAAAAAAATGGATATCGGTGACTAGAAGAACATTCTTTGGCGCCTTTGTAAATAATAAATAATATACTCGACTTTGAAATTATGCATTATATAATATATTATCCTCTAGATTATCCTATTATGTTAGATGAATATGAAGAAAATTTTAATGGCTTCTGCAATTTTCGTATGTTTATTCACGTTTGTGTATTATATTTTTATTATTATTATTATTATTGAGGGAGCTTACAGAAGCCTGGGGGGGGGGTTGTCATATTATAGTTACTTTACACCCAATTAGGTAACAAATTATAATACCAAAGTTTACAGATTAAATACATTCTGTAAACTTTGGTAGTAAGTACTATGAATTTATATTTATATTATTGTCAAATAAATAATAGTATTAAAATTTTTATATTATAATAATAGTAGTTTTTTTAAAAAATTTTTTTATTTCAGGTATTTATATCATTACTTCATCTCAACGTTCGTACTTCAAGTAAAACTGGTGAGTAAGTTATAAGTTTCTTCATCTTATTTTCACCTTATTCGTAATTATTCGCCGGTGGTCTAGAGCCTATTAGAACATAAGCATAAAAAAAATAGGAATCGAGCATAAAAAAAAATAGGAATCATGTCCTATTCAAATGTATGTGAATGCTAGGTCCAAGCATCTAGAAAAGGATATTAGAGTGGGAAAAAGACACAAATTAGTAAACTAAGCGTACCTCGATTTTGCCGAAATGAACGCTGAGATCCCTTTTCAAACGGCTTTTTGCAAGCCTGGCACTTTTTCATCATCATCATCAATGGTTTAATATCCAAACCACAAAAAACTAAATTCGAACACTTCTCACGAATAACTACAGTTTTACGGCACACATATATAACGATAGCTACTTCAAAACATACGCAACGTTGTCAGGTCTCAAATTAAATACTAACTCAAAGTAACTAAACAACTATTTGGAACAGGTAATGAAAACAAGAATTAATCTCACTTTTCCAGCTGAGATCTAGCACGAATTACTATTAGTGTCTGTTATTAAACATAAGAATCGAATGACCAAGGTGGATATCATAGTAAATTTGTGTACCTTGTGAATATTTTCTAGACTGGCAACATGACACAAGGTTAAATTGATCGACCAATAATATTGAAGGTACTGTCACATGATGTAAATACATATTCCAGCAGATGCTTGTGCCTCTAAATTTTCTACATTACTTGTGTATTCTATTAATGGTCGAAGAACATAACCTTCGTTCTCTTCGTGCTTTCGCGTATTTCTTATTGGGTATTTTTAGGTACCTAAAAGCAATTCCTGCTTCTACATTCTACCTAGATGCAATATAATATTATCTCACAAATCCTTTATTTGTTTTGGCTACCGGTTTCGGTCAGTTATCTCTCACCCTCTTCAGGGGCCGCATATTGAAGGCTACAATGACATTATTTTCTTTTCTAATACGACTTATTTTATTTTTAGAATATTTAAGATTTTGCAATTTAAGAGATCTCTTAACTTTAATTGTAATTTTTTTCTGTATAAATATTTATAATGATATACCTACATAGACGTTTAATTATTTGAAAATATATGATAGAGCACTTACATTATTATTTTTGATCGTTTACCTTTTGGGTACATTTCGTGGAAAGTTGCTTAGTTAGAACAGTCAAAAATGTGCTACTAGCTTTCTTCTTATATAGTTGAAAATTATATGAAAATACTCGAAATCTATCTCGTATTTTCTGTGTCCAAATATCTCGTCAAATTGTATCTAAAACTAACAAAACATGTACTGAAGACAATGAACTAGTACGAAATTCGGACACACTAGATGAATGTAATATTGAAAATCAAAATATACCTAATTCAAAAATATACAAACATGAGTATCCTGACGTATAGTGACGTAATATAATTTTGAAAATTGTCATATATCTCGCATTTAATTCAATAAAACTATACCGTGTGTAGCACATTAAGATACTAACCCTCAGTCAAAATAAACAAAAACAGCGATAAGTGCAATAATTCGCGTAGGTAGAACTGAAAATTCTGCTAAGAATCTGCTCTGCTAAAACACATTGCTAAAAAAATTATTCAACGTCAAAGGTCAAAAATATCGGATTTTTTGCATTTTTCTCGTAAAAATAGGTCAGACAAAAGTTGTAGACCTACAATAGGGAACATTCCCATGTTTTTTTATTGCAGAAAAATGCCTTACCATACTGAAAAATAAGAAATGTAAAATATGACGCCTTAATTCCCAATAATAAATTTGTTATAAATTATTAAAGTCTCGCGCACGAGCGAACCGTTTCAAACAGGTTCACAGTCGTGACGTCACAGCCTACAATTTACAAACGACGAGGAGACCGATTCGGTCGGCTACCGGAGATCCCAGCACTCGACCGCTTGATTTCATAGTTCATTCGGCCGCTTTCCGGCGCAACGTCTACCGAATATTGTAGGCTGTGACGTCACAGCTCGTTTTGGGCTGCTTTAATTTTATCGCCGTTTAGATTCATACCGATCGCGCGGAATTAGAAATTTTGTTTTTTGTGAACTACAGGACAACTATGGTTTTTAGTATTATTTTAATATTTAAATTTTTGTCATGTTCCCTATTGTCTACAAAAATTATTCTTTTACATTTCTTCCTACGAGTCATCCATCATTCCTGAGATATTCTATTTGACACCTAAAAATGCAAAAAAATATATTTCTGACCTTTGTTTGACCTTGAATAAATGCTTGAGCAGATCTAGGATCGGTGGGCATTTTTCAGATATATTATTTGTAACAGTGTGTTTACGACCTATGCCAATTCGGCTCTATGCGAATTATTGCAAACTCAAATGTTTATTTTGACTGGGGTATAATACTTATCATATTATATGTGAAATAAGCATTACAGTTATATTATTCATGTGTTCATGACCTGTGCACCATTCGTTTGCCATAAAAATTAATCCCGAGTTGAACAAATATGTGGAAAATACTGCATATGGATAGCAATAAAATACCTACCCTCCACGTACTTTATCATTATCTTGGCATATAAGTATCATGAAATACTCGTAAATCATATGCAAAGCATTTCGCACCATTTGGAACGTTAACAGTTTAAAGTTTCTACAGAAACGATGCGATGGTTCACGACCCGTGCACAAAATTGACTGCGGCAAACTCGACTCATTAGATATTAAAATATTGTAGTCGTACTTTAATTGATGGTGCTATAATTCATTTTTTTTGTGATTTAACCTAAATAGCTAATTAATATATATGATGTTTTATAATGAATTTTACACAAGGCACCGTAAAATACAAGGTGAAATTAATTTTACAAGTTTTTAACATGTTAATAAAACTTAATACAACATAACAAACAGTAAATTATTAACAATCAAAATAAAAAACAGAACGACAATACAAATTGTATTATTTTATAAAATTTCCCACATAGTTTTTACTTCAATACATTTTCTATGTTTGCACCGAGGTTTGCACCGAAATGTTTATCTGCCATTTTCTCGAAAACCTTCACACGGAGAGACATTTAAATGGAATACCTTTTTTGCGTAGAAAAGTTGGAGATATTTTCATTAAAAATGCAGATATTACTAGGACACAAAAAGATATTATATATAAACTTACGAAAACAGCCATAAGTGGCGCCCTCTACAATATTCATCAGAATAATTGTGCATGGATTTAAATTTCTCGGCCCAAGAATTTCAAGTTTGATTCGTTAAATCCTTGATCATTTAAATTTGTGGATTTTACTGTTGCTCTGTGTACATTATGAAACACCCTATATAGACGGAAAATATATTCTCCTGTTGAGAACAGATTTTAATGACTTTTCGCCATAATAATCTTAAATCCCTAAAGGAGATATATTGTTAATATCGGTTTATGCTAAAATCAATTTATGGGCGCGTTTATACAAACAGAACTCAACTTATAACCATTCTCCCTGTTCAGTGTTCATTTTGTTGCTAGCTTTCATGATTTATAGAAGGGTTCGAGTGATATAAATCGATTGGTTTAATTCAAAATCATGATCTAATCAACTGTTTTTTTTTAAATCGCTATTTAAATCAAAGCTAATGATAATTTTGAGAAGATTTATTAAACGAAAATTGATAACTTACACTGGGTTTCGGAAATAAATGACATAACCGCTGTCTTCGTCTTCCGCATTTAAAACAAAGCCAGTTTTCGTCTTGGGCATTGAAACGCTGCGTGAGTCACTCCTCATTTATTTCCCAAACGGAGTAGGGTAGGAGCGCATAGGAGTACGCTTTCCCTAAGAGTACGCACGTCCATTATTTCGTAGTTGGGGGCACTACCGCGGTCGCCGCGAATTTGTCAGTTGGACATTACTGACATTAGTATGAGGTTAAATAGACACTGTGTTGTGATTAAGTGTTTGACAGGTATCGGGAAAAATCGATTGTAGGTGTAGTATCTAAATCTAATATTTTCCATGCATGTTTAACATTTTTATATGGTTACTATTTTTATTTTTCTGTAACTGAAAATAAAATATATTTTGTATTTACTAAGTTTTACTTTCCTCATCTGAAAACTGTTGAAATTAAAACGTCCTGCTAGGAACACACTTGCGTACTCTAAACCGCTTAAGGTTCTTAAGAGTACGCAGTTGCATTTTTTTCTTCAAGTAATAGCTCATCTTTTCTGTTCACATATTAAACCAAAAAAAGTATATAAACAAAACCCTAAATGTGTATACTAACCTATGGAGTGATCGTTTATTTTTTATTTAAAAACACTAGAATTTTATAGTACACTGAAACATTAAGTGCGTACCTACTCTTTGGCGCTTCTACCCTATGATCTTTTTTTCTTATAAAAACAAGAAACAAACTTTCACAAGCATGAATTAAAAAATTGACAAAGAAACTGGAACACTTAATTTTAATTATTATTATAAGAGGGTACTTGAAAAAAAATGTTCTACTAATTGGCATTACTTCAGCTTTCCCGTATATTATCACAATATCAGTTAGTTTTTGCGCATTTGATAAGAAATCCATCACCATCTAGATATCTATCGATACACTAATCAAATGCACAGTCAACAGTAACCCACAATTATTACCCGAAACCCAAGAAACAGTCCCTATTTCAATACATTTAGTATTAACCCTTCAATATGTGGCAACAATGAAAATGCAAACATCCAAGCTCAATACACATATACCTATTGACACAAGCTCAACAACTCAACATCCAGCTGTTCAGTTACCCCCAGTGAATAGTGAACTGGTTTCGCGTTCATCGACATTCAAATTATATAAAAGTTATGAAGTTTAGCAGATTTAATAATCTGCAATATCCTCACGTGTTTAAGTTTAACCCTGTATAAAATTAGACGACCTTAGGAATAAACAATATTGTAAATGATATTCAGTTACGTCCCCACAACTTCTCATCGTAGAACGTTATTCGAATATCTCCTCTAATCGTAAGTATTATTTTCACCTACATTATATACTCTTAAAGAATATCGCATTACCATAGTTAAGTTCTGACAAGATAATCTTACTTGTCTACTTTTGAAAATACAAATTTTATAACTGTCATTAAAGAATAATTATAGGCGGAAAAAAATCATTAACAAACACCCATATTATCCTTAATATCGTGTTCCTTGTAATCTTAACCACGTCTGTGCAATTAAATATTCATACAACTAACAGATTAAAATTATAGACATTAAATTTAACATTCTAAAATAAATATAGTTTACATAACTCTCTTGACTCCGCTCGACCTCCCACCAAGCGTTTTCGTATTTTGAGGCACTTTTTTATTTTTTTTATGGCCGCGAACTATTGAATATGTAATCGAAGCAATTTAATTTAATTTTAGTGATTGTGGGGGCCCGCTGTAAGGTGGAGCAGCGACCATTAGGTTTATAAGTAGTAAGTACTAGGTGATTGTGCCCTCGGGGCACATACTCGATTGATGCTTGAGCTGAAGATACACTTGGTCGGACGGTTATGTACAAATTTAACTCGCCTTTAAAGTGTACATGAGTCATGAAATCCTCCCGGAATAAATATATACAAAATGTTATATTAGGATAATAATTATCCAACAGTGTGTACACACAAAATATAGTATGTACACCATGGCCTCGAAATTTTTTTAGGGACCCAGATAATTCCTCTGGGTCGCTAAAACCTCTCGGTACGCGAGGAATAACGCAGGAATTTCGCAGCCTGGATATACAAATAACTATTTTAATTCGTGTAAAATTGTACACAATTTTGGTCTCTTGATCCAAGGAGGATAATCTTATAGGTGGGGCTACCAGTGGTGTGCGGTGACATTTCAAATAAGGGACGAAATTCTTAGACTCTATTTTATCAACCACTTCATGCTGACTATGTATATTTAACGAGAACCATTGCATATCATATTATTTATATCCATGCCATGTTCGTTCGTGGTTGCGTTTACTCGGACATTCTAAAGGCTGTACATTGTGTATATATTAAAAAATACATTTTTTATGGAAAGCCAATTACAAAATAGTCATCCCCAAGAATCGCCCTTTCAAACAAAAACAAAATTATCAAAATCGATAGGCTGCTTTAAAAGTTATTGAACATCAAATTGTGGAAAAAATCTAGGTGCGCCACTTTTTATGTCCGTCAGTGTATATTAATATACTATATGTTATAAAATAGTATATTGTATATGGGCCGTTCTCAATTTAGGGTAAATTACAATGCCGGTAGCGAATTTCTAATAAAGCGCATAAATTCTGAGCTTTCTTTTTTTTACAAAAATTTGTATCTAACTGGTGTCTACCACTACTTTGGGATTCAGGTTAACAACAAAATTGTCATTAACATCAACCGTCCTTTTCCTGAAATACGAATGTAAAAACAGATTTTCCGTTATCACAACTAACCACTGAGTATAGATTAATCTAGACTCTTAATAGAATATTTTTATTCTATATAGTAGCTACTGCTACGTTTATTAAATATTTTATTAAACATAAAAGATTGTCCCCAAATTTCTGGTAATTAACGTAACAATATAAAACCACTTGTTCCCAAGTAAAACCCAATAAACTATTAGACATCTGGCAACACTGTAAAACCACGCCTGGGAGAAGTACATATTTTTCCACACTAATTCCACACATTTCCAAGATGTTTTCTGTGTGCCATAACGTGCCTCCTGTAATTATTTGCTGTTATCAATTTATTTAAAAAAAAATATGTGTGGTATAGCTATAAGATGTGTCTAAATATTTTTTTTTGCTCTATTTTTTTGTCATTTCGTCATTAACATGGACAATAATTAATGTTTTACATAATACTACAAGTACCACTAAGGACGTACGAACCATAAAATCAAAACATTATTACATTTTTTTTATTAATTTAACTAGTAATGAAATGTACCCAAAATTTAGAATGGCCCATATATTAATATAATATACTTACTATATTGTCTAGCAAAAATATATATTTTTTTGTTTCAGTATCTCTGTGGTTTGCATACATACCTATATCATAATAAAAATTAAATTAACTTTTAAAGATAATAAAATTAAATTTTATGTACTAGCAAAGTGAATGGGGAGGCTTATAGCCACCCTTGCATCCTCTGAGGAGCCGCCACTGTTATATGTTAAGATGTAGAAATCGCATTTTTGCTTGACACTTAATATCATCCCCTGGTATACAATCGGGAAAGTTAAAAATGAATGCTGTACATATTATTAACCATGTACCTACCGAAACATAATACCCGTTGTAATACCAATGTCTCTGGTAATATGTTTCTGGTAATACTACTAATGGCCTAACTATGGTGACACCTTGTTCACTGTAGTGCTGTGTATATTTGCTATTATTGCTGGCTTTTATTTAATAAAAAATACTTTAGCCGGGTTTGCTGTTGTTAAAATCGCGTGTTCAAGACATTTCCGTTTTTAATTTGGTTGATTATCGTTTGTTTATTACTTTGGTATGCAGGAATGCATACCTGCATCTCAAATATTGATCTGCATATCAAATATTGATCTAATATCCCAAATATTGATCTGCATCTCAAATATTGATCTGCATCTCAAATATTGATCTGCATCTCAAATATTGATCTGCATCTCAAATATTGATCTGCATCTCAAATATTGATCTGCATCTCAAATATTGATCTGCATCTCAAATATTGATCTGATATCTCAAATATTGATCTGCATCTCAAATATTGATCTGCATCTCAAATATTGATCTGCGTCTCAAATATTGATCTGCTTCTCAAATGTTGATCAGCGTCTCAAATATTGATCTACGTCTCAAATATTGATCTGCGTCTCAAATATTGATCTGCTTCTCAATTATTGATCTGATATCTCAAATATTGATCTGCATCTCAAATATTGATCTGCATCTCAAATTTTGATCTGGTGATTATTGATATCTGCATCTCAGATATTGATCTGGTGATCCTCTATTGATGCAATTGATTAGGAATGCGGGTACTAATGTACAATTTAGTCTTATATCTAGGTTAGTGTTGGTTTTGGGTCCTTTTTGGTTGCTTGTTTATTATTTTAGGTCATGCTTGTGATGCCTCTTTTTCTTTTGTTGTTACTGTTTTTCTATTTTGTTTATTTTTGCTTGTTTTACTGGTTTGTTCTGGTTTTATTTTAATATTGTGTTTTCTTCTTTTTGTGCATGCTTGTTGTTAAAATTTTCTAAAATCATGGTTAAGTGGTGGGGGCTAGGGGGTTTATATATAATTGAGGGAAGAGTGTTTGGGTGGGTTTTTAGGCTCAAATTAACAAGCCCATATATAACATGAATTGTTAGATTTAGTCCAAATATACTCTGTAACTAACTTCAGAGTGGGGGTTTTAGGTTAGGACATCTTTCAATCCATATCCATTTGATTTGATATTTCTGCCACTCTAGAGTTCTATAAGTTATTCTTGTGAAGGCAAATGTATGCATATCGATTAATAAAACAGTTTTTAGGCTTTTTACATAAGAATACTTCAGTTTTTGTATGTTCGCGAGTTGCAAAGGCCACTTTTATTTTGCATATTTTGAACTCTCCGACTACCGTATGTCCGACAGGCGTGCATGGGTTTTAGGTACTTACATGGGTTTTAGGTAATGATCTTACTTCGTGCTTTACAGGAAATCAGGAAATCTAAACAAATTATCGACAAATTATTGACATGAGACGAAATAATTCTTAGTTAATTGCTTTTCACTGTACATATGTTTACGTTATAGTATAACAATATAAAAACGGTATTTTAAAGTATCTGTTAGATTTCGCATATAGTAACATTTCTATTTTCAATAATTACTATGTATGTACCTATGTAACGTACGGATAAGAGAGAAATAGGCGATATTCGACCATAATAAACTCAGCATCTGAGAAAACGCAAACGATAGTCGACCTTAACCAACCCTATCTATGCTCCTGCTCTTACAAAAATCACTATAAAAATTATAGAATTATCCCATAGAGACCCAACGGTTCATTCATAAAACGCTGGAAGAGCCGATCTATTATTGTTCTAAAAACTGCAATGAGTGCGAGAGAGAAAATGGAGGCAGGTATCCTTTCGGCAACGCTGCTTCTTGTGATCAGAACCCATCCAGTGGCGTATCTACTTATCTTTAATGAATGAGTTAGGGTAAACTGCATTACATAAGAAAAATACTGAATACCCTGTATCCGAACGTTGCAATAAATGAAATGAAAATAGAAAACATTCAGAGCATAGTTTAATTCGTGTACATTAAGATAATAGTTAGTAACTGCAATGAAACTTCGTTATGTGTTTTGTAGAAATTTATTTATAATTTTAATGCAAAAAGTACGGTTTTTGGACGTATTTGTTGGTTAGTGGACGGTTTAATATTAGTTATTGGACGCATTGCAAATAATTTAGATTCTATAAAAAAAGACACTGTAATAGGTGTCTGACCACGTAAAAATTTTCCTTGCGTGTTTGTTGAAACAACTTATAAAGTCTGTATATTTTTTCTTTCTCTTCCTCCTCGTTTTAAATGTTTTCATCGTCAAATTCACATTTCATTCATTTTCAATGTCGCTGTCTTCATTCTCTGAAATCTCATCATTTTCTGTATTGTAGCATATGTGACATATACATGTCATGACCTTCTTCTGAAATGTGAACATGGTGTTTACATATTGACACAACATTTGTGTCAATATTGCTTACATCTGTCATATGATAAAATTACATCGTATATTTAAGAATTTGATTCATACATTCAAATTAACTTATATTACTTATTATAAAGTAAAGCTATTACTCCACCTATTATAAATGCAACAATCCTAATAATATGAGTGCTGTATTTAAACTAAGAAATAGAAAAACATCTACATTTTGCATTAGAAGAATATAAGAAAATACTATAACTAAAATAAAATCACACGCAATTCAAACGAGTGAGATATTGCATTTCTGCACTGGCAGTACACAATACTTTTTCTATCAACTACATATTTTACATAAAAATGTTGAAACAAATTTACTAGATTTTCTTGACATCATCAGTTTGAATTCATTATTACGGAATGTTATTCCTAACAGCCTATCGGCCAACTGCATTGAATTTTTATTTGCTGGATTCCCCATTGAAAATGCTTTGTTGTAATAATTATTTATAATCATGAACTGAAACATAGTAATAAATATTAATCACTTACACTGGTAAGTTTCTCGGAGATGTCCCATAAATGGAGGAATCAGAACTGAAAAAAAAATAATATAGAACATTTGGAGAGTTCCCATAATTTTATTATTTTGTGAGCTAATATAAACTTATTTCATAAAACTTTGCTTACTAGGTACTGCAAAAAAGATGAAAATAAGAGATAGGTATATACAGAGCTGAAGGCTGAGGCTAATGGCTTTAATGTAAAATGAAATAGGGAAATTAACTAACACAGATTTGTGTAAATTACAAGAAATGAACCGAAATTATGACTCAGCTCTCAAATTTTTTTTTATGAAATATGCATGAAATAATCAAATATATAAACCTATAAATTTTTTACCCTGTAGATACCTGATCCAAAAATATCATCCCCTCATAACGACGTGGGTTAGCTTCCACTTTGACATATCTGAACCCATTTGGTCGTATTTCTAGATCCTCAGGGAAAATATGATCGGAACACAGCTGTGGATATTTGGGTAGGGGTTGAACTCCCAGCATGGCAACTAGCTCAAGCCAGAGGTTTCTCCTTTCTGGGTCTTTGGGAAACCTTATTAATCAGATTTTTTAAATTATAATATGAATTTAATTGGAGATGAAAATGATATTTTGCATCACCAGAATAAAAATAATTTTAAATAAATATCGCACACTGATTATGTACTACCTATATAAATTACATAAGAAAAATTAATGAAATAAGTATTGATTAATTATTACAGCAATATAAAAAGTTCATTTTTGGTTTCAACGCCGCCCCTAGCCAAGTCAAGCCATTACAGCTTGCAGATAACCTTAAAAATACTTACCGATGAAAAGTAACATTTTCCGGACTTAAATGATCCACCCTTTTACAAACTATACAAGAATTCACCATTGTTACACACTTATTGTTCACCTGAATCGCAATAAATACAAAGATTCGTAGAACACACTAAAGAAAATACAAGTATAAGCTGTAGCGTTGCGGCAACCTCGCAAATTTGTATTGATAAATAAACATTGTAGTAAAACTCGACTAAAATTCATCAAACGACGTTGCCGTTGTTGAGATTTATATCTCAAGGCACAGTACATTTTCGGTTGTCTATGGTTTTCACCATATATTAACGCAATAAGGCAGTACAATAGATTACTTTTGCCAAGAAGCTGTTTTAAATAATATTTTACTATTAAAATGAATCAGATTCGTTGAAATTGTCAAATTATTTGAACATCTTTTACGGTATTCAAAGACCTTAAGTGAATTTCACAGTAAACCTGGCAAACGTGCCGTTCGGGAGAAAAAGATGGACGACAAGGATGGAATGATCTTGGATCGGCCAAAAACGTAAACAATTCGGTCTCTTGTATTAATACGTCTATGAATTATCCAAATTAAAAAACAAAATAATAAAGTATCTATCGCGGTGTAAAGCGGGAACATGTCGAAATATTATGATCTATTTCACTAGCCTTAGGCAAATGTTACGGTGGTCCATTGAATCCCGTGCTTTCCCGACTTTTAAATTTTATTTAAAAATAACAATTTTTCGATGTCTTATCGCTAAGCTTCGGTCTAGAGGAACGTCCAACTGTATAGATTAATATTATGCAAATGAAAAATTGGCGTTTTTCATATATTTCATCGCCTAGAACCACCCCGCACAGGACTACACTTGACGGCATACGAATTTCAATATTTCTAAAGGTGAACAGTCATCTAAAGCTGATTTCAACTTTTAAACTCAAAGTGGAAACGAAAATGATTTATAGGCGACTTTGATGTGACCGTGGACTCTACTATTTGAATGTGTATACATTTTCTACATTTTATTCTTAGAGAGAAGCCTCAGTCTGGCTACTGAAACATGGATGGCGCCAGTGTAGATCCGTTATGTTGGTTGTCTAACGTTAACGTACTTCGCTATGGAAGATGCGTTATGAATCATTATATGTGCCACAATTCAAAATCAGCAGACGGTAAGTTAGTAAATCTAGTATACAGACACAGGGGCACCAGAAAGGAAGTCGAATTGATTACGTACAAATAATATCGTTGAAAATTATAAATTTATCTTAAAAGGATGAGGTATATTTTTTATTGAACCATCTTGAGAAATTTGCCCAAACAGTGTATTGTAGGAACGTAATTTCTATTACTCATAAGAAATATATAATCAAGACAATTTTCACAAAGCATATGCACATATCTATGTTCTCATCGATGATTCATAAACATTTATAAGTATGGAAATAAGTATAATAGCACCTTAAATTTGCCTCCGTGACTCCTTTAATAACGTCACCGGTTCAATCGGTTCTGTTGTAGTTTTTTTTACTTAAATTCACTATAGTGAAGGTGTTGGGGACATCACCATCCAAGATCATCTACTAACGACTAAGTGCGAGTAACCATGCGTTTCATTATAGTTCAGCGTTGTTAGAGGCATAAATATAAACCAACAATTTAGACATATTCAAGGTGCCAGTGAACTCATGTTTTACATAATTATTATTTCTTTAGGGAAAATAATTATTTGGCATCATGGCAAACCGTGAAAAGGATTTTGCAGATAACAAAATCTTAGCAGGTAAATAAAGAGTGAAATAGTGGAAATATTTAAGGCAAATTTTTGTGGTCATTTGTTTTCTTATTTATGTAGGTAGGGATATGATACATTGATACGTTTCAATTTCGCATGTCAGTATTTATTAGTCCGTAAAGTCCGTATTAGTCGCAAGTCTTGGTCTTCATTCATTCATTAGCGATTTAGTTAGGTACATTTAATTCAACTGAAAAACTCTTTGCAAATACTGCTGGGTGCGTGTATAAGTGAGCCGTCTTTAAGAAAACGTTCGCGACAAGCGACATGCTATTCATATGTCCAGTCAGCAAGGTTCTGACCTTGCAGAATACGTATAGGTCACAATTAACTGTGTTGGGAAATAACCGAATTACTGATTCATTTTAGTTTACGAATGGCTGCAAGGTCAGACAGTTAACATACCTCAGATTTTAAAGGCTAATTATATTTAATTCGGAATAACATGATTTGAACAGTTCGATGGTTCGGTGTTCTGAAATTTGCAGTTATTTGAGAAAATAAAGTCCAAAGTGTAAGAACAACCTTAGGGGTTGATGGAGGTTAAATAAAAGTAATATTTCATTACTCAATAAATCTCTAATATTTAATTACGAAAAACTACTTATGTGTACAGAAATTCGAATATGAATGAATTTTTAATATAAATACATCTCCAGAGAATCGTTGTGGGTCCCGATATTGCATAGTATGTTACAAACATGCAGTATGTTATTGTTATGACTTTTAAACAGCTCGTTCTCAGCGGCCAACTTGTCATCCATCGTAGAAGGTCAAACCAATTTTATTGGTAACGAGAGTCTCTTGTTCCTAAACACTCTTTGAAATTTTGTAAAATATCTCTTTATACTTAGTTTTTTTAATTAATTAGTTAATTTTATTTTTTGCCATGAGTCTAATACTAATATTGCGATCAATAATATGTATATATTTTTTTTATATATACATATTGTAAGAAATCGAGGCGATGTTATACGTGCTGATCACTGATTTTGGAACTCGCGCCCGCTGTAGTCAAAACATCGCCAGGACCTACGAGATGAAATAAAAAAAGGTGCATTCTCATTCACCGACTAGCGTGACCCATTGCCGGTTGATATACGCAATACTGTATTTAATCTATAATCATTAGCTTGGTTATTTTTTTAAATATATTTTGTGGTTTACGTCGTCTTTTATTTTTCTAATTTCCAACAATATTTGTCTTAAAAATCGCCTGTTAAAAATACGCTTTCGGAAGAGTACAGGGCTTTATTTTCGCAACTTGATTGCTGATGTCAGAAATGCAAACAAAAAATATAAGAATTGGCGTACCTCTTTAACACCCAAATATCCATGGTTATAACAAATTAACTCACCAATTTACGGGATATGTTATTATTTGCACATATAGTTACACTGACATTGGTATTTTTCACACTTCACTTATTAGTAGCAGTCTTCACAAAAACTCACATCAGAAATTCATATCACTATTCTGAAATAAGTCACTTATTTCAGCTAACTTAAATGTTGTATTTTCTCTAGCAACTTTCCCTTTTATTTGCGCCCAAATAAGGTCAATTGGGTTCAGATCGCAGTGATATGGAGGCAATCGAATTACCTCCATTCCTCTTGCTTTGGCCATTTCATCCACTACATACATACATACTTCTTGAAAGCTGGAAAATGTTGCCTTGCCAGTGTCAATAATTCAACTTTAAGTAGTGAATCATCATGTTCAATGCTTCTTTCTTCCAGCCAAAGTAATTGGTACGGGGTTTCTTTGTAAAATGTCGCACAATTTTTTCTCTAGTTTGTATATCAAACGAAAACACTAGAGGAGTTTTCTAGTAGGAGGACTCGATAGTTTTCATTGACGTAATTGGTGATAGTTTCATTGATGTTGTTCTTAATTAATATTTATTTAATATTTTTTGTTTATTTATTTAATTACATCATTTAACAGGTCATAAGATCCATTAAAATAATGGGGACACAACAAAATTACAAACAAGAATAAAATACAAATAAATACAATAGAATGACATACATAAAAAATACACATACATACTAATATAAGTATAATTAATATTATAATAAAATACAGATACATTAAAAATAACAATTATGAAACAGGATCATCAGAAAAATCAGATTGTTAACTAATATTAATAATATTAATATTAATGTATCTCAAGAGAATAGAACCTTTTATTACATCTGTGCGTGGATCTGTGTCGCCTTTTTGTTGAGCATTTTTCTTCAATCCTTATCGAAAAAAAATTTAAATCAGAACAGAGTAACTTAATCAACCGTTTTGCCTATAATCGTCACCCTCAATAATTTAAGACATACAATAAGTGCTTATTTTAATATACCTACCTACTTTAACTTATAAAGATTCTTAAAGTATAATTACGTAGTTTTTCATAAAGTATAATTACGTATGATGATTAGACCCGACCATTCGTCTCACTTCTCTCCGCATGTGGAAAGAAAGCCGCTAACATTTATTTGTTTTGCATTTGTTCTGTCACTCATTTATTTTCATTGGGCTATATATTAAACCGTTCCCACAGCGGACTTTGTTCCACTCATTTAGTCCCTGCGGATGACAAGTGATACTCAGCGAATGGGGTGTTATTCACGCGAAGGTCTTGTAGGGAAAGTGGGGCATCCCAAACCAAAACTAAGCAACCAATTTTTAAAGGAAATTCTCGCGAGCAGTTGAAAGTAAACGACTTCAATCAAAACGACAATCAATTAACACTTTATTTTAAAATCAATATTTAATTGTGCTCCATTGCTAGCAAGAACCGTATTGGCATAGAATGAGCCAACCTTCGACAGTAATCTGCTTCCACATTTTCCCAAGCGTAGGCGTAAAAACAATATAAAAAGAATATCGCTAAAATGCGAATTTTTAATATTAACATCGAAAGATAAATTAAATAATATATAAAACTATTTCATTTATAATACATAATAATATTGAATAAAATTGTTCTCCTTGCAGCTCCTCCCCAATGATGGTATGGTAAATCATCTCTTTACAACCATTTTCTTTTCATGTTTAATGTGGAACTTTTGATAACTTGGAAAAGGTTGGCAATAGCACTTAAAGACCATCCAGAATTAAAGTACTTTACGATGCGTGTCTTTTCCGCATCTGTATGCTCAAAAATTTGAAGCTACAATTACATGAAGTAAATAAAATCGTTTACTTTCAACTGCTCGCCAGTGTACATCTCATAAATATAAAAAAACATCACTGGACGAGCCACTTAAGGGGTCGATCCAAAGTCAAAACTGTTCACTATACAATTGACATAATTTAAATTATGTCTAACTGTTTAAATCACATAACATAACATCATAATTATGCAACATGTAACTTCCTGGGGCATATACCAAGGGAATGGTTCAAAATATCTATGTTTATGAATCGTTTATAAAGCGAAATATTATTAGGATAAGTTCTTTAACTAAACATCTCCTGTCGTTTGCCGCTAAATGTTTACGTTCGTAGGTGAGTAAGTGGTACGCGAAATTAACCAGAGCTGGGCAGTTTTTCATACGCATCTAATGTGAGGCAAAGCATATTTTCGTGAATTCGTCATTATTTACCTTATTCCGGATGAAAGGATGTATAAATAAGAGTAAACGCCTGGGCATAAAAAATGTTTTTTGTGCTTTTCACCCCCATTGAAGTTGCGTGTTTTATATTATGGTTACCTATAGTTAGCGTGAGTGCAGATATATTAGAGGATGTTTGTATAGAAAGATTATCAGAGTCGTATTTCGTTTTGGTTGATTGAGTTTAGAACGTATGACGAAGTAGACTTTATTTTTGGATTTTAAGCATTTTCTTCTGAATTTTCATGTAATATTTTATTTTCAAAATGTGACTTGATATTTTCTTTTCTATGTATCTTTCCTATGTAATTTTCGCTTCGACAAGTCAATGAATACTAACTGTATTCCTTTTGATTTGTCTTTTTCAAGGGAGGAAATTCCCTTTCTCAGGCAATACGAATTTTCAGGGAAAAGAGCTCCAATTTTTTCGGGGCGTCTGCATAGGACGAAAACCTGAATTCTTCTGAAGTAGTAGAGTAAGGCGTATTAAGGATGGTACTGATCGTAGTAGAAATAAAATTTCATGTAAGCTCAAACCATTAATATTTACTTCGGTAGTTAACAGTAAGTGCCTGGTTTTCGTTGATGGAAAAGTTGCGATTTAATAAGCTATCCGAAATCTTCAATACGAGCATCAATATCTTGGATGTAGGTACATTCATATCACCGAACACACCGAGTTTTTAAACAAAATATTCACATAACGAAAAAGGTACGTAATATTATTAAAAAAAAAATTAGCACAATGATTTTTTTACATAAATTTTGCTCCGATGCTGAGAATCGTTACCACGATGCACGAACAAATTTTGCATCAATTGATAATTAAAAAATATCCCAATCACCTAATTAATATACATTAATTAATAATCTGTGGGCATTATCTTAATGCCTAAAATAATATATGGATAAAATTATCGATATATTGAGACCGGAATCGGTCGCTATATAAAAAAATGTATCGATATAATTTATCGATATTTATATACTGGGTGATTTAAATTCGAGGCTCACCATGGGGATTTTGAAAACGGTAAGAGATAGTTGCGCATTTTGCGAGCTTTAAATAAGATTCTCTTATTTTTCTTAAGAATATACAAACTGTAAAGTTATGAAGTAAAGAAAAGAGGGGCTATAGCTTCACTATTTTTCGAGATATTTAAGACCTGCATTTAAAAACTACCGCATTCTAGTTATTTTTGTATTTTTTGAGGAAACCAAACGAACGACTGCGAAAAAAAATAAAACCCTTTGGTACTTTAGAATCCTTATATTTATTTAAACACTTTTTTGAAACTTAAAGGGGAAAAGCACATGAACTGTTTCTTTACCTGCTTTTTTTCAGTTTCTTTCTAGCGTAAATTTAGTGGGAAGCGAACCAAGTGTTTGGGTGGCGGGAGACAACATCACGTAATATTAATGTATTTAGACATTGGCTTAACGTATTTAGTCATAAAGTTATGATTTGTTGTATTATTTAATAAATTTTGATATTGTATTATTGCTAGGGGTACATTAATTGATGTCTATAGGCATTATTGCCATGGTTTTAGATTTAATGACTTATAACTTTGATAGTATTAATCTATAAGCTTTGCCATTATTTTTCTCATTCAGCAATGATTAACTTATGTCATTTAGGTGATTGGTTTAATGTAAATAATCCCCGCAGTAATGTTTAATAAAAATAATAAAATTCTTGCATTAGGATAACGGCAGACATTGTGCCAATCAAAAAAACATTAACTAATATTTTTTAAGCATCATAATCACTTCATTACTTTAATACTACGAAAATGACATTATCGTAATGATTTTGCAGTTAATGATCGTGGAACATTAATACTAGCGCATGGTATTTTTTTCTATGATTTAAATTTTACTTCCTCCTCTCGCCCGTCCACCCCCCGGCATGCCTATTTTTTTCCGAGTAGTCCCACCCCCGTTTGCCTCCGACCGGAAAGACGTCCTTTCGATGCTGAAAACGAAAATTATATAATTTTTTATCTCGCTAATCGAGCAGAAAAATACATATTTGTCGAGAGCGACCACCAGAACGGAATATTTATATTACGTTACAAACATTTAGGTATCTACCTATATTTACATTAATTACACAAATTGCAAAGAAGGCATCTAATCAGTATTTGCGCTTATCAGTAATAATTCCGTAAAATCCACCCAAATTGGCTCTAAACAAATAATTACTTGTTAAATCAAAATCAAGTCTAAACTACAAGAAAAAAACGGGGAATAGGCAATTTGGCTAAACAAACTTTAAAAAAATTGCACCGATGACGACGTCAACAAAATATTCGAATTTATTAAGTTTCTGCAAATTCAGAGACATTTAAGCCAAACGTAAATTTAAATGGTGACCTATGGTAGCACCTGGTGTATAGGTCGTATACAAGACGTACCAAAAGTAGAAAGTGCCGCCTTAAAGTTCTAAAAGTGGAATTAAATGACTATATCTATTCAGAAGTCAATAAACTGTCATCATCCATGCCGCCACCCAATACTTTACCACCTTAGTACAACAAGCGGCATAGCAGGCTTCACTAAGAGACGAACAAGAACAAACACACCTTTGTACATCCGACAACTCATCAGTGAGAAACGACGAGAGGTAGGTGGCAAAGGTCACGCAATGCAGACGACCTACATTACTACAGAAGACTATCAAGACAAGTCTCTACTGCAATTAAAGAGGCTCAAAACTCCACATTCGAAACATATATCAAAAACCTGTCTGCTGATGACCACAGCCTATGGAAGGCCACCAAAAAGTTTAAAAAACCAACTCGTCCAGTAGCACCCATGAGGAAACCTAATGACGAATGGGCCCGCTCCAATAAAGAAAAAGCCACTGCAGCACCTGGAAACATCGACAATGAAATCGAGGAGTTCCTAGATGTGCCGTGCCAAATGTCTCCACTAAAGCCCATAAGTATAGCTGAAGTTAAAGCTGAAATAACTAAGCTTAACAACCATAAAGCTCCAGGTTACGACCTAATAACCGGCCTAGTCCTAAAGAAGCTACCTCGTAAAGCTGTGGTCCTCCTCACAACCATCTATAATAGAATACTAAGCCTCTGCTACTTCCCAGTCCTATGGAAGTATGCAGCAATAATAATGGTCAATAAACCTGGAAAACCAACTCATCATGTAACATCCTACCGACCAATAAGCTTCCTGGCAACACCTAGCAAAATACTTGAAAGACTGCTACTCAAAAGAATACAGGAAGAACACGAACTAGCCAATCTACTACCCACTTACCAGTTTGGATTTCGAGAAAACATGTCCACGATACACCAAGCCCACAGGATAATAAATGAAATAGCTAAAAGTATTGAGGAAATGAGATTCTGCAACGGAGTATTTCTAGATGTCTCACAAGCATTAGATAAAGTGTGGCACGTAGGTCTACTATACAAGCTGAAAATGATGCTAAATCACAATTATTATCTACTCCTAAAATCATACCTTACTGACAGAAACTTTTCAGTAAAGTTCAATGAATCGATCTCTAACTTATTTCCTATAAAATCTGGTGTTCCACAGGGCAGTGTGCTAGGGCCACTCCTGTACCTCATATGTACCAGCGATTTACCCGAAACGGAAAACACTATGTTAGCAGCTTTCGCCAATGACGTTGCAATCTTATCTACACATGATAATCCCGGCACAGCCACAGAAAACATACAAATCCACCTGGATCAACTTAACGAGTGGTACAACAGATGGCGAATAAAAATAAAACAGACTAAATCCGTCCGAGTAACATTCATCACACGCACAAGCATCGGCCCGCCTGTAACGGTCAACGGAGTCCCTGCACCTGTACAACAAGACGTTAAATACCTCGGATTGCATCTAGATCAATGACTCACATGGCACAAACAAATACAGACGAAACGACGACAACTAGACCTGAAATTCAGGCAGATGTATTGGCTCATGGGTCGTAAATCCAAACTATCAGTTAAGAATAAAGTCCTCTTATATAAAGCAATACTGAAACCCGTATGGTCATACGGTCTCCAACTTTGGGGATGCACCAAACCATCACGCCTGAAAATCATACAAAGGTTCCAAAATAAAACACTTCGTGCGATTGTGAACGCACCTTGGTATATTAGTAAACTAACACTGCACAGGGACCTACAAATCCCATTCATAACAGAAGAGATATATACTATAGCTACTAACTACCAACAGAGACTTACAGGACATCAATGCGAACTGATAGAAAACCTATATATGGACAGACTTCCCAACAGAAGACCTGGCCAGTAGATCTCCTCCAGCAACACTAACCTAGATTAGTGATATATAAGGAGAGATGTCAATGGGCATCTCAATTTTGGTGTCTCAGATCTTGAATTTTTTCTCAAAATAAATATTCAAGATGGTGGATACGTTTGCCATCGATGGTTCTGTTCAGCTTAAAATCGGGGTATTGGGAATTTAGGTTCACTGCTCACGAATTTTATGCCGAGATGAATATTCAAGATGACGGTTCCAAGATGGCGGACCGTTTTGCCATTCAAAATGGCAAAATGATTTATGGTCCTATTCATCCTCAACATCGATATCGGTGTTTCCGAAGTTGCAGATCTCCATTTTCTTTGTCAGATGAATTATTTCAAATGGCTGATCCAAGATTTCCAGGAATTGCCATTTGTTGTCTGATTAGACTCAACTGTTCCTGTATTTCCTGTATTCCTGTGTTCCTGGATTTGGTTTCATTTTATCACTTACAAATCGTTTAACAGGTTAGGAAGGTAATGTTTAATGTCAATAAAATCTGAAAGACATTTGCTTACTGTTCCGTCTTTTTCAACTTTATACCAGTAGCTCAAACATCCAATGCCCTCGCATTTTTAGAATCTGTGTAAGCATTTGTTAAAGCATATTCTTTCTTTTTTCCTTTAGCATTAAAATATGATATGCTTTCATTATGACATAATATATTTTCCATATACTGCCTTTACATAAGTAAATTTATAAAATACATTATTTTAATTACTTCAAAATGTGCTTCGTGAATTTGACCATACAGTGACAGTGTGACAACTGAGCATCATGTGTTCGAGTCATGCCCAGTCTAACATGTTTAATTCGTAATAATAAACTTATCACGCAATATAATTAAATATTGTTATTGTAATATATATTGTTGCACGAATTGTGTATTAACAAATATTTAAGATGGCTACAATATAAGATTAATTTTTCTTCGTAAATAAAACAGTTTTTTATTATATTATTCAATTCAATTCTTTTACAATACATTCGTAAATCCTAACCTCATTTATATCAGTTAATTAATAAGTCACAAAGTAGATTAATTAGCGATTTTGGGAAAATAATATTATGTGTTTTTAATTATTTTTTTTAAAGTTCTAAAAAAATGGATAGTGTCTTTAATTCTATTATATAAATCAATGATAGTGTCAGATTGAAATATTTTATCCGTATAATATTGTGTGGGCGGGTCCATTATTTTGGCAAATTAAATTGAGAGGAAGTAGTAAATATTAGTGTAAAATGATAAACGTACCATTTATTTTTCAATAAGTACCTATCTGGTATATTTAAAATTTTCGCCCATGTAAATATACATCCTCAGAGGTTCGGGTCATTTCCATCAGCACGTATTTGCTTTCGTAAATACGATTTTACTATATAACGTTTCCGTTCTGACGGAAATAATGCATCCATAAACAACACACTACTGTCAAACAGTTTTATTGTTATTACCCCGTAATGTTCGGTTAGAAGTAATGGTATTGCGCAATTTCGTTGTAATTTAAATCCCACTCCGTGACAAAGCTGCACTCGTACCCATTTTAGAGGCCCATAGTCTCAACAGGAAAAGGTGTGTTAAAAAACTAAAACAGGGCACCCCGTTCACCATATTCAGGATGTAGGCCATCATTTTCAGTGGATAACGATAAAAATATTCATAGCTATCGCAGGGCAGTGGCGCAGACATACCGTTTTGATCTTAACCGATAATCAGAGCTTTGGACTTAGGGTCAGACTACAAAGTTTTTTTAGGGCATTAAAAAATAATAGGTAACGAACTGTGCAGAGTTTTAAACTATAATACATAGATTATAATACAACCGTATATAAATTAAACAGCCAAATGGCGTCCGAAAAACTGTAAAAAAAATGCGAAAAAATAATATTTTTTTGAGTTTCTAGCAATAACTACAAATGCAATCGTTTTGACTACAATACAATAGTTGTAGGGAATTGAAGAGCCTACAAAATTAGCTCTACCGGAACTCTCTAGCTGTATTTTCAGCCGAAAAAAACGGGAAAACCCGCGAAAAAGGAGCGTTTCATTGAAAATTCGGCGTCTACGGCTACGGCGTCCGCATTGCGCGTAAGAGTAACTTTAAACATGTAAATTATTTATACAAAAACCTGGATCTGTCGGACGGATAGTTTTGTTATAATTGCCAATTAATTTTTTCTAGCCCTCTATGCAGGTAATCATCAACCTTGCTTGTACGGTGGTCCAATCGTAATTTTTACAACGCTTTTTTAAACTGCAGAATTTTATCTAAAATTTGTATATAGAATATACAAATTTGTCCGTTAGCTTGAAAATTAGCGTCCGTTAGCTTGTCCGTTAGCTTGAGCCGTGGCTTAAAAATTGTACGAAAGTTACGAATGTTCAATGAAACGCTCCCTTTTCGCGTGTTTTTCCATTTATCACCGCTGAAAATGCAGCTAGATAGTTTTGGTATAGCTCATTTCGTAGGTTCTTACAAGGTTCAATTATTACTACTTTTGTATCGTAGTCGTAAAGTAAACGATTTCAGTTATTGCTAGAAACTCAAAAACTGTTTTTTCCCCATTTTTTACAGTTTTTCGCCATTTTGTTATAAATAACAATTGGCTGTTTAAGTTGTATAAGTTTTCATATATGTATTATACCAAAGTTTACAGAATGTATATCAGTTGTGTAACGGGCTGTAGAATTCTTTGTAGTCCCTTTGAAGTGCGCAGGTCTAAGCGATGCCGTCTCGTAAACCATATCGCGGACATTTGGTGATATTTAAGGGGCCAGTCCCAGTTCTCCATTAGGTGTACATTAGGTATCTTAGGTTTCAATACCAGGATTTTTACGATTGCGCACAACAAAAAGGGAGTTTTGTGAGAGTTATAACAAATTATGTTTTTAACCCGGTTAATAGACGGGATTTTTTTAAACGGTTTTATTTAGCTTGACCATATATTTGTTAGTGTTTGTTTCAAATGTTGCAACAGCTTTTTCAACTACTGCTCAATGAGCTAGAGACTTGAAATTTGGTAGGTGTGCTGAGACTTGGGAGCACCAACATTTGCCGCGGACGCGTGGTCCCAGATAAATGGTAATGAGGACCAGAGTAATAAATCTCGGTAACTCAGAACCATACATAAAAATTGTAGAGACTTTTCCACCAAAACACTTTCACTTCGCTAGACGCGCGTTTCGCCAACCAAGTTGGCATCATCCAGAGACGATTAAAACTAATCTTAAACTACAAAATCTACCATATTTATACTATCTTCATGGTGACGTCACTAATGATATCACCGTGAATTTTACGCGTGACTAATCACGCTTCAATGATCGGTTGCTAAGCAACGCGTAAAGCGGGCTATACGGTATAAGTCCCTTGTCGCTATTCATACTACTTTTTCATTTTACAATTTCTATGCTCTCAAATGCATCCAACTGTCTATTATTGGTCACATTTCTAATCTTAAAATTACTAATATGTATTCTATGATTGTTGTCAAAAGCATGTTGTGCAACACTAGACTTATCTGTTCTTCCATATTTTAGATGAGCCATATGATCTTTAAATCTGGTGTTAATTGATCGTCTCGTTTGTCCAACATATTTTCGATCACAATAAACCTCGAGTAAACCGGGGTTCGTACGGGATGGATACATATTTTGGAGTCTCTATATCCTTTTGAAAGGTCGTAGGATTACGAAGTGTGTCCTTAAATTTAATCTAATTCCTAATTAGTTTTTCAAGAGGGAAACTTAGTAAACGATGGACAAGAAAATTAAAACTTACCATTTTATGTTGTTAGCATAGTGGTTAGAGTCATTAGGGATATATCTGATCATACTGGTATCTTTTCTATATATATCAAATTCTAACCTATTGTCACTATTTTTAATTACTAATACATCTAAAAATGGAAGTTTTCCATTATTTCCTAGTTATATGTAAACTTTACAGAAATGAAACGACTATTTAATTTGGAAATTAAGTTTTCTACATCCGCAATCTTAGTGTCAAACACGGCAAAAATGTCATCCACATATCTCAGTCAAATCCTAGGAAAATACTCGAATTCTTCTTTTGCTTCAGTTTCAAATCGACTCATGAAGACATTAGCAATGAAAGGCCGCCTTTCAAATACCAGATGAAAAAGGAGGAATGCACAAAAGCCCTAATGAGGCCTAAGTGCTGTAGTGGAAGTAAAACCACTGCATTCCGACCCAAATGCCAGATCTAAAATGTAACATTAATTTTTTTTTTCTAACCCCGGGGCGCGGCTAAATATATATATTTTTTAATCGCCTTTGTTAAAACGATACTTAGTTAACGAACCAGTAAAACGGGTGTTCTTACAACTATTTTTTACTATGCCAACCTATATTCCCAAAAAAAAATGCCCTTTTGGGGCAATTGCATTTGCAATATATTGTATTTTCGGCTCAACCTACGGAGAGGTGATTTTTTGGTACAGTCGTGGTTTCACCTCTGAACTTTATTATATATGCCAAATGCCAAGGATATGTATGCACTGCAAGTATCCAAGGAAGAGATTTTCTTAAGTATACTCCTTATACTGACAAGTATACTGAATTGTATTTTTTGGTAGATATTCGATATTTTAGAGATAATTTAGTATTATATCTATAATATACACTCAGTTCATCATATCTATACAGTGTCACAGAAGAGGGAGCTTTATACAGAAGCGAAGGTGACGGCGGTACCTTTCGTGTTGGAGGAGTTATTATCAGTGACCTTTGACCTTGTACTACGTTTGTACACTGAGAGAAACATATTATTCTCTGATACATGACACTAAAACCAACACGGGAAGAAATTATTTTTAAAAATTGCAAAATATTGTAAATGAAAAGGTACCTTTTAAACTACCTTTTCATTTACTTTAATATTTTGCAATGCATGTTTTTGTAAACCACACCAGTAGGTAATTATGTATAGAAAGCCAATGTAAGCATATAAAAAACCAAACACAAACGAAAGTTAAATGAAAACATCACCACGCGTGCGTGCGTATCAGAAAAGTGAAGTTGATTACTATACTACTTGTGAAACGAGTGCGCACTGAAATTCGGTTTTGGTGGGAAGCATTACACGCCCATCGCTTCTGTATAAAGCTCCCCCTTCTGTCACAGTGTATATACAAAAAAAGTGTAAAAAAATATCAGGATCGTCGATTAGCCATATCCTATGACCTAGGACCAATTGTTTATATGAGTATTATTAAAAACTAGTAGACCGTGCACGTGTGCAGTGTACATGTGGCGCGCTCTGTGGTAGAATACGTCCCTATCGTGAGGAGGCGCGACTCCGCTGCAGCACAAATGTTTCAGGTTTACTAATATCTTATCAGTTATTTTATTATTAGTATTTAAAATCATATTATAATATGGTTTTCCATTTTCTAGCAGCTGCACCACTAATTATTAAATTTATAAGCATTCTCGAGAGTATTGAGTGTTGAATATGATTTACAGTGGCGTAGCCAGGCTTTAGGGGCGGCGGGGTAAGATATCAAAAAGGCGCAAAAACCCGTTAAGTTAGTTTTTTTCTCAAAGAAAACGTTAACGTTAATCTTTGGCATTTTTATGTGACAGTTTTTTTACAACTTAAAATAAACAACAACAAAAATTCAAATTACCTACCTACAATAAAGCGGTACTAAATTCTGAAAATATAACATCAAAAATAAACATATATTACAAAAAAATAGTTACAATTGGTAATATATATAGTTTCATTCAATCATTGGTAATATATTATATAGTTTTATTATTAACGCCGTTGTTTTACGGTCATAAACTGATCAACTATGACAGAGAGGTCCAAATTTTTAACATATTCATATTCGATATTCAATAATGCTATGTCATTTAAACGCTGCTCTGTCATAGTAGATCGATTATAGGTTTTTATATTTTTTAGCCTACTGAATGATCGTTCTGCGTTATTTATTATTTTTTATTATTGCGTTATATTTTATATATTTCCACTAAATTTGGAAAATAATTTTCCAAATTGTTGGAAATCAGATAAGGAAGGATTTCGTCGGTTCTAAAGAAAATTTCTTCCTTTTTGAGTTGTTCAAAAAGGGAACAAAATGACTTATAATCGTTAATAAGGTTCGAATTTATATCTGATTCATAGAAAGTTATAAGGTCCATTAATCCCTTTATGTCAATATCTGCATTCGAAATCGTGGAAGACTCTAAGCAGATAAATTTATTTGACACATTTAATAAATCCTCAAATCTTTCGGCCATGGTTTGAATAAACCTATCTAACGCGACATAAAAAATGTTTGTTTTAAATGTATGCCTCGGATTCATTTCCTTTCGATCATCATGAAAATGCTTAGTTTTTTTAACCTTTTTAGAATATTATTCAGTAGTGATATTACACTATCATATTACACTGTCATGCGCTTAAAGATATTTCACCGTCTATAATTTTTTTCAATGAATGAACAAGAACCTCAATAATTTCATATATAGAATTAACGGCTCTGGTATGGCTGGCCCAGCGTGTCGTAGAAAGCCTTTTTAATGTAGTGATTGTATCACTGACTGACTGACGACCTGTCCGGACCTGCCACCAGTGTTGCTGTGTTATTCCCGGGTCAAAGCTTTTCGTGCTGAAGCTACAAAATTGTGCCAGTTTGTCAATTTGTGGCCTAATTGTAGTGGCGGTAATTTTGAACGTCCGTCGGCGTCGAGATAAATATTGATGATTGATGTAAAATCTTACTTAATCGGAACCGAACTATCTGCCGATCAGCCATCTAGTATCGAGTTTTGGCCGGGCTGTCGTGTCGTGGATTCAATGTTGTCAGGCCAGAGTGCTTCAATAAATGGTAGTTTGGGGCGCTAATACTACAGGGGCGGGGGGGGGGGCAATTGCCCCCCTTTGCCCCCCTGTGGCTACGCCACTGATGGTTTATTATTACGGCACAGCGCTACGGTATTAATACCTACACAAAATATCTAAAAAGTTACGTGCACGTTCTCTATAATCTATATCCTGTAAAATAGCTAACTATTAACTATTTTTACTAACTTTTATTTTAACTACCAATTTAGTCGGCGCGGCGGCCGAAGTAGATTGCGGTTGTCGTTTTCGCAATAGCTACTTGCACTTTATGGCCTGTTTATTTGCCTGGAAACTACTATAAATTATCTTCCCGGGAAATCTACCTTACTTTTAACAAGTTTGGTAAATCATGATATATTTTATTGGTGGCGGCATTCATGTCTTTGTCTTTATGACTCTCGCCGACGCGCGACACTGCGGTATTCTTGTACTTTGAAAATCTGCGATGTTTTTTGCTGCTAAGAGCCACTCTGTTTATGCGGTAACTTGAACCCGGCATTAGGGACTTAAAACATATACTAAAAAATGTATACTTATCCGTATCGTATCGGCTTACGATACTGAGGAAAAATAAATTAAAGCTGTTCTCTGCGTATCTGTAACTTGTTCTGTCATACTTTCTAACCTCGAATTTTGTTTTGCTGTTGCTTTCGAAAATATTTTTGTGCTTATTTTATTTTAAGATAGATTTGTTCTAAAATGGAGGGTATTTACAATTATTTATACTGTTAGGGTGGTTGAGAATAAAATGTGTCTTAATCGCGGTTCTCACGAGGCGATTTTTATCGGTCAACTTAAAATCGGATCCGAGTTGAACAATAGACGCTTCATGAGAATACGCTTTCAATAAAAGTTGATCAACTTTTGTTGAACGACAAAAAGTTTTCTGGCTGTCACTTTTGCTTTCGAGTCGGCCCAATTCTATGATGTCACTAGCGAGTTGAATCTTATTGAACGTGAGAACGGCCCGAGAAAGCAAATATTTTTATTGTGATAAAAGTGCACCTGAGCAACATGACTTGCTGCTTTAACCTTCAAGTTTTTAGACCTTTATCAACAGCAAGAGAAAATTGTTCCTAATTCGCCAACTAACAGTTATTTATGCAACAAGTGCAAAAAGTAATTTGTTGTTTATTGTTGTTTTATGTTTATTGCACGCGACACGAAATTGTCCAACGAGACCGCCAGGCCGAGTTGGACAACACGTCGAGTGCAATTAATAATTTTTGTACGAGTTGCATACAATATTTTTTCTACGTTCATGCAAAAACCAAAAGAAAATTTAGTGGCATTTAATTTAGGTGGCATTAACGTCATGACATTAGGTGACATGTTATGATCTTTGTCAAAACACTGTAGTAGAATGACAGATGAGTGCAATAAAATTGCACTAGTGCAATAATTTATTGCACTAATTTATTGCTTTAGTGCAATAAAGAACCAGTTTTTGTATTAAATATAGTTCAATAAAGTTTTGTTTTTTGCATGAATGTAGAAAAAATATTTTTAATTTCACGGAGACAACCTAGTACAACTTTGCTTGGCGCCATTCTGAAGCAACTGTTAATTCGGCTCGATTATCGTTTCCACCGTGTGAACACAACTCCCTTGCGGTTTTTCTTGATCAATATAAATCGTTCAACTAAAATCGTGAGAACCACGCTTTAGTGAGATTTCTAACTTCGGCCCTAACCATCACTCAATGTTTCCCAATGGATTTTAAAATAAAAATATATGCCCTTAAATATAAGATTGTAACTTCGTACTACTTAAATTACCAAGTACCTAGTACTTGAATGATCGTCAAGTAGTTTGTTTGTAAAACATTTTACAAACAACTCGTATATTAATATCTGAGTGAAACGAGAACAAAGTCAATGTCATCCCACGGCTCTTTTCATCAAGTAGATACTTAATTCTATTACTGGTAGTGTTTCACAAAATAATGGCGTTCCAGAGAAACTGAAAGTGAATTTGCCACTTGGCGGTCATTCCTACCAAAACTCACTGGAATGTCTGTATAGTCGTTATTGAAACTAGAATAAGCTAAAGATGCAACTGTATGACAAAGACCGACACCTATGATTATTGCTGAAATTAGGGGGACAAGAGGAAAGCAAATAAGACGGCAACGACAGATGACATTCAACTATCCAGAACTCCAGAGGCATTTCCTGGAATTCACGATGTCTTGTACGATGTTTACGTTGCTTGTTATCAACTGTGATGTCTCTGCAATGACATATAACAATGCATATTGTCAGAGTAGGTAATATAATATATTTACTGGCATTGTCTGATGAATATAAACTGCCTTAAAATTATTTCTTTAATTGACCAAACAATGGTACTATTCAATTAATAAAATAATCATTATTGCACTTGCCAACTAAGATAAGCATGATTAATGTGTGTACCATATTAAATCGGTTACTTCCTGGAAACTTCCTTGAAAAGCAATGAACGATTAGATACATGACAAAACATATTATTATTCATAATTCCAGTCGACGAAAGGTTGTCACCTCGTTGGAGTATGGACTTTTAATGTTTTCCTCTAAACTATTCCAAATAAAGTCCATAAACATTCCATTTCCATCTACACCCCCATTTCAAGCATTCATTGACTGGACTATTAGTAATTATGTCCATTACGAACTTCTAAAAAGTTTGGAAATACGTTGTTATTAACTTAAAGTGGAAGTGGTCTGGGATAGTAGGTACTTCAATCTCTTAATTTGGAAGCTTTCCCATGTGCATTGGATTTTGATGTATGTAGATAATGAAATGGTGGGCTCATGCAGTGGTGTGGGGTGACATTTCAAAAAAGGGAAGGAATTCTCAGACATATCTATTCGTAGTGTCTCAATTTGCATCCATTTTTACGTACCTAGCTTATTACTACAGACACTTGACCTCAATTACATGTCCCGAGAAAAGCGTTACACTGTTTCAAGTTATTTTTTAAACTAATAAATGTCGTACTTGACTATTATACAAACTAGGTCCTGAAAGCCTCGTCTCAGATTTCCTCTAATTACAGATATAGTTGTGTTATCATGTTGACCAAGAAAAACTTCAATAAGTTTTTGGGTGGTATGATAGAGTATTTGCTTTTACTTCAAGTAAATGCTCCATTGTATAGCTTTTACTTCAAGTAAATACTAAAAATTATAGCATTTACTCCACATTATTCTTGAAGTAAGACTATAGTAAGCAATTACTTCATATTTTGCTTTATTTACCCTGGTAAATTGAAGTCAATACTGGAGTAATTACTAATATTATCTAGTATTTCCTCCATTTGGGAGTATTTTGTGTAGTTTTTAAGAAGTTGCTAATTGAGCAACTTCTGTTGCTATTGAGCAACTGCTGTTTCGCTTCAAAAAGTGTGAACATGGCTGTTTTTATAGTAGGAAAAGGAGGGAAATACGTGAACGTAGAACGTATGGGGAGGCAATGTATGGAAAAATTTTTCGGTAAGGCAACTATTTTTGGTAACTATATACTATAAGGCACTGTTCCCCTAGCTTCAATTAAGAAAATGTGGAATGGATGGCTAATGAGTTCTTAGGAAATCATTTTGAGACGAGAGGAGCAACTTTATCAAATGTACTAAAAATGGAAATATTTTTAAGCACTCTAGATGATCCTGGGTTTGAATAAGGTATTGGTGTAGATGTGGGGGTACATCAATCAACAGTTTCGAAAATAATTCAAGAAGTTTCACTAAAAGTTGTATTGATGAAAAATATTTGGATTTCTTTTCCTCAAAATGGGCGCGAAATTGAATTAGCTAAAGAAGGTTGAACGATACCTGGAGCAATAGGAGATTGATAGAGAATATATAGAGAATAGATTGTACCCATATCAAGATAATGAAACCAAAAATTCACGGGGAAGAATATTTCAACCGTAAAGGACTCTCACTCATGATTATTAATAATTATAGCACTTTTATTACGAGGAAATAGAATAATACTCGAACCAAGTGAGGTATTTACTTCAAGTAAAAGATTTTGCTTCACAAAATACTATGAAGCTATGAAGCTGACATGAAAAGTTCCTACTTAAAGTAAAAGCAAATACTCTTTTTAATTATACCACCCTTTATGTCCCTTCGAAAATGTCTGTATCAACCATTACGAACTTCGAAAAAGTCTAGTTCTACTTCATCCATCCGTCTCAATCGGGAAGCTTTGACATGGTGATGGCGATATGTGCATTGTATTTTAAATTATGTAGATAATAAAATGGTAGGCCTAGACAGTGGCATGCGGTGACATTTCAAATAAGAGGAGCAACTCTTAGACACGTCACAAACAATCATCACTACCACTTGTTTGTCTCCCCATCCCCACTGTCACCGTCGTCAACATGCCATTAACTGCTTATAATAACCTGCGAAATAATAATGCACCGTATATGCGAAATAATGCACCGCATATGCAGCCATTTCCAAGTAAACGCGACCGCGAAGGAACATTGCCTTGATGCAATTAAAATAATACGATATGCAATGATTTCAGTTAAATATAGCATGTCACCAGCTATCCAATGTTTGCTAGAGTCCGTAGATTTTTAGGACGTGTTTCTATAATGTGAATTGTCGCCAATTATCTCGCAGATAGAAGCAGTTGCAGCAATTGCACTTGTTCCAAGTAATTCGGACCAGTGTAACGTTTTTCTCGGGTAGTCAAATCGCCTTCAGATTGACATAGTTTTGGCTGATGCCACTATTATTTTAAAAATAAATAAATCTTGAATATAATATCTGAATTGGATGAAACAATCGATGGGACTAATTTAGGTCAATGTCTATAGTTAGTAATAGGTACTGTAATGTAACCAACCCGGGTCGGTTCAACATAATAAACAGAGAAACACATGGCCGGGGTACGTGATCGTCAAAAGGAAAAATACCTACCCTACGTTGTATTTAATTTAAATTAACCCTGTCCGAGATGCATTGGTTACTAACGAAATGCGGGAGTTTTGAGATGAAAAAGAAAAGACTAAACATTTTAATGCACCTACTTATTTATTGAAACAAGTATTCAATTTATGAACAATATAAAATAAATAAATGCCGTACTCAGCCTTGAATTTACGAGGGGAAAGAGCACGGCAGAGAAACCCGTCGATCTCTATTCAAAAGAATCGCAATAATGTTGTTGGACACTTAGGTGAAAGTAAAATGAAAACTTACAAGGGTTGCCATACTTGTGTTTTAACCTACAATCATTCTCAAGATACAAAACTGAAGAGTTTGTTGTTAGTTAGCCGACTTTCGTCAGAAGGTACTGAGGTCCCATACGGGAGGCAACCCAGCTACTAGTTGTAAGGTTTTGGTGCAAAAACGAAGGTCCCATACGGGAGGCAACTAGCGTGTTCGCCCTGGCACGGGGGAAAAGTGTTAATAAATTCAACAAGGCGCAAACATTCATCATCTCATACAATAAGCGGCAATTAAGTCACTGTTGTAAGCAAAACCCACAAGTATGAAAAAACCTACTCGTAGTCATGAATGGAACAAAAAGGTCAACAACATTACTTAGATCGAACTGAATAAAACAAAATGAAATAATCCTACAACAGAATGAGCTGAACACACTAAATAAACAAGTAAAAAGTATATAGTTTAGGCATAACGTATCATAATTATTCGTAGTTGAAAACATAATATAACACGGACAATTTGAATAAAATGATGGCATAAATTCTCGAGATAACAAATTTAATAATAAACATTACAAATTAAGTATATTTACTAACCTGGGAAATTTCACGTCAAACACTAACACACACCAGAGCCCAACTACCTGCTTCCCCATATGCGATCCCTCGTCTCCCTATATCCCGACTTATCTCAACCACCCCGCACCACGTCTTTCCTAGTGTGTCCTTATACCCTAACCACTTGTTATTTAAAAATCCGTATCTAGTCTTTAAATAAAAACAGAGGTCAAGACTTCGCAAGTTTATTAACTAAATAGGGGATAGGGTCCATTTCAGTACGCTATATGCAAAAAATAAATAAAAAAATAATTTATATACCCTAAAAATAGGTATATTTCTAGGAATTGCTTCGCTTACCGAATTGTAATGTCACCGTAGACCACTATTATATACCAGACCAGATAGCGTTCATGCTATCTAAAGCATCGACACTTTACAATATTTTACACTTTACATTTTACAACAATACCATCCATAAACCTCGAAAATATTTATAACCGAGTAAAGTAGAAGTAGTAATTGAACGCAAATCTGTTCAGTCTGAGGAAACCAAGACATTCTCGTCATCGGGTGTTACCCTACGCATTCATCGTGCGCTCAAGTGATACAGCACATCACCCTTGAATTCCGTCTCGCATAATTTTCAATACTAATTTGTCTAAATGTTCTCTTGGGGTAGTTGCAATGGGTTACATATAGACTTGTATTTATGTGTCTTTCTCCCTGTTGAAGTGTAAGTAGCAGCACCTGTTTTGGAACTTTCGGGATTTATGTCTGGTATCATTTTTGATCTGGAAATATTCTATAGCCATCTCCTGGTCCTTATAGTTTCTCCTTTTTTCCCAAAACTTGGAAGTAGCTATGTTCTTGCCCTGGTGAGTTTTGATCAACTTCGTGCCTTGGTTCTACATAAGCCTACCATATCGCGGACCAGTCCCTCTGAAACCATTTGGATGTGTAATAATGATCATTGATTTTCCTCAAACCGTATCTAAGAAACTCTTATATGATTTGGTTGATGGTACAAAATTTTGGAAAGCATAAATCGATCACTATTATATGGCATTAAGAAATGCGGGATAAGTATTGAAAAAATAGAATGAAAGTAGCAGTAGCAAAAATAGAATAAAATACTTTTTTAATTCACTATATATGCTTTTTAGTTCCTTTTACTTAACGTAAAAGGAAAAATCCTAAGAGCTCAATAACGCATGTAATAATATAGGTAGCAGTGGGCGCTGAAGAGACAGGTGTGTAACAGCAAACAGAATGCCTCCGCCTCTCAATGCAGCCGTCCCACGCCTAGAAATAACGAATGTGACCATGCATCTAATACAGTCACGAATCAACGATCGTTTTACAATAGTTAGGACTATAAATAAATCATCAATCAGTTATTATACCTATACAAGTTGCAAGTATTTAGGTCAAATCTGTTACAATCATTTATAGATAGGTTCTACCATTTTACACGCTCATATGGCGACAAATATTGCCATAGGGTCGTATACTTTGGTCATCTAATACTTTATTTCGTCAACTTCTACGGTATAGTTGAAGGCTAAGCTAAATCCCGCACCAGGCCGTCTCAATATGTAGCGCATGCGTGAATTTGCCGGGCACCTTTCAGGAATTTAAATTAAATGAATTTGAAAGATGCCTAGTTTAGATCGCAAATAGTTCGATATGTTCTAGGTATCACAAATTTTGTTTGGAAATATTTGGAACGCGAAATCTCTTGGAATTCCTTGGAATAGAAAAAAGGCTTATCCCTTCACCTGTTCTCGAAGAACATCCCCGAAAAATAAAATCCAAATACATATCCTCCTTTACGAGCCATCACTACTACACAGAGCACACATTATGTAAGAGAACACAAAGTATCTAACTCGATAATGTTTCCAACTATTGTAACACAAAACACCCAAAAAATACAGTTCAAACACAAACGAAAGTTAAACGAAAATATCGCCACACGTTCGTATCAGAAAGTGAGGTTGGCAACTATACAACTTGTTTAACGCATGCGCACTGAAATTTGGTTTTGAAGGGAAGCCTTACCTTCGCTTCTGTATAAGCGAGTGAACTATATACTCTGTAACTGGAACGGACCCGATCGTACAAAGCAGTTTGAATAATTGAGGCAGGGGCAACAGATAAAGAACGATATATAGTGGTAGTATTCCTTTCTTTGTCGCACTCGCAAGAACGAATTGGGTATTGTTATAAAATAATCGGCGGTAAGTGCGTAAAGTAAATTTTTTATGCACATACTGCATAAAGTAAATTATTTTTGCACCACATGAAAAAACTATGGTTTGTCTTGTTCTTTTTGCAATACAATAAAGTTAAAGGTAAAAAATATGTTGTATAACACTTAAAATTAACAGATATTTTATTTAAATAATCTTTTTGGGTCTATTCCACTATTTTATAGACAAAATAAGTAAAATATCCTTGAATATTTCTTAATTCAAATCTAGTATCTAACATGTACAAGATAGAAAAGGATGGGGATACTACCACACTGCTGGTTGCCTACATTTTACATTTGCCTCACTTTGCACGATTTATGGGTCCGTTCCAGTTAGTATACAGTTCATTGGTATAAGCTCTCTCTTCTGTGATTATGTATTCTTTTATTTCAAATTAATTTCGCGATCGGCGCGCAACTCGCGCATGCGCTGTTGGAACGGCCTGGTGCGGGATTTAGCTTAGCCTTATAGTTGATACCGGGGTACAGGTCCACCGCGCAAGTCCCGCACGTACTGCCACTACTAATTCTAAATAGCAGCCAGGGTCGGATTCCCTTTGTTTTCGCATTTCACAAATTTATTTTTTAACATAATCTTAAGAATACTCTTATTCATTTTTCTAATGAGTTATTTGAGAAATAATAACAATTAATAAAATAAGAGCTTTATTTTACCGTAATAAACATTATACGTACATAAAAAAACAATAATTTATATAGGTAGTAAGCTTTCATCTGAAAAAACATCTGTATCGAATATATATAACCGAATCCTTAGCATCATCCACTACTGGATAGGGCTGGAACCTTTGATGTAACTATAACACTCGGAGTAGTTTCCACAAACACCAAAACACTTTCACTTCGCTCGACGCGCGTTTCGCCAACCAAGTTGGCATCATCCGGAGACGATAAAAGCATCATCCAGATTGATAATAAATCTGTCGCCACCATTGATAAAAATGTGTCCTAGTTTTCTATATTATTCTTCATATTTACTTACTTTTACAATTGGAAATCTAGAAAGTTATAGAAAAGGACACTTTTTTCTTCACTCTTCACTCTGGAAGCAAAACGGTTTTATGAAAAATGCTAGTCTTGTATTTTCGACAACCTCCAAAGGTCCTGACTACTATGATGCATTGAATAAAATCGTTTTAAAAATGGGTTTTAGAAAAATCGTTACCAAACTTGGAAATACCTCGAAGAAAAGAACGAAGAACAATAATATACTTACTAGTAATTACTTGTTAATTTGCCAACTTTGTTTGCCAATTTGTTTAAATACATTTTAAATGGAGCGATGCGTGATTACGAAATATATTATAAGAATGATAATCAAAGATATACGAGAATACATCTTTAGTCTCGATATTTGTTATTAGTGCAATCTTATCTGTATTGAAACAAATTTATAGGTCACTATATAAGCCTTAAAGTGGATTTATTTATTATTTATCGAACCTAAGATCACCGTGGTAGCATGCATGAACACGCTGCAGAAGTGAAAGGGTAAGATAAGGTGGATTTCGTGTATAAATCAGCTCGGAGCTGATAAGATAGCATGTTGAGTTCTTCTGACGTGTCGTAATGGCTCAAGCATTTTTACATACTTTATAATTACATACATATTTTTACATCCATTGAGTTTTCATCCATTCATAGCTAAAAATTTAGTACTAAGAAAGAGTAAGTACATTTTTCACGCTTACTAGCAATATAATGAATGCTGTTAGATCTGAAGATTTTAAAATGATTGGAAATCGATGAATAAATTCGCTTACGTTTGCAAAAATATACGGCATATAGGAATGTTTGTAACACTGTTGCAAAACTAAATTTAAGCGAAGAGCCAAACAATTAACAAATACTTCTTGTGGAGCCACTTATTTAATTTTTGCCTGCAAACCATTTATGCGTTGTACTGAAAAAATATGATTCATTTATTTTTTATATTATATTATACATAGTTACCTGAATATATACCTGAGTATATACCCTTTCTGAGAAGCCCAGTTTGGTTTTTGTATACCTACTTGTTCTCGACATAATATGAGAGATGAAAGATAAGTTTTGGTAAAGAAATACTAACTACACCTGGTTGAACTGTCTAACGAAATTAAAGGGTGGTCTTTCCTATCTCCTAGTCTTATGATGTTCTGGTAAATATAATATGTCATTATCATAAACATTGACTTAGCCCCAGCGAGAAATTTCGCGCCCCAAAATTTCCAAGAGGGTGGTTTAACAATACCAAGGGTCAAACACAACAAACTTGGGTTTAACAATACGAAGTCAAACGTTTTTGGGAAGTGGTCAAACGATCCGTAATATTTCCAACCCCAAAAATACACCCCCTTATATTTTGGCGACATGTGAAGTTAGCCCCGATTGATATTTTTTTTAAATTGCTTTTTTGCAATTATTTTTTTTCTTAGGGTAGTCTAACGAAACTAAGGGGTAGTCTTTCCTAGTCTTACGATGCTCTATCCTGGGGAAAATATATGATGGCATTGTCATAAACATTGACTTAGCTCCAGCTTATGGTAAATATAATATGTCATTATCTTAAACATTGACTTAGCCCCAGCGAGAAATTTCGCGCCCCAAAATTTCCAAGAGGGTGGTTTAACAAGACCAAGGGTCAAACACAACAAACTTGGGTTTAACAATACCAAGTCAAACGTTTTTGAGAAGTGGTCAAACGATCCGTAATATTTCCAAAACCAAAAACACACCCCCTTGTGTTTTGGCAACATGTGAAGTTATCCCCGATTGATATTTTTTTTTTAAATTGCTTTTTTGCAATTATTTTTTTTCTTAGGGTAGTCTAACGAAACTAAGGGGTAGTCTTTCCTAGTCTTACGATGCTCTATCCTGGGGAAAATATATGATGGCATTGTCATAAACATTGACTTAGCTCCAGCTAATAACGTTTCTTTAACATTTAATTGCGCCCCACATTTTCCCAGAGCGTGAAATAACAAAACTAAGGGGTGGGAGAGACGCTTCTGAGGCTGAGGCTCTTGGCTAATGATGCAGAATGTCAATATCTGCTTAAAACTCGCCCCTTTAATTTTAGAGCCACACTCGTGAAGCATTTTGTTTTCAAAAAATCGTTTTTCCTGATTAACTTTTCTTCTAAGGGTGGTCAAACGAAAATAATTGGTGGTCTTACATGGTCTAACGATGGTCAAACGATTATGCTATGAGTAATTCGATTTTGCAAAATTTGTGGGGCTGCGTGAAGTTAGCCCCAAAAATTTATTTGGTGGGTAAATCGAAACAAAAGGTGTCAAACGAAACTAATCGTTGGTCTAGCGATGGTCAAACGAATTAGCCACTTTGGTGCCGCTTTCCTAAGAAATAGGGATGCCCAAATTTCGATGTTGCCATAATTTGTTACATCGAGATCTAATCATATAGGAGGTAGCAATAAAAATAATTGTATTGTGCTTGATTGAAGTACTTGCTGTTGACCGTGTTGACCTGTCGGCGATAGAATAAAGGTAATCATCGATGAAAACGATACCTAAACGTCGATGTTAACGCCGATGTTTAAATAAATTCGATGTGTGAATATCGAAACCCTAAAAAACTGTTGAGAACTGCTGTATTATAGTACATTAATTTGTTCCGTACGATTGTAATAACGTACACGCCAAGATAGCTGAAAAAGAGTATATTTGGGATGTTTTAAATATATTCTGGGGAATTTAGAGTTATCCAGATATAAGTTATTAATTAGTTATACGTTTATCTTGAAAGGCTAATTAGAATTAGAGGCTTAACCGTAACCCTCAACTCGATTTAATTTATGACCTAGAATAGATAGACTCACAGACTAGCCCGTTGTATGAGAAATAAATCCTTCGATCAACGGATAGACGACATTCGGAGAAAATTCCTCGGAAGATTATGGCAACAAAAGCCACTAATAAGAGAACAGCAAAAGTCCAATAAAAAGACAGGTAAGTAACAACAACACTCGGCATCATTCTTGTTTAACCAAACTTTCATATATACGCAATACACCCAAGATCCCCTCTAAAAAGTTTAACCAGGTAAGTTTACTGAACTGAATTTCTACGATGCGATGGTTCAAGGTTACTGAAATATGTTCCACTGATATATCAGGTGCATCTTCCTGGAATACTTTTAGAATATCTTTAGCATTATTATAAGGAAGCAAAGTGAAAAGAAGTTTCAATTATTACTAGTTTACACACAGGTCAGCCGAGCATGATTCACTAAATTGTGTGGTATTCTTAATTATCCATATAGTCGGTAGATGTATAATTAGATTATATTTAATTAGAGCCTTGAACAAATTAATGTATTGCTCAATCGCAGCCTATGACAAAACAACGAGTTGTTTTGTATTAGTAATACACAATTTTTAAAAAGTTACACGTAAACAAAAACGCAAAATTTGCACTTAAATATCTAGAAAAGTGAACTTAGGTATGGCAAATCTACCACATACATACCTTTTTTGTAGAGCATATAATTATCTACAAATATCATTTCAACAAATTTATGTTACCATTATTTTTATGTTAGTTACCATTATTTTTCAGTAATAAAACGCCTTCGCTTATTCTCTTTACCAATAGCTAGATCTTATTTTGTCATTAATGTTGTTCAGTTCTGAAACCGTTCAGTCGTTGATTGAATGAAGTCTTTCACTGAACGGTTCAGAGTGCAATAGTGGATCAGATTCGAAAGTGTTTATATTATCGTAAACGTTATTATTATATTTTATTATGACGATTAGGGTGTATTTTAACGCAAATCAGTTGACCAACATATAATTTTCAGCCTTTGTATCTGTATCTGATCTTCCGGGAATACTATGTTGTAAACCTAAATAGTAGAAGTCTAATATTCCTGGACGACTGTGAAGATTGCTATCACAGAGTTCAGCATTATGGTGCAACACAGAGTCTAGGAACATAGCTTTTCCTACGAGATATCCATATAGAATTTATTTTTCAGCATCATATCGTTGAAAAACGATATATAACTTGTTAATTGATATATAACTTAAAAATCTTGTTTCATTTAGAAAACAGCGCGAACGTGTAGAGGAACGTCCAAATGTGTAATGACTGTAGTTAGCGCTGTTGGCATTGCTCCCCTTATGCCTAGAGATGTAATCTTTCTATTTGTCCAGTTTCATTATAAGTATATACAGCTTCTGTTGCTGGCCTGATGCCACCCTATCAGATATGCTGACCTATTTTATCATTGGTGTCAGTTCTTTTTTACTCTAGGGTTTACACTTTACAGCCACCAGCTATTAAAATGTGCATTCGATCAATGTACTATACAATACAGGCCAAGTTCTCTAAAATATGTGATCCGAAAGTCCATTTCATAACTTCAATTATGGTCCCGAATATTTTCCTTTGTCATTTGAAGTTGCTTCCTCCACAATGGGAACTCACTCAAGCCATCGGAGATTTCTCCTTTTAGCAATTAAATCATGCTCTTCGATAGCTCTGTTAATAGTTTTCATACAGCCGAAAGAGGTCTAATCAAATACTCCCCTATTTCCAGAAAAGTACGTAACTATACTATGGCATAAAACTTTTATTTTCTCACACGTGTCTCGTGTCTCAGCATTTTCAGCAGGCCTTTCAAAAAGTACTAGGACTCATCAGAAACCCAGTGCTATTTTTTGCATTCGGTCCACAAGGTCAAAAATTATTTGGATATAACCGATTTTTTTTTAATATTTCTGTCCGAGATAAGAAGGCCCTTCAAAACCATTTCGTCCACTTCCAACCTGTTTTACCAGATCAGAAAAAGTATCAAAATCCAATCGACAGACAAATCTATTCACCAGGATTTTTTGGGGTGTCTTGGCTGCCCTTTAAATTCCTCGAGGCAGTAATGTACCGAATGTACCCCGAACTTTAATTATTTCCCGCCATAACAATAATAATGATTATAATAATAATAATATGTCTTTATTTCTTACTAAAAGAACAATAAAAAATATATATAAGAGAGATGTCGCTATTCAACATTGTTGCTCTTCCATACAACCATCTCAAGACTGTCTATCAGCTAACATTATGTTTTTTAACAGTTTTTTGACAGAATATACAGACGAAAAGGATTTGACATCATTAGGTACTAAATTGAAAATCTTACTACCATTGTAACTAATCGCCGCTGAAACTAAGTAGTTCTATGCTTAGGGATACAAAGTTGATCGCGATAACGTGTTGAGCGTCTATATATATCAGAATGTTTTACTAGCTTGGAGACTAAATATTTACCTACCAGTCAACATATAGATCGATTCTAGAATACGTGAATACAGTAAACTCCCAGGAGAGGCTACAAGGAAGCGCTTAGGTGATTCGTTGTGCTGTAATTACCTTCCGAGAACCTGGTCATAGTATAGTGGTAGGTTTTTCTGGTTTTCCTTGTTTCCGGTCTACATATTAATGAAACTTGCAAAACAGCACTGCAAAGGACACTGTAGCTAAATAGACACTTTATTCCGCTTTTTTATAAATTGTACAATTTGGAAATTTTTTTAAGGTTGACCAAAAATTGCGTAAGGGATTGTCTGTCGATTATTTTTCACCACTGTTTATGGGTCCAATTAGCAGAAAAATGGAATTTCCCCCATAATTCCCAAAACAAGGTGGAAACTTCAAATTTTGGAATTTTCCCAATTCTCAGTGGCCCAAAAAAAAATCTGTTGAATAGTTTTGTCTGTCGATTGGATTTTGCTACTTTTTCCATCTGGTAAAACAGGTTGGAACAGGTTTTTAAGGGTCTTCACATTTCGGACAGAAACATTTGAAAAAAATCATTTATTTGCCCACAATTTTGGACCTCGTGGACCGAAATCATAAAAAAAATAGCACCGGGTTTCTGATGAGTCCTAGAATGTAATTTTTTAGTTCACGGGTTTAACATTTCGACCATTCGGAGGGACCTTCCGCACCATCTTAGAAGCCGTCAAAACAGCTCCTTGGCTATAATAAGTAATTTGTTGAATAAACATTATCTATAATTTCTACTTTGGTTGCTTTATATAATAAAACTCCACACGGACTAATACCAGTAGGTATTACCTCCCACTTTATTTAAGGTCCGAATTAACGATAGATTACTTCCCCCAGAGTATAAATGCCTACGCAACCGCCTCATTTCATAATAATCAACGGAATTTTCACTACAGGAATTTTATTATTGTTTTTTTTAACTCCAATTTAACGTGGAAAAATTTAATCCCACGCTTCCCTCCAGTTTTAAATTTAGCTCGGCAACTTACTACGTCACAGAAATAATCTCCACAGAAAAACCATAAGCCTTATTCCTCCTTACCAGAGCGTCAAGCATTCTTAGAGAGTTGTGAGTATGAAAAACATGGCTGGAAGTTAATCAAATATGGTCGCTAGTTGGGAAGTTTGCGAGTTCCCCTGAAATAGCACGAGACAAGACGTTCTGTACCAACGCGAGTTTTATATAATATTTTTCTAATTTTGATATTTAAATTTTAAATAAATTATGTATTATAAAGTTTTCATGAAGTAAAATAAAGCTAGAAACGTGTGACATCATTGTTTCATATTCATACTTATTTCTTCAAATTCAAATCATTGAAATAAAACTTCTAAAAATCTTATTTACAATATTTACATTTGCGTCCAGCGCCCGCACCATAGAGCCTTAGTGCACCATAAAACAGTCCAATCCAGTGGACGGCGGCAGTGGACAGCCTTGCCAAACCACACACCCTTACCTTATCTGACAGAACTGATCAGGGATGAGCTCGCGAGCTTCATCATCCTGAGCTACAATGCTCGCCCTCGATATCAACCTGAAGCCCGGCGAGAGGCAGGAAGGCACCATCTCAAACACCCGACACGACACCCCCGGGGGTAATACACACCGACGAAGAAAGTGAAGAGCGCCAGAAGCAAGGCCCTGCCGGTGGGGCCCATCAGCCAGGACCGTGGGAGGCTGCGTAACTTCACGTGATTGATACTGATCACATTTGTGGGGGGTCACGTGAAACGCGCGGCCTACACCTCACGAGGCAGTCACGGCCTACATAGATATTAGGGGTAAAGAGCGATGTTACCGCTCGGCCCCTTTCTATTGAGGTCACATCTTTAGCCAAAAATATTAGCCCGCACCAGCCACTTTTGGTGCGAGAAGCTTAGAAGAAGATAGGCGGGTGCCATGGAAACGGCATGCTTCTTATCACGCGATTTTAAATGGGATTGCGGGCGTAGCTCGAGCAGCCCACAGTCGCACTCACCACTCGAACGGTTGACGCACGCGCGCCGGTTCTATAAGTGGAAGGCTGAAGACAAAAAAATTAGGGTGTTTGATCTTATGAATTTAAGCTTTAATTCTCTGAATTTGACGAGCAAGGGTTTACGGGAAAGTTTGGCGCAAGTATTTATGAAAAGACGTTATGGTTGTGTGGATGCGAAGAGACAATTGCGTTTTTTTGTTTTGTTTGTTTACTGTTCGGTGGTGATGATAAGTGGACGAAGGAAGGAGTACGTGCTTTGAATCATCTCTGGAAAAAGATAAAAATTAATAACAAAATTAAAATATTGTAAGCTCTTAGGTACTGAGCACAATTAATATCGCTTCTAGTTTAATAAATATTTGCAAGCACAACGAAATGGTGCCAAAAAATCCCGAACGACCCCCAAAAAAATGTCAATTGGATTTATGTCTGGGCTTCGGGGGGGCCAATTCATTACTGGGATTTCAACCTCGGCTAAATACATTAACAATTCTTCAAAATCAAATCAGACTTAAATTAACAAAGTTATTGGTGAATAAACTTCATCAATATTTTGATTGGTTCGATTATTTTGCCGGTGAGTACAGATTTGAAAATTTTACGCTTAGGCGTTACATATTCTTCACCTCAGATATGGAGGGCGACTTCAGGGTGAATTATTTTTTTACCCTTTATCTCGTGTCGTTTTGTCGGTTTTTTATGAGGAAGCAAGAATATATCTAAAAGTAATTAGTAAATATGTGACCACGTGTTTAACATAATTTAGAAATTAAAAAATACGGTACCTACCTAAGCCATATACAATAAAATTTCATCATACCTTTATAATTTGTGGGTTCTCAAGAAACCGCTCCATCATAGGCTTATAATTATATTCGAGAACCGTTTGATTCTTTCATAATATATGTTAGTAGTATACCACCTGTATTTAAATTACTATAATTATAGTGAGCCCATATCATATTAAGTACATGCTGTATCTGCTCGTTCAGCGAAGGACCGACGATCTGCTGCATGCAGCACGTTGTAAACATAAAACGGAAAGCTTTTGGTAGATTAGAATATTAGTCAATAGCGAGTCTCCTAGCACTGCAAATGCACGAACTGGTAGTGGTCTTCGGAAATTAACTAAAATAAGGCATGGTATACGGGCCCTAGACCGACCCATGAAGTTGTGAACCCAGGGAGAACACAACCTTAACAAAACAGACGTGCAGGCAGTCGGACGCTCGTGGCGATTGTCTGCCACAGCACACTGTTGCGTCCAACAACCGTGATTCCACAGTCGGAATTATACTCGCCAGCGCGCGGCCATGTTTCTTATACCTTACACCCCCCGCGTCGAGTTACCCTATTGTTACGAACATTCAAAGTTTAGTGCAAAGTGATTTTTTTTGTGTGGTAAAAAATGCCTAACATGGAGAACGTACACGACGGTGTCATTTTAATTAAATGTAAGTCAACCTGTGCCAGCGGTAGATAATGTGGATGTGTTGCCCCATGCTGCGATATTATTTATTCGTTCTCGTTTATTTGTTGTTACGTTTTTGTATTCTTTTTTACTTGGTCGTTGACGGCAGGTTTTAAGTCAAGTGCAATTTGTTCGTGTGTGCTCTATTTATAAGTCCTTGGTATATTTAGTGTGGTTATAAACAGTTGCAAAGTTCAGCTATTTTCAACTGTTCGCGCTCAAAGGTTTTTGTTGTAAAACAGAAATATTAATGGGATCTGCTTCGTAACTATTTTCCGTAAATATGTTTCTTTTATTGTATATTAAACTATATTTTATTTATTGGCTGTGGTATATTTAGCAATAGTGCCTTTGTTTTTATCGCATAGATACCTATGCAATAGTGTACTATGTACTACTAGGTACCTAATGATATAATAATAAATTAATTAAATATTACTTGCATAATATTAAAATACATTTGTCAAATAATTCATGTAGGTAGTTTCAGAATTGACTGACCCTGAAGTTATTTGACCCCGTTGAAAAATATTTGTTTAATATGCCTTAATTTTAGGGTATGTAGGATGTGTTTTTATCGTTAAGGGTTGTAACAACAATGCACATACAGATAGCTACAGAAGGTATCAACATCTACCTACACATGTCGTCGTGATTTGTGATTACCTTCGTTTGTTTACCATATTTGGTTAGTTAGAGAACACCGGTTGGTTAGATAATGAAGTGGAAAAGATACGAGCAGACCAATACGCTATTTTAGTCCTCTTATCAATTTGACAGTAGCTGTCAATAGTGCCGTCAAATATCAACACAAGCAAGTGCAAATTACTTTAAGATTTGTCGACATTAAAATGTCTGTTGCATTAAAACTCAATTGTTCGACTTACAAATTATATATTTAAACTAAAAAATACGTAATAAATCTTAAAATAGTTCAATTTGTAGTATTTGCTATTGGGCCCTAATGTTAAGATTACAGCGCGACTCGCGGCCGTTTGAGAAACCTTACATAATAGATTTATAGGTTATGTAAATGAATAATAATTGATCATTTCGGAAGGACGTCATGCCATGTTGCCATGGGGCATGCAAATTAAACAACAGAAACATCGATAGATAAGTTGTCGGTCGTTGTAAAAGGGCATAGAGGGATTTTTTTAACCTTGAACACCTCAGGAAAAAGACTAGACGCCTTATCAAGCGAGAAAGTTGGGTTAAATATTAAAAAAGGGACAATTTAAGCAAAACTTCAGCTAAATAATATTATTAGAAAGTGTTTGGTACACATACATATCATAACAACAAAACATATTGTCTGCCTACCACTACTTTTTACGCCTAATATGTCCAAAACTAAAGTGGTTGACATCAAATCGGAAGAAACAGAGGCCTGTCAACTTGGATATTTTTTAACAATTTTACACACCGTTGTGGCATACTCCGAATGAGCCTTCGAAAGGCTTCTGATGGGAAGTTATCCCACTCTTCAATTAGAGCCTTTGCCAACTCTTCAGTTGTATGTAATTGGAGTATTTTACGTCATCGGATACGTCTCCTACGGGAACCCAAACATGTTCAATCGGACTGATATCTGGGCTGCATGCGGGGCATGAATATTTCATTATTACAATATCTTGTTTAAAGGTAAAAGTCTTGTCTAAAGTCTTGTTAAAATATCTTGTTTACACCGAACTAAAAAGTAAAAAACATTAAGATTTTTTAAAAGGCGTGGGTGCATGATATCTCATTGAAATATTTATAACAATTGATATCATGCACCCCACGCTTCTTAACAATATCTTAATAGTTAAACATTATTGTTATGTATTTGGGGAAATAAATTACTCACAATTTTATTGTAGTAACCACTTTATTTCACAGTAGGTATAAAACGGAGTGTGTTTTGTATCGTTCGTCATTTTCTTATCCTACTTCTTACAGATCTACAGACCTACAAATAGTATTACATCTACGATCGGTAAATTCTATATTGTGGCGAATGCGCCAATGTGAGACACATTTTTGTATCCTGGTTTTTGATGATCCTGGTGAGAACATGAGGACAATGTTGTCCTTTTAGAATAAAACATAAATTAATCTATCAAAATTTATCCATTTTTCACCAACCACTAGGCATTTTTAGGCATTTTCCTATTTTTGACCATAATTTTTAAACGTTTTTTTAACATTTTTTAACTATTTTAACTTTACCAATTTCACCATTTTCTGTTTGTTTATTTATTTTTTAGTCTTTTTGTTTCCAAATTCCACAAAAATCAATAATTTTTATACATTGCTAGAACTTTTTTAATTCAATAATATATTACTGCTACAATTAATGACAAAATTAGTCATTTTGGTCATTTTGTCCTATTTTTTCACATTGTTACCATTTTCGGGCCTACGTTTATTTCTATGTTCATTTGGCTTTCTTACCCTCGGACTATCTGACACGGTCCCAAAGAGGGACACAACAAAAATTGCATCAATTTCCAATAATTTTCTTGATACTCATTGGGTAAACCTGCTGTCCCATTGCAGATAATACACACAATACACACCCCTGTGTAAAGAGCTGCAAATATTATATTACCTATTTTTAATTACCTTTTACGTCTCGGAGGCATCCCAGTGCCTAGCCCTTCAATTGCCACGCTGCTGCTTGCACGTGGATGTCCGGGTGGTCCTGGGGTAGGTATTTTCCGTGGACGACATTTATGCTGTTTTTTAGTTATGAAATAAACTGTTTTGAATTGAATTTGATGACAAAGTTGTCAAATTATTATATTATCATCGGTCCTTGAAAAGTGTGCAATGTTGTTTAAGATTAATCTGACGTTTTAAAGTGGGTGAAAATCTCGTCCAAAAATTCCATTACATACAAACATACAGGTGAAGCTTATAAAAGCGTATTAATGAGACATTGTCAAAAAAATGTCTAAAAGAGTCCTATAATGAACCAGATCAAAGAGTAAAATATTTTGTTCTATTTAAAATGGTTTAACACATGAACAAAAATATTAATTTTCAATTAATATTTATACTTGATTTCCGAACAATTTCCGGTAATAATACAAGCACTAGGATTACGAGTGAGAGCATTCCCCCAAAATATTCTTATTACCTTAATAAAAGATAGTTCAACGCCTATCTCAAGTTTGAAATCTCTCAAAATATGATAAAAATATTGTAAAAAAAAGTGATTCCTTTTACTTTTTTAAGTAATGTTACACGGGTCATTTAAGAAAAGAAAAGTTAACAGCAGTAAAAATATTCCAAAATAATAAAAAAATAATGAGAAAGTCATTCCGAAATACAAATAATGAGATGATTTCTCTCTGCGTTGCGCTATTATTTCTCTGGAGATGCCCACATCTCATACCTCCAGAACTTAAAAATACAAATACTTAACATTAAATTGCTGAAAAAGAAAAGAATATGGATTACCGTTATAATGCACTACCTACATACTTTTATTTTACAAGTGCAAAGGTATTTTAGTAATAAAGATATTGGTGTTATTGTTGTTTGAATTCAACAAAGCAAGACATTCAGGCAAGATGATGTCTACATTATGATAATGATATTATATGGAATCGATAAATTGAAAGTAGGTATATTTATTTGTAGCAACCCACCTGTTATTTAACACAGGCTCATTATATTTATCTACAGAGTAACATGTATTTAAAACTTAAACCAATCGGATAGCCAAATATGGCCAAAGGAAAATAGGTACGCTGTGTATTTATGATTATAGGGAAGGCATCGAACCAACGGTTACACGTCACGACGTGGAAGTTTCAATAAATTTACCTGATAGTTTAAAAACAATTAAAACATCACAATTTGATTTTGACAACAATGAAGTTAAAGCGACTGCCGCGGCATGCGGTCGCCGTGTAAAATTTACCTCTCATACCAACCGTGAAAAAACAATTAATAATAAAAATGGTATTATCGTCTTATTTAAAAGATCTTTCTTGAAAAAATATCTTTCTTAAAGGAGAAATCTTATTTTCATATATACATACTAATTAATTCATGTTTTACATATATTATCAAAAATAATAAAATTATGATTGGAATTTTATGTTTATTTGGGGTTGGTAATGATTGCCATGCAAAATTGTCATTGATCAAATTGTTTAATGGTTGAGTTATGGTTGATATTTGATACCTTCCCTGTAGGTAAGTATTTTGTTGATATAGGGAAAAGAGGGAAAAATCTAAATAACTATATAAGAAACAAAACGATCACAAAGGTGATGAATATATTGATATTCCTATGTTGGATAATTTTAAACCGGTTCTGCTAAAAGCAATAATTTATTAATAATTACAAATATGAAAAAAATATGCTAAGATTACATAATAAACTCTTTTATAGTAAATAAAAATTAAAAAAATTATAACGATTATGTTACTATTCATTATTTTAATCGCAGCTATTATACACAGTTTCGGAAATAAATGAGATTGACTCACACAGCGTTCAATGGCCAAGCCGAGGACAGCGGATTTGTTTTAACGGCGGAAGACGGAAGACACCGGTATGAGTCACTCTCATTTATTTCCGAAACCAAGTATAAGTACAGTTACAGAAGTAGGGCTTCAGCACAGAAGAAACAGTACCTAACCTGTGGAGTACCACAAGGTACAGTTTTACGATCTATGGTATTTACAATATATTTAAATGTCTTACTTATATTAGATCAATGGAGCTATTATTTCGCTCATGATCCAATTGGACAGATGTAAGAGACTCCGCTGAAGGCGATTTGACAACATACCTATTTCATTGGTTTAGTGCAAATTTACTAACTGTTAATATTAATAAAGCTAAGATCTTACATTTTACCTCATATGCAAAATATCGGAATGTACCAGCTTAACAGTTGTGAATATTGTAATTTTTTTTAGTAAATCACTCATATATCTAGGCATTTTCATTGACTTACATTTAACTTGGGTTATGCAATATACACCAGAATAGTGTTAAGAATAAACTCCTTGGCGCAATTTTTAAATCTTATCAATGCCGACAAATCCGTCCATTAAAGCAACTTACTAAGTTGCTTTAATATTCTAAGTTGAACTTAGAATATTGTATTTTCGGCTTGATAGACTATACTACAATAATATGGGTATGAAGTGTAAGGAAATCATATGTGGAATCTCTTGAATTCATTTAAATGAGAATTTTAAAAATAATGTTATTGAAAGTGTTTCGATACCTCCCTGAACAATTGTTTTCTGAACACAATATAATGTATTTCTTACAACTATTTTCAAAAACCATCTTATTGTTATTATATAAAAATAAACAATATACAAGTTTGGTAAATCGTAGTCGCACTACTCGGGAAAATAATGCTACCCACTTAATTTAAACATTTAAAAGTATTGTGCACAGATGTTTTGTTTACATCGGGCCACCAAAATCGTATATGTTACCAGATCTGACAAATATAAAAACAAAGCAACTGTTTAAAAGAAGTTAAAAGCATGGATATCATTAAATGGAAGGTTTTTATTTCGTAGATCCTCAATTGACCTAAGTTTTGTTTGTATAGAAACTTTTGCATATAACTTACAAAAATTTATACATTAATAATTATTTATACATGTTAATGTATAGGAATTTTCAGTTGTCTAGATATTTTTTGTTCTTTTGTTATTCTTTGTTAGTTATTTTAGTTACATGGCTTTTAAAATCGGAGTGAAATTAGAAAACAGTTTAATCAACAATTTTCACTTCTCTTGTATCATACACGAGTTGTTACAATTGTTGAAATGGTGAAATATTTCGTAAATACATCCCAGAAGAAATGGTCTGTTTCATCATTAAATCGTACAGTATGTGTGGTTCAAACCGAGGTGCAAACAATAGCTATTTAGTATTTAGTGTTCATTATAACCTAAATATACTATGAAACAGTTTACAAAGCATTGTTATCTATCCATTAGTGCCCTTGAAATCATTGTTAAAGCTTCCTGTGAACTTACTAATTTGCTAATTATAAATTTGGATTGGTAATACGTAACACGGTGAAAAGTTTTGATAGTCTACCTACTACTTGATATTCTACTGGAATTAAAAATTCCAGCTTAGCCTTGGCTTATCTTCCTTGTACATTTTATTGAAAAAATACATCTACTCAAAATTAATCCCTATAAAATTCTCTACAATTTACTCCCTATAAAATTCTCTACATGTTACTATTTTAGTTAACTTGCCCCTTACTATTTTTTTGTAAGAACAATATTTACAGAGATTTATTCTCAAATTAGGAAAAAAATAGTTTTGCCTTTGTGTATGAATATAAAGCAATTTGTTTCACTAACTATTGGCAACGAGGGGTAAACCACGACACAAAAATGTGTACACTTTATTGATCATTTGCTATCAATTGTCACATTGGACCTTACAATTGGCCCATTGGTCCCTTGAATTGTCACTATCTTATGTGCTGTTTTATTTACATAATTTGTCTCTAATTTGCCCTTAATTAGTTGTAATTGGACCTTCATTGGACCTTAATTGGACCAACAGAATTGAATAATTTTCCCTATTGGTATAATTTGCTCGCAAATAATTTCCATTGTCACTTCATTGGCACTATTGGTTGCACAATTGGTCCCTATTGGTTCATGCTTGTACACCACATTGGCATAGCGGTTACCCCTCGATTGGCAATGTTTGCACGACGTTTGCGAAACAATTTTTTATCACCTATAGCGACGCTATAAGTGAAAAGAAATAGGATGTGATATTTTTCTCGTTTCCATGCCACCCATGGGGTAGAGAATTCAGCGTGTTTTTTTAATGTGGTATCCCCGGGAGGTCTAATTCGCAGTTCTGACTCTAAATCAGAGACCCTACGAACCGGCGCAATCATCATCCGACATCTCTATATTTTCTATGACATCCTCCTTACTCAGCAACACTATTTATGTTCTGGAGCACGTCAAGTTCGTCGTCATGGTCGCCATCCAGATATATATGTCGGCTCCATTGCCGCATGTATTTCCATTGCAAACAAACACACATTCCGGAGCATTTCAAACCTGCTTCAGAAATGCACTTCAGAAGGTTAGCTGGAGCAGGTTCTTTCTGCGTCAGGCCATCTTTGGATTTTTTCCACCCGCGAAAAAACAATTTCTACAGCTTCATCGTATTGAAAACTGCATGTGGTGTACCTATATTTTCTGGGAGACTTTTCCTTTTCCTGGTTTTCGGACATAAATGTTCATAATAATCGTCATAATCGTACCCGAGAGCTGTTAGGACAAGCAGATCTATGTATATCTTCTAAAATATAAACAGAGTTACACAAAGAGGACATATATCCACCGCTGCAGTGACAATAAGAGTATCTGCCTCTTCTGTGGCCTGCTTACATGAAAATGAGCCTCCCCCAATTTTGTCTTAAGCATGGCGATTAAACGAGCTTTGTTTTGACCCTTGTTTTGACGACTACTATGTTGTCAGTTAGGTATAGGTTTTTCACAAATAAAACACATTTGCTTCCGCCATTGCGACAAACAATGGTTCACAATTGCGGTAGTCGCTGTCTGGCATCCGGCTTCCCACCCCCAACAGGCGTGGCCGGGAGCCAGAGGCAAGGGAGGGTGTGATGTATTAGTTGATAGCATATCATCGCTAGTGTATTTGAATCAAAATTCATCATTTGAAAAATAAATGTACTCTTATCTAAAAATGAGCTCTAAGACAAAACTTTTTTGTCATTGAGGAACTCATGATCTTGGTATGTGCCTAGTTTCAAAACTTCCCGACCTTTTGTTGCTAACAAACTCTTTTTTTTAACAAACTCTACTGTTTTTACGTATTCACTGATTCGGATAATAGCAAATATAAAGAGAATTGCTCGAATTTTGACGTCATTTCTCGACCCACTTATAGAATGTAATGCGTTGTTTAAATTTTTAAAATTAGATCTCCTACATCTCATGAGGTAAAAAATAATTATCTCACGTCGTGTTCGTCGTATTAAACTGGAATATCAGGGGCGTGGTTATGTGATGTTCTTTGAGGGGAACAGTATAATAATTGATTAAAGAAATAGGGAAGAACCGAAGTTTTTTACGGTAAAAAATGGACGGAGAAGTGGAGAGTTTGTCCATATACAAACGTTTGCAGGTACTCTACAGGTAGTTTACAAAATATATGGGACAAAATTTAAAAGTGTCATATATATCCCAACATCTCGGTATATTATAAGATTGCGTACCTCCCAGACTCAACCAGATTCAACGATATATTTTACAAAAAAAATACATAAATTGAAATATCACAATACTAATCGCAGCACCAATCATAATAAAAATTTGAATTCTCTGCTATAGTGTCGATTGAGGGAATTATAAAGATGGGCAACCAATTAACACCGTATGATATGACCGCAGCAGAAGACAGGGAGCGCTGGGGTCAGGTTTCGCACGACACTGCGGAAACTGATAAATGAGCAGCTTGAATCAGTTCACGTTTTATTCGGGCGTTCGGTACTCTCTTGTTCTGTAGAGGTAAAGTCATGAACGAGGTCGTGAAAATCAAAACTCACTGAGCCTCACTGTAAAATTTGGCCAACAGTTGCGGCTGCGGCTGAAATTTGCGGACTTCTACCCTTTTACATCGTGTCATAAAATACCTTTTAGTTCGTGTCGAGTTAAAGTGCTTAGAGAAGACAACATACGTCGTCATCTATCGTAACTATCTGTCCATATATCAATAACGAATCTATCGATACGAATTAATTTACACGACACTGGTAACGCGATGGCAAAGCCGTGGTGACGTATGTTATTTTCTCTAAGCAATTCCACTCTACCTTTGAGTATAGTGATATATGCCCATAAATAATACGCTATCGCTATTGTTTCCCCCCTTGCTCTACACGATGTGGTTAAAATAAAACGTTCGCCGGATTTTGAGGCGCGTTTTGGGGTGCTTCCTTACAACAAAACAAAATTAAATTTAACATAATAGAATAATAAGAGATATCGATATAATCGGTTACAGGTAATAATGAATCTCTCTCACGATATTGTTTTATCTCTACACGAAACGCCTTTTTTTAAGACGCATTGAAGTAGAAAAATTAGAAATTTTGAATGGTCGGCCAGCCCGCGGAACAGGAAAGTTCACGAATATTCCAATCTTCTTGGTACGATAATTATCAATGGCTACGTGGAAGTTTATATAAAGAATGTCTGTACTGCTTGCTATGTATTTTATTGGGTAATGAAAAAAAATCGTGGTTGTTTTAGGGACCTACGTTTATAAATTTAGCCGTGATACCAAAATACACGAAGGTTCTAAAGAAAACATGAAAATATTTTTGGCTTTAAGGCGATTACAGCGAAATATGGCAACGATCGAATATGCATTGAGAGACGACGTCAGTTTTCAATGAAATATTATATAATGAAAATGTTCGCAAACTTCGATTATTAACTGGCTATTTAATTCCTTACTGAAAAAATTACCTCAATACAAATACAAATTTCACCTCTTGTAGCCACCACGAGCCGCCACTGGTACAGCAATTTTCAACCAAACTTTAAACTTCAAATAACACATTTGTCAAATAATGTACGTACTTAATATATCTTTATCCTTTCTGTTTTATTTATATCTACATCGGTGATGACGAGCAAAATGTTCTATAATAAATCGTCCATAGTAGATTATAAATTCCATTGTATAATATGTAAATACCTAATGTTTGCATATTTTTTCATTATATGTATGGTTTTCAATTGATGCTTTAACTGGTTTGTATTTTATACCATGATGACACTAACTAATGTCATATAATAAATATAGGATGTGGAATACAAACGTTTACCAAATATGTTTAGAAACGTTCAGACAGATGATAACTATAAATGTCATGATATTCGTCTGGGTTGTTTTATGATCTATCGTAGATTTGATTTAATAGCTATTTAGGTAGGTAGGTATATATGCGGTATAAGTGGGATAAGAGCTTTTTAAATAACGCGTGTGGATGTTTGTTGCACGTTGCACAGCCAGTTTGTAGAGCGAGTTGTATGTATGTCCATGTAAGTACTATATTATTAAGGTATTGTTAGTGTTACAAGTATATCGTACACTATATCCACGCTCGTTTGAAATTAAAATATGTAAGAAAGATTATTGACGTTTAAAATTATAATTTTTTTAACAGAATAAAATAAGTCCCTGGGAAGTAGTTAAAATAGCTATTTATGTAACCAGTTGGGAAAAGTACTATTTTGTGTAACGAGCAGATTTCTGCGGAACGAGCTTGATAGCGAAAATGATGCGAGTTACACAAAATTATGTTCCCCAACGTGTTTCATATAAGATTTTTTCTAATGTCACCAATTTTGTATTTTATGAGAACAATTTTGTATTTTATGAGAAGAAAGCTGTGAATTTTAGACGTTGAAAAACAATCCAGTAGGCTGTATAACGGTGTGGCAGCTCGTCACTTTCATAGCTTGTTTGGTCTAAATAACCTAGTATAAAATTAACTTTACACAACCAGTTGCATAATATTTTACTTGTCGTAACTGGTTGTGAAAAGTAAGAAGTTTCCTAACATCAAAGGGTTTTGAAAAGTCACTTTATATGTCAAAATTAGAAAATATATTATTTTGATGAAATTAAGAGCAAAAATATTTTGAGTAAATCCATGCATGGTTAGATTTTGGAGCTTATTACTATAAGGGCGATTTAAAAAAATCGCATTCTCTAAAATATTGAAGTAGGTTAAGAGAAAAACAAATTAAATCTTATTAATGACTATAGGTATTATTTATTAACTTTACTACCTACGTCTACAATATTTATATTTCGAATTTGGAATCCTAATTTGTCATTTCTCGATCTTTTATATCCATAAATTCAAGGGGCAAAATACAAATGTGGTTTCTAATGGGTTTATATGAACCCATAAGATTCTAATTTTTCTTCTGGTTTTTGTTTTGGATCTTTTCCACCATTTTTTTATGGAAAACTATTGAGAAAATTATTTCCACTTATACAGTGTTCAGTACCAAGAGAATAATTTGGTACAGTTTGGGGCTGCGAATAAGAGTATTACTTTTATTCGCCGCCTCTTGCAAATATTTCACTTTTCTTCCTTGGGAACCGGAAGATTGAAATGATGTTGCCGAGCAGAATATGTACATTATTATGTATAGAGAACGTGCGCGTAACTTGCATCAGCGCCAGTGTACCCACTAGCGGTTGATTTTACCCTAACGACAGGAGATATTTTGTGCAGGTATTATTGCCATAGCGCTGTGCAGTAGTAATAAATCATATGCAACACTCAACAGTGCTCATAAATTTAATTACTAGCGGTGAAACTGCTAGAAAATGGAAAACCATATTATAAAATGTAGTTTTAAGGAGATATTTAGTGACGATGTGTCTGAAACCAGCATTAAGAAGGGTAAATCTAGAAGGGAGCAACAAAGATGTTTTCAATGTGTTCAGGCAAACATCGATCATCGGTCACCCAGTCTGCATATTCAGTAAAAATCACTGTACCTAAGTAATAAAATTAAGTCAACGGTTCTTAATATAGTTTAGGTAAAATATCATCTTAATTTTAGTTGAATGGTCATAGATATACTGCAAGTGCAACAATAAGTCACAAGTATTAAAGCTCAGTCTCAAATATTAATACCCTTTAAAGTTGACGCAATCAGAGACGATAATTTTTTAGAATCCCTGATACCAAAATTGGAGAACTTTTATTTCAGATTTTATTTGCCACTTAGTGGAAAAAAGTGAAAATTACTCTTTCTTAAATTTTGATTTAATTTATAACAAATTTTTATTTAACAAGTATCATTGACATTTATTTATTTATTTATTTATTTATTTATTTATTTATTTATTTATTTATTTATTTATTTATTTATTTATTTATTTATTTATTTATTTATTTATTTATTTATTTATTTATTTATTTATTTATTTATTTATTTATTTATTTATTTATTTATTTATTTATTTATTTATTTATTTATTTATTTATTTATTTATTTATTTATTTATTTATTTATTTATTTATTTATTTATTTATTTATTTATTTATTTATTTATTTATTTATTTATTTATTTATTTATTTATTTATTTATTTATTTATTTAATATATTTTATATCTGCAGATATCCTAAATGATACAATTAAGAGAAAATACAATAATATGAAGTACGTAAAGATAACACAATTTATAATTACACAATATTCAATTACAATTTTGCTCACAGGAGGGTAAAACTTGGTAAAACCCGATATTTGTGCGATATTGGCTTGCATGATCTCAAGTTGCATAGGTTGGGACTCTTATTCTAAATAAAAACAGTATCTCACTGCAGTCTGTTTTATCAGAGAAGTTTATATGTAATTTTATATAAGCACATTGTCGATGCTACAGGGATCTCATTCCAATTAGATTTAGTCTATCATCATAATACACATAATTAGTTTTGTCTTTGTTAAGTTTGATTTGAATATAATTGCAAATATTTTGCTGAACATATTCCAATTGATTAATGTACTGTTTGTAACTAACATCGAAATATGAGACATAAAAACAACCAACAACAAACCCTCATTATATCGATAAATGGAGCCGTGCTACCGTATTTTTAACAGCGTTGTCAAGTATAACCGATAACATTACGTATTTCTACAGAGGAAAAGTGATTTCGAATTATAATTTGTCATCATATGTAACAAAATCTGACTGAATTCCAGAATATATTTTCTGCTTGAATTTCTGCAATAAAGCTGTGTTATTGTAAACATCCGCTTTGGAAATTATTTATTTTGCCTAATCAGCAATAAAGCACTCAAGCAAACTATGTATTTCATTGAAATATTCAGGCAAAAATATGGGGATTTATTTTTATTATGGACGCATTATGATGGGAGTTTGTAATTTTATTAAATATTATTGTTACGTGTTTTTCATTAATATTTGATTTTCACGTTGTTATGATTCGACATTCCGTTTACACGGACTATTTTTAAACTTTTAAGTCATGTTAGTGCCTCGCGGGAAAGGTTTTTGAAATGTAAGATGTCGTTTAAATAAATCACTGTTTTGAACAATCATTATTTACGTAATCAATTATATTTTTCAAACTTCATGCATTAAATAAAAGGCGTTAGATATCGTGGATCAAACATCAAACGAAGTGGTGTTACAGTAAAGTGTTACTATAGTTATCAGAGGTAAGAAACAGCTACGCCCCTGATAGCCCCGAAGCCCGTACGCTAGTGTCGTAGGATATTATTGAGTTAACATAAATATTTAGATAGACATATGGACCCTTGAGATATTGTAGTTAGTTTTTAGAAGGCACGAACGTAACTGAAGTAGGTCTTATAGAATATGAGTTGCTATTAACATGTATTAAGCATTCAGAAATATATATATAGATCATTAATGTGTATCTTTATATTATTTTATTATTATTTTTAACCTTACAGTCTAATGATTTGAGTGATTTTTTCAAATAATCTCTATCCAGTTTTGTTATATATGGTCTGTATTGACTCAAAATCGGTGTCGCAGAAATAAGGAAGCAACGGTTAGTGATTTTTTTGGAACCGGCCAAACCAGGTACCCTGCCAAGTAGGATCCTACCAAGCCGAACATCCGGCCCATTTAATTTGGTTAGGTTAAAAAATACTGCACAAGTATATATCATCCCGAACGAGGAACAATATATAACAGAATAATAATTATATTTAGATACAAACTGTTAACTATGTATAAAAGGTCCAAATTTAAAAAACATTCTACCCGCGGTGCGGAAATGGTGGGGTCGCAGAAGGCGATTTTTTTGTCAAAATAAATATGCAAGATGGCGGACATTTTTTACATTTAGGTATATACTAGTCCGAATCGCCACAAATCATATTCAAATTTCAGGTAGGTTTCTCCAAACTTCTGAAATGTTATTCATCAGTGCTTGTTTATTATCCGTCGTTCTACTTCTCGCCAAAGGTTCTCTATTGGGTTCAAGTCGGGGGATTGCGTAGGCCAGTCTAAAAATTTAACGTTGTTCTATCTGAACAACTCTTGTACATGATTGGATGTGTGTTTTGTATCATCGTGCTGAAAAACGAACCGTATGGGCATTTCCCATTTTACAAAAGGAAGCATACGTTTTCGATAATGTCCCCCCCCCCCCAGATGATAAGCAAGCCCACAAAATAACACTTTACATTCTTGCGATTGAAGCGCTGCTCGTAGCATGCGCGTATCTCCAGATGGATCGAGGATAATCGCGGTTGCCTCACGTCGGGCTCGCCGTCTGAAACAAGGTTACCACGAGCCGCGACACGAATAGACATGGCTCGCGCGCGTTTCGCCTCATGTATACGCGGCTTCAGAGTGTTGTGAGTGCATATTTCCTTTTTTAACCTCTACAGTAAAACTTTAACTTACCATACCGTCTAAGTATTCGCCTTTTTGGCCTTAATTATTTTATTAGCCGGTGGAGCTCAATTTGCTGCGAGATGGCATGTAAATATCATTTGGGGAAATTATTGCCATTGCCCCTTCATCATAGCATGCACCGTTCAAATAATATCAACAAATCTTTTAGGTGTAAAAAATTAAAAGGTATAAAAAAATAAAAAAGATTATACCCGTTTTTATTTTTCAAAGTTCTTATGCTCATATCAGGTACATAAATCCCATTACTATGCAGATAGGGGTTATAACAAATGTCAAGGTGCAGGAAATGGACTCCACTTTCAATAAATTAATATATGATTGAGATAAGCTGAATTTTACCATATTCATCTCCGTGATGCAAGTCAACGCAATAAAATACAATATGACCCTAAAAATAACATTTTACGATGTCAAGAGCTTAACAGGTGGCTAGCAACAGTCTGAGGCATAGGTAGTGGAATACGTATAGTTATTTATTGTATTTATACACGCTACAAAATTATTTACAAACATCCACTATTCGAGCTAGCATGACAGCATGAGCAGACGGTATATGGATAGCACATTTTACATAATGAAGTGATGATGCCCATTGCTACCGTGTATAGTATAAATACCTATTATTACTGCCATAAAATATTGCTGGAATATGCAATCCAATATCGTGCCGGTAATCATATTCCGCGTAACTTTTACTCTTCAGAGGTATAGATAATAATTGTTTAATTTTATAGTGTTGCCATGTATATATCAATGCGTTCAAGGTGACACTATGTAGGCGCGAAATTTAAATAGTGGAACTGCACTTATCCTTGAAATGTAGTGCACATATCTGTTTTCGACAGCCGGTCGGTGTGCCGTGAAAGAATTAAACGAGTTTTATAATGGGGTACGTATGTGCGGGTGTGTTTTACCTACCAAGAATGCCCAACAAGAATGAAGCAAGCTGCAGTATCTATTAGGTATATAGATACAATAGCTGCAGTGTAGTATATTTATAGCCGAGTTATATATAAATAGATAGATAAATGATAGGTGTCGGTGGATAGTCTGTGTCGATAGTTAAACGAACAGATAATTATTTGACCTTGATATGTTTTTAAAAGGTCTATATTGTCCTTTCAATGCGAAAAAGCTGGGACCTGACTACCTGGCCAGCCCCATAGGGATTATTGTAAATTGGACCTAGGTGCGGTAAAGTTCCACAAAATGAACCATCAAAACTTTTCAAAATTATTTATTGAGTCCCAAGCTGGTACAATCCCGAAAAATATAGAGAACATTTGACTTGTAAGGAACTTCAAAACTTATATGTAGGAGCATTATATTCAATTATTGTCTGGTAGCTTGTTAACAGCTCATATTGGGCGCTCAGCCATGACTTCTTGGTTCATTCACGCCTCGAAAGTATTTAAAAAAAAATAATTTATCACGAAAAGTTATATTTCTTTTTACTCTTTTGGTAAAATCTAGAAAACCAATAGATGTGCCTCTATGAAATTTTGCAGAAATGTGAAGAAAACGATAGAGTACACGGACATACCCAAGGTTTCTAAAAATCGACATAGACTTTTGTATATGCCAAGTGGATACAAATCAATAAACAAAATTGAATATGAATTTAAAAAAAAAATTAAAAATGACTAGCAGATACATAAAATAAAAAAATGCTCTTATGGTTATGAGAAGATTTAGCTGTAATATCATTGCAGAAAATGACCCTTTGGCTATGGCAATAAAAAACTATAATTCAAAATAAAACAATCAGGAAACTAATAATAAAATCGCAGTAAAAGTAAATCAAGCGCGTTTTGTCTAACAGAGGACTTAGCTATAAGGCAATTGCACAAAATGTCTCTTGGTTATTACAATAAACAAACTAGAGAACAAAAATAAAGCTATAAAAAGAAAGCTATAAAAAAACCTCACTAAAACTAAATCATATCAAACGTGTTTTGTCTAATAGAGGACTTACCTATAAAGTCATTGCACAAAATTACACCTCGTGGTAGTGGCATTTATAAAACTAAAAAAAACAATGAGAAAGCTAACAGAAGTCACACTAAAACTGTGTCATACCAAACGTGTCATACCAAACGTTTTGTCTCTAAAAGTCAACAAAGGACTTAGCTATAAAAAAATTATTCTTTTGGTTATAGCAATAGAAAAAATGAAAACAAAAATAAAGAAAAGCTAACCAAAAAAATCACACTTAAACTAAATCATACCAAACGTGTTTTGTCTAACAGGATTTAGCAATAAAGTCAGGTAGTTACGGGCTGGCAAGCCACAAGTTCACAAGGGGACGGTCAGAAGAGAAGTTTTGACCATCCGCTTGTGGACGCCCCGCGTTGCCAGATATATTAAAACTTCCCTAAGTTCTATTACGCAAAAATTGAATTAATTTTTTTAATGTGCTTTGGTGATAGTTTATAAAATTGACTAAGTTTTTGAAATATTTATTATCAGCAAATAAAATTGTGTGTAAATATGAAAACGATATTCGCGCAAATTCCGACGTCGGGGGCACAGGCCCCAAGGAAACAAAAAATCGAGTCGGCGCCTATGAAAACCGATTAATAAATAGCCTAAAACACAGAGCCGGACAGGGAAGTTTCAAACACACGGGCATCTGCCTTAATTAATTACATTCACAGTCGCGGGGACCGGGTTCGAAACCTGCCAGTGTCATTTGTCATTTTTTTTCTATTTTACGTTTATTATATAATATTTTGTTATGTATTCACTTAATTTCTTATTTTTAGAATATATTTGGAGATGTTTGATATCCTGATGCGGGTTTCGCCTGTAAAGTTTATGGTTTATGGTCCGATGCGACACAAAATATTTATCTCGGGGTTTTTGAAGTAGCAGTTCACGATTTTTTGCTAGAAAAAATATTCAAGATGGCGGACGTTTTCGTCATTTATAGTCCCATTCGACTCGGACGATATCTCGATGTTTTCGAGACGATTTTAAACTTTTTTTTAGTAGTTTTTCAGTCGGCAGCATTGTTACTAACCTGGTACTGAGTGTATTATCATCAATAGATATTATATTCAGAAACGGTTCCAAATCCTATAAATTAACTCGATGCCATCTCCCTAGGGTCCATCTTCTAAAGCAGGTCTCTTCATGTGTCATTGAACTCGTAAGGCAATTTAAATATCAAAAGCCACACATCTACATATGCGCTGTATTTACTATTTCTTCAAATATACTCTCGGTTTCATCTCAAGGCGAAATAATAAAATATCATGTATGTTCATATTAAGATAACAAAGGAATTGAGAAAACCGTACCGTATGTATTTCGTATATGGCTTCGATTCAAAGAATGAAATACTGCTTTGTAAAAATTAATCGCTTTGAAGTACTCCAATTTTATCTTGTAGAGATTCCTTTTTATATGATAATAAATATGTCTCCGTTGAATTCAAGGTAATGTGCTTATTTTGAAAGGCAGGGGGAGATATATTATACGGGTTTCATGTAAAGGTATGTATATTTGTCGAGGTCAGTTGAAAATTCTCTGGTTTGAGAATAAGGAAAATCGTAGAAGTGACCCTCCTCTGGGTCTCTCAGAATTCCGAGAGGTAAAAGTCCTATTTTATATTTTATGCCCAGATTTTATCATAAAATAATATTGTTTCTGAAAATGTTGTATACTTCACTAATGGGAGATACGAGATATAAACGGAGATATGATGATTTTCCTTATTTGATTTCTAAAAATATTTATGTTTTCCCTTTGCTATAAAATTCCCTACGAAGTCTCGACTTTTATCAGGACATTGGACCGGTTAGGCGTTAGTTACTTTTATACTTTAATTATGTAATTGAAATTGTGAATAATAAGCCCTAAAGAAGAGCTAGGTTCCCGCAGCTAGAGCATCCGCGGCGTCATTGACAACACGGCCATATATTATTTCAACGTAAAATATCGAGAGAAAAATATTTTTGTACTTACCTATAAAAGGTACATATTAGAGCTGGGAAGACTAGTTCTTTTAAGGGATCTAGTTCAATCGGTCTCGGTCACCGAAATGAATAGTACAAAAGAGTAGTTCATTTAGTTCAATAGTTCGCTAGCGCATCGTAGTGCGTAGAACAGGTTCGGTTCGCATCGGTCTCCCTCTCGTTACCAAATAAGTATCTAATGCGTTCATTTTGTAAGTACCTAATAAACCTCTTTTGGACGGAAATAAATCGTTTATTCTTTTTTTTAAACAGGAAGTAAAAGACATTTTCGCAATTATGTTGCAATTGTCGCATAAAAATGGCGAGAGCCCAACGAAACGAGAAACGATCGAATAGCTGGTCGGGGTCGGTCTCGGTCAGTTTCGAAACCCAGAATCATGTACGATGAACGATTGATTCATGTTGTGATTCGAGCGCAATAGTTCGCTCTCGATCCTCAGCGCCAGTGACGAAAAATCATATAGTTCGCACTGAATGAATCTGACCTGTTTTGACGAACTATTCCTTTAGTTCAGATTGCTGAATCGATCTTTTGTACTAGTTCGGTCGTGAACTACACAGCTCTAGTACATATAGAAGTTAGGACGAGTTGCTTTGTTCAATAGAACGGCATATTAGGTAACGTAAATAATAAGAAAGTTAGTGAATTAGTCAACTGTCATTTCACATAGCGCTGTATAAACAAGTTTGTTGATTGTTATTTTATCTCACTAAAACTCCTTCACACATTTATCTTCTTCAGTTACAACCCACCGACACTTCTGTCCCCTACTGTTTAAAAAAATCCAGAGGACATATTTTGATAGATTGTGTTTAGAAGCATGGGCGTCGTCAGGGTGGGGCACGGCGGTCAGTTACCCCTTCCCCTACAGCCTAGATCCCTGGACAAATTTACTGATTTCCCGTCGTTTCTAACGACATTTATATAATTTCGTCTTTTAATATAATTTATTTATTCCATTTTATTTATATACTGAGTAATTTACTGGATAGGGCTGGAACCTTTGATGTAACTATAACACTCGGAGTAGTTTCCACAAACACTAAAACACTTTCACTTCGCTCGACGCGCGTTTTCGCCAACCAAGTTGGCATCATCCGGAGACGATTAAAACTAATCTTAAACTACAAAATCTACCATATTTATACTATTTTCATGGTGACGTCACTAATGATAGCACCGTGAAATTTACGCGTGACTGATCACGCTTCAATGATCGGTTGCTAAGCAACGCGTAAAGCGGGCTATACGGTATGATATCACCGTGAAATTTACGCGTGACTAATCACGCTTCGATCATCGGTTGCTAAGCAACGCGTAAAGCGGGCTATACGGTATAGGTCCGTCCCTTGTCGGTATTCATACTACTTTTACATTTTACAATTTCTATGCTCTCAAATGCATCCAACTGTCTGGTATTGGTCACATTTCTAACTAATCTTAAATTACTAATATCTATTCTATGATTGTTGTCAAAAGCATGTTGTGCAACACTAGACTTATCTGTTCTTCCATATTTTAGATGAGCCATATGCTCTTTAAATCTGGTGTTAATTGATCGTCTCGTTTGTCCAACATATTTTCCATCACAATCATTACTAATTTCGTAAATCCCAGACCTTTCATTTGGAACAATTTTATCCTTTGGATTGTCTAAAAGTTGTTGTAATTTATTACTCGACGAATGAATCGCTGTTATACCCACGTTTTTGAAGACCTTACTCAAACCACGAGTAAACCGGGGTTCGTACGGGATGGATACATATTTTGGAGTCTCTATATCCTTTTGAAAGGTCGTAGAATTACGAAGTGTGTCCTTAAATTTACGCTTCCTAATTAGTTTTTCAACTATATCTCTAGGATAACCATTACTCACAGCTATATCTTTAATTAATACTTTTTCTTTTTCAAACCTCTCATTACTGAGAGGGAAGCTTAGTACAGGATGGACAGGAAAATTAAAACTTGCCATTTTATGTTGATAGCAGTGGTGAGAGTCATTAGGGATATATCTGATCGTACTGGTATATTTTCTATATATATATCAAATTCTAACCTATCGTCACTATTTTTAAGTACTAATACATCTAAAAATGGAAGTTTTCCATTATTTCCTAGTTCATATGTAAACTTTACAGAAGCGAAACGACTATTTAATTTGGAAGTTTTCTACATCCGCAATCTGTGTCAAACACGGCAAAAATGTCATCCACATACCTCAGCCAAATCCTAGGCAAATACTCCGATTCTTCTTTTGCTTCAGTTTCAAATCGACTCATGAAGACATTAGCAATGAAAGGCGATAAGCAGTTACCCATTGCGGTTCCTTCATGTTGTTCATAGAACTTGTCATTGAAACGGAAGCAATTTTGTTTCATACAAAGTTTTGTAAGGTTCATATATTCTTCTATTACTTATTTTCTATAGTTGTTTATTTCGAGTAAATCCTCAAGATAGTCCAAGGTCTGTGGAATTTATTTCCTGGTGTACCAAACCAGGAAATAATGAACAAACTTCAAAGGAAATCAAAATTTCACCCTCTTGCAATTGAATATTCTTGACCTTATCAATGAAATCATTCGAATTTTTAACTGAAAAACTAGGCTGTGCAATGGGCAAACTTTCAAATTCCTTAGTCAACCATTTTGATAAGTGGTAAGTCGGAGATCCAATAGATGATACTATTGGACGCACCGACTTCCCTGGCTTATGAATTTTTGGTAGGCAATACAATCTAGGTACAGTAGGGTTAGATACACGTAACCTATTCTAACAGGTGGAGTAATAAGGTTGTTACATGATTTGAGGACTTTTTGACTGAGTAATTTGTGAATAAATATTCTTTTTATTTCAAAAAAGTTTTCAAATCCAAAAAAATATTTTTAGGTTTATATTTTTGTGAGTGTATATTTTTGTTCAAATGGATTTTTCTTGAATTTTCTTATTTCCTGAAGTACCAAGAACACGCGTGACCTTGAAAATTTTCGTAATTTTTGAGCTGCCCCCCCCCCTAGCTTGCAAGCTGATGACGCCTTTGTTTAGAAGGCCAATGTCAACCTATAAAATATCCGATAGTAACCTCAAAATCTGTGAAAATTCGCTCATTTCCAAGAGCTTTAAGGTGAAAATTTCTCAACGCCAAGTGCAAGAGTTCACCAGGCTCGGTGAAGAGTTGAATTTCTCGGTTATTTTCTTCAATTGTTTGTCAAATAGAACGTACTAACCACACCAAACAGAGGCGAGGACTAATGCAAATAGATTAATCTATTCTAAAAAACTGCGCTAAAAAGTACAAAATAATTATGTTTTTCATACTTACTTAGAATACAATCATTTATTAGGCCAATAATATACCATATTGTTATTTTTGGGGTCGGTGCCAGCCAAGGTTATACTAAAGTGTTCACTTATAATTGAATACATTGGCCTAAAGCGACACCACAATTACAAATAACCCTAAAATCACACTTCTAGTCGAATACAATTAGGGATGTATACTTACCCTAGTGCGTTATACGTTTGTAAACCTTGGCTGGCAGCGACTCCAAAAATAACAATAATTGCATATTATTTATTATATCTACTTGATCAAGATGTGTACTATTTTAAATAAGAATTTTGACCTATATTTAAATATATTATATAAAATATTTCTACCAAAAAACAAAAGTTCAAAAAAAATTATTTAAAAAAATTATTCTATTCTCTAAAATTATGACTATTGAATCGTATTTACTATTTTAGATACAAGTTTTATCAAATATATTTAAATATGGGGCAAAATTCTTATTTGAAATAGTACAATTTTTGATCAAGCATGTATAACCAGTAGCGGCATCCTAAATTTATAAACCTTGTAACACCTCTCCTCTTTAATTACATTACCTTAATTAAAGGGCCTCTCATCCAGGAGATGTGACGTAATGAATTTTTTGTTGTTGCCTATCGGCTGCTCAGTTAAATACGGAGGTCGTGGATAAGTGGATTTGCTAGAGGCTTGCACTTAGATACCTTTAGATATATCACCAGAAAAATCACAGCTTGACAATGACCGGCTTGATCTACTCCTACTTAAAATTTTGTATAAAAATACTTGGACGCCAGGTCAGAGTACTTAAATAGTACAGAAGACCGCAGAAATGATCAGCCAATAATTATCAGCTGTGACCCCTCTTGTGAAGGGCTTTAGGTTAAATCAATAAAAAATGTTCACTCTTGACACAAGGTCAAGTCGAGAAATTTATCATACAACAAAAGTGAATTGTAAACCTTGGAAAAAAATAGAGTGAAAATATTCCTTAAGACCTGGTAATTCATAGGGGCAATTAATTATACAAAAATACCTTTTCTCTTTTCTGGAGATCCCCTCATGAATGTGCTGGGTTTCCTAGGATCCTAGGCTGAAGCTTCGGCTTGGTGGTCCAGCTGAGCTGAGACGTAGCCTCTAAGGGTGATGTATACGGCAATGGGTGGAATGTGCCGGCTGCAGGAGGAGGTATCTTCCAGTCTGACGTTCAGGAATAGGTAATAATGGTCTGCTCTGCTCACCAAATGAATTGATTCTCGGTCATCAAGGTATGGAAGAAAAATTTACCAGTATCAAGTTTTACAAATTTGGACGAAAAAATATATGTATAAATTCCCGCTTGAACCGGATATCAAGAGTGAAATTTATACTAAAATGAATTTAAATAAAGTAACTAGATTAATAGTTCCCAAATATGAGTTTTAATTATATAAAAAAATATTGTAATGTTAATATTGGAAGTACATTTTGATTCAATTCCCAAAAATTGAGAATAGACTTTATCAAAGTAAAAAAAATAATATTATCAAGACAGGAATGTGTTATGCAAATTTTCACTATACGATTAAATAAAAAATTGAAATAAATGCTGCTTTTTGCCGATGCAAAATATAAACAAATACCTATGGCCTACGCCGTCGAAGTAATATCTTCTAAATAAACTAAAAGTATGCTACCATTCGGTAAAACAGTATCTTTGATTCTTAATTACCAGATAGGTAGTCTTAAATCGAATGATAACGTACGATTCAAATTTAAATTAAATATATATTTAATTCAATAAAAAAATTAAGTGGTAATAATATACCAAAATAGAAAAAATATAGACGTGGCTTTTGTGCCCACAGCTCACTCCAAGTAGTTCAAGTCTTCAAACCGTAAAATGTAATATGACATAAACCTATTGTAACGTTTTCACTAAGCAAAAAATGGTCGAATTACGACTTAATTCCCCTTCGGAAATCTTTTATTTACTTTACCCAGCTGTAGAACACTCACACATATATATTAATAATAATAATAAAATATTTCAGACCTGGTAATTAAGAATCACTACACTAAAACACCGAAGATATATCTTCGCGAACGTAAGCTACGGTCGACAGCCTCAAGCAAGCAGGTCGGCAGAAAAGGATGATTTTTGGGGATATTGCGTATAAATGCGCTTGCTGGAAGCACGCGACATTAGCGGAACGGAAAGGTAGGGATAACGGTAGATGGTGAGTCGCGGTAAATTTCTACAAGTTCGCGCGGTTTTATTTCAAATATTTGAAATAGGAATTCAGACATTAGCCATAAAACGGAACGGAATTTATTTACGTTACAACCTATAATGTTAGACGAACCGCCAGCCATTCGTAGTTGAGAGGCCAGATACGGTAAGGCGCTAGTATCGCTGTACCAGTTGGTATTAGGGAGAAGGCCATCTATCCGTATATAATTAATATATTAATCTGTGGACTAAACTACCTAATTAATCTATGGACTAAACTACCTAGAAGCTTTATTGCCACTTGAACCATTTTTACCCAGATTTACGATGATGCTGATGTTGAAATAATATTAAATTTTGAACAGTAAATATACGGTAAAGACCGTGCCCTGACACCTGCTCCCATCGTTTAATGAACAGAGCAAAAATCCTTTGTTCGAAAACAAAGCTCGCTGATGAAGGGTTGTTGCTAAAGCAGGAGATTAGGACCGCCTTTTATGAAAAAATGCGCAAGGTAATACGACCGCAGAACCGTCCTAAGGTAAACAAACATTTTGCGATATTCGTTTCTCATGTTGGCATTTATATACCCTTTACATGCAATATGTTATACAAATACTTTGCTGTGAATAAATATGCTGTTTGTGGATAATAGATAAAAAATCCAGTAAAAAATGCATACGAGGCATATAAATACAGTTTTACGTGGATTCGTTGATTTTCGTACACCTTTATTATTAGGCTTTTAAATATTTAATTAATAGTTGATTACAGTCATATGTACATAGTAATATGTTCAATTATGTCTTATTTATTTTAATACGTGAACTTTTTGAAAAAATAAACGTTATTAAGTGTAAAGCATTAAGCACATTTAAATTACAAATTGCTAAACTTCTGCTGATATTTGGGCTTCAGTGATATTTTTCTAGAAAGTTTTGGGCTATTTTTAATTATCTTTTTCATTTTCAATTTTACGGTCAGAAGTATCTAGGCGAAGATTATAGAAAAACAATTATCTACAAAAAAAAGCCTTAATTATTTTTTGTGACTTACGGTTCTCAAGTTATGGCGGCCGAAAAACTCTTTACACGGCTTCTTTTAAATAGCGGTTAAATAGGTGGTCTCTCAACCCCGAAAGCCGAGTGTTATACTCACATTGACCTCCCCTACACATAAAAAAAATTAAATCTTGTCCCACCAAAAATGCAACGTCATGTAACATTTCCATAGACTATACGATCTTTTTCACAATAGACTCCGTTAGTTGTGACATCGCGTAGTTATGCAACCTATTGTCTGTAACAGACATATATGAGAATGAAAAAATGTCGCATCGTCAAAGGTCAAAGGATGAAAAGACATCGGGTTTCCCTTTGACGATGCGGCATTTTTTCATTCTCATATATGTGTGTTACAAACTATACGTAGTACTCCGTAGTTCCGGAGTTGTAACTTTTTTCAAATTTTCCATGTGTCTCCCTGAATCTCTTTGCAAGTCGATGAAATTTGGCATAGTTATTGATAACAATTATATAAACATACCCTTAAAAGGGAATTTATGGGCCGAAGCCTTACTTCCCGAGTTATAATTTTTTCAAATGTTCTGGGCTCCTAACGACCCCCTGAATCCCATAACAAAGCGATGATTTTTTTCACAGTTATTGATAACAATATTATAAACATTCCCTGATAGCGAATTTATAGGCCGAGGCTTACTTCCCGAGTTATAATTTTTTCAAATTTTCTGCCCCCTGAATCCCTCTGCAAGTCGATGAAATTTGCCATGGTTTTTTATAACAATATTATAAACATTCTCTGAAAGCGAATTTATGGGCCGTACTTCCCAAGTTATAATTTTTTCAAATTTTCCGGGCTCCCTACGAGCCCCTGAAGCCCTCTGCCAGTCGATAAAATTTGGCACATTTACAAAAATATGAATATTCACTGAAAGTGAATTTAAGGGCCGAGGCTTACGTTCCGAGTTATAATTTTTTTTAAATTTTCTGTGCTCTCTATGACCCCTGAAACCCCATATAAAAAGATTATCCTTTATACAGAGGAACCAAAACAAAATCCTCAGGCTGTGCACGAACTCCGACAGGTATATCAGAATAGAAAATCAGAAAGACTACACAACACCAGTAAAATTTTACCCATAAAGGATCACATGCACGATACACGAAATGTCGCAAAAATTCTATATATGTCGGCCATTCGCAAGTCCAAGCTGACTCAAGACATAACAAACATAAGACACAATCCCAATCCCGCATCTAGCAAACACAAACTATCCTATCAAAATATTCCCATATACTACTAACCACTTCCAAATTCCAATCCACCGACAGTCCCCCGACAATAACAAAACGCACACACTCAAATACACGGCAATAACCTGACAGTTAAATAACCTATAAAATAGAACAAGGCAAGTATCTCAAGACATACAAAGCAAGAAAAATAATAATATCACTTTTTTTTAATTTTTCCTGCTATTAGCAACAAACAATTAAACTAACAATAAAAAACACCAAAAGCCAAAGCCAATTAACTCATGGGAGATGGCCAATACAGTCCACCCCAGATCTGAAGCGGAGAGGGGGTCCAAATCGCCGCGCCGACAGGTGTACCATTTTTTTATCATGGACAAAAAGAGAAGACAGGAGGAAGATAGAAAAAGCCATAAACACCGATTTTGTAGTAAAGGGTGCCTCAAAATTAACGCAAGATTTGAATTAAATAGAAAACATAGTTTTTAGTCTTTTGATTGTTATTTTTTATTGAATCATAAAGTACATAGGATAGGGTTATTTATGGAATAACACGTCGGGCAAATGGCCTCCACGGCTTTGCATGCACATACGCACTCGTTTGTCGAAATTTCCCATGACCATTCTGCATAAATGTAGCTGAATATCGTGGATGCAGCGTTGAATCTCCTCCTTGAATGCACGGGTGGTTGTGGGCCTGTTGACATATACCTGTGATTTCAAATAACCCCATAAAAAGAAATCTAATGGTGTTAAATCACACGATCTAGGGGGCTGATCACCGAAACGAGAGAGTACACGGCCTGGAAATGGCTCATGCAGTAGATTGTCACAGGCAATCTCACGCACTGCTTCGATATTGACATTTGAACGGCTTGTTCTTGGACGACCAGTGTGTTTGGCGTCTCCAACGGATTCAGTCTCCCTGAATTTTTCAATTAATCTCTTCACAGTTGACGAAGTTAAAACACTATTCCGACCATATTTTGTATGAAATTTTCGAACTGCGGCCGCCAAGTTTTCATTATTTTTGAAATATTGTTCAATAATGAAGACACGTTGTTCTATCGTGTAACGCTCCATTTTTACTAACCCTAAACTGTCAGCTATCGAATTATTTTTTGTTTAGGGTTGCCAACAACACTACTGCACAAATGGCGGCAAATTCATATCTTGCGTTAATTTTGAGACACCCTTTATATGTATATACGTGCTTAGGACATCAGAATATGTATATATAACAAAAGAAGCTACTATTATTACTGACTGTAAACCTCTTATAAATTAATGTAAATAGCTGTAAGTAAATGAATTTGATTGATTGATTGATTGATTGATCAAAGCGCGATCATAACCTGAATAAAAATTGAAATGGATTTTATTGGAAAATCGGTAGAAAACGTCGGTTGAACAGTATTCTTGTTTCCATATTTTTGAAATATATTGTAGTCAAAGCTCACCGTATAGGGGTAGCATTTCTCGGCGTTGTGAATAAAATATCAGGGAATTTGACTTGATGTATCTAAAAAATATGCAACCAAGAATATAGTTCAACAGATTTTTTCAACCGATTTTCCAATCAAATCCATTATTACTCACGTTATGGTTATAGAGCACCCTTAAAAATGTAGCCTTTATAAACATATACATTAAGTGGCCAATACCGGAGTCCTGCATAGACAACCGGCGTATCACGACAGTACTACGTAGGTTGCATAACTATGTGAAGTCACACTAATGCCAAAAAATATTTCAAAACACAATGTATTGATGAAAATATTTTATATTTAACGTTAAAGATATATTTTGATCACCTACATACATATACCTACAAAACCAGGATAATTGTGTTTCCAAATTTCTCAAAGGGATCTATCGAGGGTAGTATTTGTCAGGCAACCCTACTAAAAAAAATATAGGCATATTAATTTCCGCCAAGTTTGTTGTACTGACATACTAACATTGCCTCCCCTTTATAGTAGCGTTTAGTCTTAGTAGGTCGGGAAACCAAAAGGGAAACATAATGATGCGTATTGAGGTTGTGGAAGTGATTCGGTTTTCGTTATTCCACCATTTAACTGTGCGTTGTATATTTACTCGAGATGCGAGCGCCAGAGGCTGGAGTGAATGAGTGCGGAGAGCAACATCCCACTCGATTTATGCCTCTAGTTTGGGCGGATGACTTCGTTTAATGGTAACGGCGATATTTCGACGGGATATCAATAATTAATTAACTTCATATTATTTAATTTCTGTTACCAAATAATATATAATAATAATTCGCAATTGTAATGTACATATTACTGTGCATATAATCATATAGAAATAGTCAGTTGTCTTAAAATCTGCAAGCTATTCATGCGCAAGAAATTCAGGCAATGAGGACATTGAAAAGTACTTCAGGTTATTCTAAACGTGAACACACATTTCAGATATATAGGGTGTGTCATAAATACCGGGAAGGTCAATTATTTCAAATACTGCACGTTGAATTAAAAAAACACGTGTCCAGTATTTTTAACAGATCTATTCAGTGCCACGAAACTTGATTTCCTCTCCGGGAGGGTCTAGTAAAGACGTCTACTTAGATAGCATCGAATAACTCACAGGGACTCATATGTAAAGACCTACCAATTGCATACGCATCTAGAATACTATCTAACGCTGAAACAAATTATTCTACAATAGAGCGGGAGCTTTTAGCCATTGTATGGGCTGTAAAGCACTTCCGCCCATACCTTTTTGGAAGAAGATTTAAACTAATCACAGATCATAGACCATTGAGTTGGCTATTTTCAATTAAAGAAAGGCCCTGGCAGTAGATCATATACAAACCAGGTAAAATAAACAAAAACGCAGATGCTCTATCTCGTATTAAAATTAACACAATTAAAGAATGTGTCGCATTTCATAACAATCTTTCAAATGCAGATGATAACCCTGACACAGACAATAACACGGACAACGAAGCTAACCGAATAAATCAAGAATTTGAAATCTTTCAACTTATATCAAACAAAGTCGATCATAGATTATTCGAAAATCAGATTCTCAAATAACCAATTATTAGATAAAGACCATAAGCATGTAATCACATTTTTCCAACAAAACAATTTGCAAGATTTTCATTATAAAATCATCGAAGATATTCTCGAAGAAGATCCCGATTTCACAAATAACAAAATTAATATATTATCAAGCAAAACGGTAAAGAAATGAAGTTACTATATAGTTCTATAGTTCCATTACCTTTTGACCCAAGTGACGCAATATTACAATTATTCGTAACCATGTTTAAAGACCAAAATGAAATAACAAACTCGAAAACAATCTACATCGAAAACAACTTAAATTTACCAATTTCAGAAATAATGTCATTCATTTTCGCTGAAAAAGATATAAAAAATGGAAAGATATTGTAAATACACCTGATGCAGACGAAATGCCCATTATCATGAATCAGTTTCTTACCGGTAAAAATAACACACCGAGGTATAAACGAGACTATTCGTCGAATAAAAAATAAATATAGTTGGTCTGGATCAACAAAAGATGTAGAGAAATACATCAAAAATTGTGAAACATAAAACAGAAATTTAGATAACCCTTTAGTCATAACAGAAACACCCAGAACACCTTTTGAAAGAGTCAACATTGACGTTCTAGAAATTCCAACGAAAAATTACATATTAACAATTCGAGACGAATTAACTAAATTCACTCAAGCATACGCATTACAAGATAAATCCGCCAAATCTGTAGTTAATACACTGTTATTATATTTTCAACATTATGGTACCCCCTTGCGCATACACTGTGACTACGGACGTGAGTTTGATAACAGACTACTTAAAGATCTTTGTACCTTATATAACATTAAACTAACAATTTCTAGTGTTAGCCATCCTCAGTCGAACGGTTCAGTGGAAAGATTTCACTCAACCTTGCTTGAAATCATAAGAGCCAATAAAACAGATAACCCTAATGAACACCCTCTAACTGTCATACCTTATGCTGTCATATGCTACAACAATTCTCTAAATAAAACGCACGGTTTTACTCCGTACGAACTAATTTTTGGTCACACATCAAGCCGACCTCCTGAAACCCTTTACAATCAAGAAGAGTTAATATCTAAATATATTAGAGATTTAAATAATAGAATATCATACTATTATAAAATCGCGCGGACAAGAACAAACCTCCAAAAAGAAAAAGCAAAAGCCAGATACGACAATTGAAAAATATTCCCCTCATGTATTTTTTTGTTTTTAATTTTCAAGCTTTTTTGCATCTACTCAGAATTCGAAAAAAAATTTCAGACAAGTATCTTATTTTTAAGCGTAGAATAAAGTCTGTAATAAAAATTGGGGGTATCTACCCATTGGGGTACCCCTTGGGATTCAAGTTTAGTGTCTCTGAATAGATCTTTTAAAAGTATTGGACAGGTGTTTTTTTGTTTTTTAATTCAACCTGCAGTATTCGAAATAATTGCCCGTTCAGGTATTTATGACACACCTGGTATACTAAATAGGTTTAACAAACACCAAGAATATTTTCACAAGATGTCCTACTACAAATGTTCACTTGTATAGCCAGAAGATCGATTTGGGCGCTAAACAAAATATGTATTATAAACAGAGAGTTTATAAATTGATGCGAAAGATTTTAAGAGGTGAATGAAGCAAATATTAAAGAAGTATTTCATATATTTTTTTCCAAAACCCTTTCCCCTCCAAGTTACAGACCTCTAAAGTTCGGGTGAAAATTGTTTTTATTTAGTTACTCTACTGTGAATGATTGTGGAAGAATGGGGAGATATTATTACAAGGGGGTAAAAAAGGAAACCAACCCCTAAAATATTTTTCATGAGAACTTTTTAGCGCGTCACATTACTCGTGTTTAGACCTATTTTCACCTCTAAATTAAAATAATAAGTATTGATGGTATAGTACCAGGAGGTGGACCTTTTTTAGGTTGTTTCTTGCTCTTTAAGGATATTTTCTTCGATTTCCGATATCTGTAATAGTTTTTGAGATATTTGCAAAAATACCACCCCTTCTCCTTTTTCCTAAATTGTTTATAACTTTCGTAATCTTTACCGGCCTCACTTCAATTTTTTCAAAAAGTTTCAAGATGTCGTTCCGAATCGAATGAGCCCTAAATCATAATTTTCGGTAAAGGCTAACAGAAGTTCATCAAAATGGCACTTGTTGACTAGATTATCAAATGTGTTGACACCCAAAATCGTGTTCTACGGCAAAAAATACATAGGAAGCAAAAAAGGAAACAAGCCTGTCTCAAAAGTTCACTTCTTGCCTCTATTTTGTCCCTAAAAACTGGACTATTAGCGGTCTTTTATTTTTACACAAACTAAATACGTACATACATTTACCAATAAATAAGTCACCGATAATTATTGTTATTGTCTTTTGATTATGCTTGGCAATAAACATATGCTAATTAAATACCCGTCCTTAAAATGGAAAACATATATGCTATTATTCCAGGAGTCGATGCAATGAATGCAAGGTGCAAAGTAATTATTCCAAAGATAAAACAAGAATGCCTAAACAAGTGATTTACGACCGTACACGTAGTATACATTATGCGTGGTTGTATGAGTTTGAGTATTATAATGGAATAACTGTTTGTTGTTGTTAGTAATACAAGCCTTTTGTTTAAATGTCCCGAAGGTGTATGCGCGTAATGAGATTATGCTGTACGGAAATACTATATTTATAAATATACATCGTGGTAAGTTTGGAGGAAAATTCATAATTGCTTCATTTATGGTTAGGATTGAGAAGGAGGTGATTTGCAATTCATCTGTAAAAGATAAGATTAAAAATTTGAACACTCAATATATGTTCTAATTAACAGTATAGTATTGGTTTAATTGCCTACCCTAATGAAATCAAGAACTTTTTTACCCATATTGGCCCAACAATGGCCCATTGTATTATCAATTTTCTATCTATTTTCCTCACATATCTTCCAATGAGCGGTGGTTAAATCGTTGCTACTATGCTACATTACCGTCAAACGAGGGTGCTTGGGACAAGGATGGTAACTTGACACAGACTGTGATTTTTAATAAATTAATATGTTAGGGCCATCTACAGGTGCAGTTCCGAACTTGCGTTGATGAATTACGCATTGCATAATGTCTGTTACACACATTGTTTTGGTCGGTAGTACCTAATTTTCGTGAAGCTCTAGATTACAAAAAGTTGCCTGGTAAGCAAATAAATTCATACTTTTAAAATATCAGAAGAAAATATCGAGGTGTTAATGTTTTTAAAATCTGGTAGGCAAACCGTTTTGAACAGGCTTGAAGAAAATGCAATTGTCAGCGCAATAGTCATACCCTCCAATTGGGGTTATCCGTTCACACATATGGAAATAAGAATTATGGTCAAAAGTTATATAGATCGCAAGGGCATACAAGAAAGGCGCTTCAAATAAAACTTACCTGGTAAGGATTGGTTACAGTCATTCTTGAAGAGGCATCATGAGCTCACGGTCAGATTGGCACAAAATATGAAAAGATCTAGGTGTGAAGTTACAGCAATAGAAATGAATGCATGTTTTGATAATCTAAACAGAACACCTTGTTGACGGAGGTCCTGACAACATTTGAAACTATGACGATACCAACTTGACTGATGACCCAGGTCAAGTAAAGGTGGTTGTCCGTCGAGGTGTTACAAGAGCTCTTCCTATTATGGACAATTCAAAAAGTTCTACGTCCCTTATGTTTACTGTGAGTGCGTCAGGTAAGACATTGCCAACCTATATAGTCTACAAAGCGAAAAATTTATATCCTGAATGGCTAGAAAATTGTTTTTATAATCGGTCAAAAAGTGGCTGGTTCGACAGTATATTATTTGCGGACTGATCTTTGAAAGTGTTTTTAACATATTTTAGAAACCAAGAAGGCAAAACGCTGTCAATGGGGATAATTTGACATTCTGCAAAAATAAACGAATAGTGTGAAAGAAACGATATCATGTTTATTTTCCTACCACCCAATAGCACGCAGGTGTGTCAGCCATTGGACGTTGCCTTTTTCAAGCCACTGAAAACAGCGTGGCGTAAAGTGCTCACACCATGGAATATGTTGCACAAGGCTGCATTCCGAAAACGCAGTTTCCAACATTGCTGAGGGAAACGTTACAAAATATTGAAGATAAAAGTGGTGATAATATGAAAATAGGGATTTTGAGCCTCTGGGATTTACCCTGTCAATAGGCTAGAAGTTCTTAAACGACTTCCGTCTTTCTTTCAGAAAATGTTGAAGAAAATTTTAACTAGAACATGGATAATGCGTTTGAAGTAATAATACAAAGACATGTTGCAGTGAAAGAACAATCAATTTGCCAAAAGAAAAACAAAACTCAATGTTGTGGAAAGGCAGTAAGATTGGGGGATATTGCAACACCTGCAATGGACTCCATTGAAGGCGAGGATGAATGTGCTGACGTACAAGAAGATGCCTATCATGAGGATATCAAAAATTGAAAATATAAGTAAGAAATCTTATATTACAGTAAGTTGCTTGATGAAACGTAAGGAGTCTGGAAATACTTTTGTTTATCCTGATAGCGGACATCAATATAATTCAATTCGAAAAAAATATTAGTGTCCTAAAAACCCCTATCATAAGAAGAGGACGTCATATTTTTAATGCAGATGTATATTTATAATTATTTATTATGACATTGCTCTGTTGACAAATAATGTTTTTAAGTTTCTCCTATTTTAAAAATGTTTTTGCTATGCAATGAGAAGTGCATATGCGTAAATGCAATGAGAAATGCATAAGTTTCTGGTATTTTAATAAAATAAAATATATATTTTTGTTTTATTTGTGCTATATTCAATGGTTTTATTCGATTTTGGATTTTTTGTGTGATGAAATAGTTTTTATAATATTTATATTTTATTTTTCAATGTCTTAATTTATCCTGACAACGTGTGCAATTTTCAATGACTAAATGTATGTCTCAAGCTACCCCAAGGATAAATAGAGACAACCCTAAAAATATTAATAACAGATTTGTTTTTCAAAATTTTGTTGGTTCAAAAATAGTAGGTTGTAGCTTACAACATACCTGACCCCTTTGCATACATTTCAAGTGCGTATTTATCTTTCTGTAAAAGTTATTTAGAAAATTTGTTTCAAAATTGTCTCTCTGTCAAAAATATCTCCCTTTCCCTTTTAAGTACCAATGCTTGAAGTTTGTGGTAAAAATATAGCAGGTATAGACTCTAGTGTTGTATATAATATTTGCTAGTTGCTACATGTTTTTTTTATCTATTTTTGAAATTACTTTGTGAAATCGAATTTGAAATTTATAGCGAACATTATTTCCGACCTGAGCAAAGTTGTACACGTATCTATATGGGAGACAAAGTTATTCTACGCAAAATACAGATCATTTACAAGTATCTTGCTTCAAGGTAAGGTCTTGGTCTTTAATATAAATAAAATTCTCTGAAAATGTGCAATTATTTGTAAAATGTCATGCTCGGCAATTTATGTCACATTGCTATTACAAAGAATTGTACTTACAATAAATAACCAGGTGGGATTAGTTAAAAGGTTAGACCATGGCCAATATGTATTCTTAGACAAACGCTAAAATTTATCATTTCGAGAATTTTGATTAATATGTAGGCGAATACTTGGATTAGATACACGTGGGCCAGACATATTTCAAGTTTTGCGCAATATTACATGGAATATTCTAAATTGACAATTTGCAAAAAGCTCTAAAATTGTATGTAAAGTAGTTTTTTATGTTTTGCTGTGGCGCCTCAATCGCCCAGCTAAACATTTCTTGCGTATGACTAGAACATTATTTATTGCTGGTAGCATTGAAACATGTTCAGTTATTAAGTAACTTGTTGCTGAATAACTGATAAAATGCTAACATATTCAGGACTATTCATTTTCTGATTACACCTAGCATAGAACACACCGCATATGGTGGCCTGCTGCAGAGGCGGCTTATATGTAACTTTTAATCATAATCACTACTATAATTCCTCGTTTAGAAGAAATGGCAACTGTAGTACCTAGAACCAGCTTAACAGCGGCTGGTTCAAGGACTCTTAAGTTGTCAGTGGCGCCCAGCCACTGACAACTATATTAATAAGAATCAGTTTATTAGCAATAATAATTCATTTAATTTATTCTGTCATGAAACTGGGTAGCACGTTAGATCGCAACACCTGTACATCAGAATAAAAAGGCAATTGAGGAAGCGCGTGGTTTAGCTAAGAAGCGCTCGATCAAATCTACAATCGGGAAGTAAACCTCAAGTTAGTTTGACAAAGGCCAAATAGGTAACAAAGGCCGTTAGCCTAAACCGTAAACTCAACTCCACTCTTTCTGCGTGTATTCTCCCTCAACATTATTATATTGTTTTTTTCGTGTCGTTTTGTTTCTCTCGTATCCGGTTCTGAGTTTTGTTTTTTATAACATGGCGGCATTTTGTATACCCACACACGATAAAAGCATTCTTAATCGATTTGATATAATCCAGATGTTGCTTGAGTTCCAGACATACAGGCACTAGTGTTGGGACATGAAAATTTTCGGTTGCATAACGCGGATTTTTATGCTACTCCGAAGTCAGTTATAGACCCAGCTCCCATGACAAAAAAGGTACCCCCCATCTAACACCTAAAATTTGAATGGTAATGGTTTGAAAGCATGTATAAATCATTTTACTTCCGACAGACTAGTAAAATTTGTTTTTTTAAGAATTATTATTTTTAATGAATTATTATTGAATTTAAAAAAATAAGTCTTACTTCTTCAAAACACCTGCTTCAAATTTACAAATTGGTGGTAAATAATGAACCATTATCCAAAAATATTGGCTTTGACAGACCTTTTGTTATAAATTATTTTTTTATTACACTGCACTTCATAACACCTTGGTTTTTGTTTTAAAATAAAGTTTAATATATCTCCTATCTATTACAACTTGCCTAGTTGACGATTTTTTTAAATTAACTTTTGACAGCCCTTTAGTTACATATTATTTTTTCATAAAAGTGCACTCACTTCATAACTTTGATTTTCGTTTTAAAATACAGTTTAAGATCTCCTCTATCTCTATTCCACCTTGTCTGGTTGGACATTTTTGATAATTAATTCTGATAATATTTTGTTTTATTACCTAATTAATGATTTTAATAAAAGTACAGTTCATATCACTTTTTTTTATTTATAGCTTGAGATCTCTTTTATGCATAAAAATTGGTATGTCAGCCACAAAATGTATGACAAATAGTATGACTAAAGTTGCTACCTAAAGAATATGTTTTATTTTAATTCTAAATTTTCGTTCAATTAATTTTTCAATTGAAAAATGTGGCACTTAAAAAGTTAACTCTATCGTAGTCCTGGATAGGTCCTCTATCGTAGTCAAAAAACATTTTTTCGCTGACATACCAATTTTGATATATAGTTATGAGATTTCAAATATAATTATAGAAAAAAATGAAATGGTGTTTTTCGCGGCCATTGGAAAAGGTTATTTAAAAAAAAAACGTTGTCAGGTCGCCGGGCTTAAAAATTAAGTCTGTCATGGTGTAAAAAAAATTTTTCAGTGTCGGACAATTTTGTATGCGTAGGGGCGATACTAAACTTCATTTGTTTTTTAAAGGAAGATGCCAGTGATTGATCCGGACATATATAAAGTTGGCAAGTGACTTTTAGCAGACTGCAAAAAAAACTATTAGAGATTTTGTTACTATTTTGTTACTGAAACGAATTTTATACCTTAGGCTGATTTCGAGAAAACAGCAGACTTAAGTATATCTTAAGTTAGCAGTCCACCCAATTTCTGGGCTACTAATTAATTCACATTCGACAAAGAGGCACCTGCACCTGTTATTTTAGGGGCCTTTTAGAATTCATATTCGGTTTGAACCATTTCCGACACTAAAATAATCAGAAATATTAAATAAATGGAGAAGGGCAAAAAAATGCATAAAATGCCTTGGATTATTTTGTTACCTTGTTAATAACATCTGAATAATCTGAAAGTTATTTTATTACACCAAGATAAACGCTGTACTTTCAATCGCTTCTGGAAAATGGTCATACATTTTAGGATAGCAGGCTACGCCAGATTCTCGACACCTAGCTCGGTACCTATGCCCTCGTACTAAGCCCACAGAGTACACAGGACCGTTGAATGGAGGACTAAGGTTCCTTCAATCAACGACAGGACAGACGAAAGCTTTGGCGGCGCCTTTGAGTTTTGATGGTTCAATATATGTGACCTTGTATACCAGTTACGTCTACACTGAGAGAAATGTGTTGTAATTTTTTTATAATACTTCACTGCACTGCTTCAGTCTACACTGAAAGAACAGTGTGTTAAAATCTAATAGAAAACCCTTATTCGTCTTTATTATTATCACAACACCTACGAATCTCTATTAAACACAATACAACAACAACAACAATAAAAAGGCCACAAATCTAAACACGAGCAAACTCATAAAACGTAAAACAAAAGTGAGGTTGATTAATATACACCAGTTAAACAATGGCGATTTCGCACATGCGTAAAAAAAATTTGGTCTTGGAGGGAAGGCTTGCTTTCGTCTCTGATCTGTGTACTCTGTGCTAAGCCCATGAGTTTGTGGACAGGCCTTATCGAACGCATTTTAATAAAATGTCTAGTATATACAATCCGTACAAATCCACGCACCTGAAGTTAACCATTGATTTGTTCGTATAATCCATCCAGTGCAGCGTCAAGATTTATTTACATAAATGCAGTTCATGATGATCCTTGTAACAATTCCAGTTCGACTTAGAACAAGTTTCATAATGTCTAATATAGGCAGTTGTGCGACTTAGAACAAGTTTCAGAATGTCTAATATAGGCGGTTAGTACAAATTCAGTGTAGGCTGCTGAAGTAACTAATTGTTTTGTTGGTATAGTTCGCCGAGGATCTTAGTTTTAACTACATAAATGTATTTTATGATAATATAAACGTGGTTACAAAATCGGTGCGAGTTTTAGAATGTCTAATATAGACAGTTAGTATAAATTCAGTCCAGGCTGCTTAGTAAAAAATTGTTTTGTCCTTATAGTCCCCCGAGTATCCTAGTTTTATATACAGAAATGTAATTTGTGATGATAAAAACCTCGTAACAAATTTGGTGTGACTTAGAACATGTTTTTCCAAAAAATTACGTAAATTCTAAGCCAACTTTTAAGAACATGAACATTTTTTAGGCCAAATTCAGTAAACAATAACAATTAACAACTTTTTTTCTAGCCTGTAACCTGATTTTTCCAATCATTTTCAAAAATATTTGCCTTCCTCAAGTCGCCATCTTGAATATTGATTTAGGCAAAAAATTCCATCCGCGACCACAAAATTCCGAGGCTCCATAGTCCCGAGTCATTTCGGACCATAAATACCAAAAATGTGCGCCATCTTGAATGTAAAAAGAATTAAACGGACCATAACGGCAATATTCATTCGCCATTAACCTCCATAAATATTCATTCACCCTAAAAACCTCGTAACAAATTTGGTGTGACTTAGAACATGTTTTTCCAAAATATCACGTAAATTCTAAGCCAACTTTTGAAAAGATGAATATTTTTTAACCCAAATTCAGTAAACAATAACAATTAACAACTTTTTTCTAGCCTGTAACCTGATTTTTCCAATCATTTTCACCCTTTAAATTTGAGGTGATCTTTTTCACTTTTTTGTCCCATTTGAATTTGTTGGTTGTTGATCTGTTAATCTATTGAATTGGTAAATAGGTACACATAGAAAACAAATTATTGAAGGGTTACCTTTACTTAGCGTAAACCTAAACTTAGAAAAGCTTAACCCTTGGGTGCACCATTTCTGCAAAATAATTTTTACTTGAAGGTAGGTAAATGATCAGTGGGCGGTAAGTATTCTGCGAAATTATGATTATTGCTGTGATTTATGTCCATTTCCATTAGATATGCTTTGCAACTATAAAACCGTGTATTTCAGAAAAAATAACCTCGACCAATAAATTTCTCAACGCCACATTTGCTGGAGAATATATGCTTTATTTTGATTGGCCAGCTGGAGCATATATATGATAGAATAACAAACTGTAAAATTTACGTTGGCAGAGCCGTGTGCCGTAATTCTTGCCAATATTTTTCGAATTTACGAGAGTGGAGATGTTGGTAAATGTGTTTGGCTTTGAGCTAAGGGGGAATTCCGTTCTAAATATGCTAAAACGTGGTCTAATTATAAATACGCTGGGCAGCTGCTAGTTTCACCGAACAAAACACGCTTGTAATGATGGTTTAGTTTAGGTGATCTGCCTTCTGTCAATAGGCGAAATTTGAGATAGACAGTCTTTTATCGAATTTGAGAACCATGTAAAAATAAACAGAATGCGTTACATTAAGTATTCATTGAATTGCATTGCATTAAGTATTCTGTGAATATAGTTCATAAAATAGAGATTTGGCATACAATTTTGAACTTATACGTCATTTTTATTACCGGTGGAAATATTTTGTAACCCCCTTATAACTACACATTTCGAAACCAGATTTTATATAGCTAATGCTCTGCTTGTATTGATAAAAAATTGTTTAATATAACATGATTTGAAAGTTTCGGCGAACGCGTTTGACATCAGAGCCGCCAATTAACTGACGCATGACGTCAAAGTTAAAGTGTCGTGTCCGACGATAAATTAAAAAAATACGAACAATGTCTGCCATCTTGCATGTAAAAAAAAATTAAATAGTCCATAACGGCAATACTAATTCGCCATTTTGAAAATTCATCAGTACTTTGTTGTAACTTTATAGACGAAACCCGCATCGGAATATGAATCGTCTTAAAATGTATTAGAAACGATAAAAAATGAAGACTTACTAAAAAAAATGCAATAAACGTGCAATAGAAGAAAAAATAAAGAGCGGCATTGGCGGAGATCGAACCCAGGCCCTTACGCTTGTGGATTTACATTTTTTTTTCGACATACATGCGGCGCTAATCAATGAAATTCTATGAAATTTTAGTATATTACGATGGCCACGCGCCATCGTAAGGCAGGCTTATATGCGCAGGCTGCCTAACGTACCCAGGTACGTTAGGCAACCACTCTATTGCCTGCACATCTTATTTATGGATTCTATTGTGTAAAATTTCTACCTGAATCAAACACTTCATGAAACAAGGGTCATGAGCTGAGCTCTTTTACTATCTGGAGCTAGTACTGTATATTAACTCGACGATCCCAGCTGAAACGACTTACGATTTATTGTAATGTTTCCAGTTGTTCAGTTGACATTTGCTTGTTACGTTCCATATGAAATCCATAGCCTACTTCTAAACCTAACATACTGCGTTATCATTATTTTTTTGAGAAGATGATTTTATATCAAACGCGCCTTGATAGGACCAAAATATAATTGGGAGGTTAAAGCAAAATTAAAATTTTAATTTTTTTCTACATTTTTGTATTTATTAAAGTCCGATTTTCAGATCATGATTAAATTATTTTGATTGTTATCGGCTTTCTGGTTGTAGTTATATAGATATATAGATATATAGATTGATATATAGATATAAAATTTTCGTAAAATTTTGGTAATATTTTTCGTTGCACAAAGTTCGGCCATAGATTGAATTTTTTTACTCCGCATTCCTTATGTTCATGTAATTTAACTCCTGAGTGAAACCAGCTATCAATTTATGCGGTTAAATCGAAAGTAATCCCAACGACCTTCCACTAATATAAAAATAGACGCCTTCTACTACACAATTCATAAACTAATTAGAGATTAGTCGCTGCGCCACATCAATCAAATCGGTATAAACTAAAACTGGGTCAATATAACCACAAATACACTCACAAATATGCAACGTTGATCCATCTGACAAGTGAATCTCGAGTTATTTATTAAAGCAACATATATCTTGTTAATTTCTGCATTGATACCTATATCTTTAAAATGTGTTCGTTTATTTATTCAGCCTCTCTGGGAACAACTATCCTAGTTCGTGTATAGCTGACCTAAATAATGCTGACAGAGTTGTGTGTAATAATTAGTTGTCACAAATATCTAGTAAATAAACAATGTAATGATATTAATTCCAGTGGTATATTAAAAAGGTATTTGACAACCAAAAGTCTATAATATACGTGTGTTTCTAAATTCATGCGTTGGATTTTAAGAAGTGAATTTCCATATCATTTTTGTATTTTTCTCCATTATGGAAGAATTTATCATTATGACATTTAGCGGACAACTTGCACTATAGTTTTTGTAACCCTGAGATATTGTTATCAGGGGATAAAAAAATCACACCCTACAATATTTTTCATCACAACTTTTTAACGCGTCAATGTTTTTGTCTCCTCAGGCTATTGATTATGTCATATAAAAAAAACCTAAGACGTTCACGGGTTTTTATTGCAGGAATCGGTCAATGGGCCTTTTACGAAAAAAATTATAATTTATTATCAACCCATAAACTTACGATACCTTTTTTTAGTTTAGTAAAATAATATTTTTTCAAACAAAATGAGAATGAAAACAATATCTGCATAAGAGGGATAAAATTTTTTTAAAAAAGCTGTGTTCTAGTATAGCCATATCTGGAGTAGCCGTTCTATCAATTTTTAAACCAAAAAAATTTTCAAAGGCTACCTATATACCGAAAAAGAAAAAAATAGGAATCGAAATTTTGGCTCTTATTGTTTCAACATTTTCGGCATAAAAAATTATTTAATTTTTTTAAATAATCCATTTAGATGGGAAATTCAATTATCTACAAAATTTCATATAAAGTAAGGATATCGAAATTTTGGTTCGTTTGCGAGATATATTGAAAAAACTGAAAAGGGTACATATTCACCCCTATACCTCCATTTTCCACAGTCTAATTTAATAGCACTCCGCGGTTTTTTCTTCTTAAACGACCCATTGCTGCGTCCTGCAATAAAAACACGCCGCGAACGTCTCAGTTCCTTATTGTCCTGTGTTTTAGGACATAATCACAAAAAAAATTTCACAAAATTGTTGCTCACAAAAAAATAAAATTATACATATCCCTTTTCAAATAAATTCACTGAAGCAAAAATACCTACCCTACGCACCAATTCGGATTCCGAGAGAATCACTCAACAATACAACAGTGCAACAATCCAGCAGATAATAAAATTAAAGAAAGCATTTATGGAAAGAAAATACAGTAGTCTTCCTGGGCATTCAGCAAGCTTTCGATACAGTTTGGCACAGAGGGATTTTATACAAACTAAAAAAGCACCTACCTGATCAACTACATCTAACCATCAAGTTATACTTGAGCGAACGGTATTTTCAAGTCAAAATTGAAGATAAACTATCTGATCTACATAACATAAAACCAAGAGTACCACAAGGCAGCGTCCTGTGACCGTTTCTCTACCTATTATACACTGCTGATGTCCCTGTAACAAATTAAACACTTATGGCAACATTTGCGGATGACACCAACATATTGTGATTCAAATAGGGCAGCTATATCAAAATCCGCTCAGATCACGTTCACAACACGACGTAGCAACTGTCCACAAGTAAATATAAACGACAATCCTATACCGTCAAATCTGAGGTGAAATATTTCGGACTCCACCTAGAAGAAAAACTAACGTGGAAGAAACATAAAGGCTAAAAGACGCTAACTAGAACTCAAAATACGGATGTTTCGGCTAATAAACAAAAAATCACAACTATCCTTGGAAAACAAACGAATCGTATATAAGGCCACACACATCCAACCGGAAAACAGTATGGCATAGGGCTGTGGGGATGCAGTAAACCATCCAGCTTAAAAATCCTCCAAACATTCCAATCCAAAATGTTCAGAATGATAAGTTACCCCATGGTATGTCTCAAATCAGACACTGCATAATGACCTAGATATCCCATACGTAACGGAAGTGGCTAGAACTAATGCCAACAAATACAAAAGTCGTAGTAATGAGCACAGTAATCAGCTGGTAAGGGAACTATTTCCAACCAGTCCAAAGAAGAATAAACAGGTTATGGCCAGAAGACCTACTCTAGGTAAGGTTCATCAAGATCTTCTTACCTTTAATGTAGTAATTACTCTTTCTGTAATTTGAGTAGATGGTAAAAATGCAATAAATAAATAATATTAAAAAAAACTGAAACAAAAACTATATGAAAGAATGCGCGCCAATAATCTTGGCTAAAGATGTGATCTCGATAGGAGGGGGTCGAGCGGTACCATGGGAGACTCCATGGGTACCATGGAATTTTGCTGAAAATTCTTCTCTTATAATATTTCGTGTCAATTTAGAAACACCCTGTATGGACGGAATATAGTATGAATTGTCTTTCCCACACAATTTTACGTGTCTAACTAGGGTGAATGGACCTCACGGATCAATAACGACGCCATTGTTATTTATTATTTATATAAATTATATCTGCTATCAAAGTCCATGTTGCCTTTCTTGGTATTTCCTTTCCGAGTGCCTTCCGCTTATGAAATAATCGAGATTTTTTTATTGATTGTTTTTTTAAATAACAACACGGGCCAAAAAATCAAAGTACTTCTTTGAACTTCAATATTTCAATCATATTTTGAGAGATTTAAATAAAACTTGAAATATATATTCAACCCTTATGTAGGTACTTAATTTGTACAAATTCAAAACAAAAAAACCATTTTGACTACTACTGATTTTTAAGTACTAAATGTCCGAGTATTTAGTATGAAATCAGACGAAACAAAAGTCTATCAACCTGGCTAATTTTTAACAATTTCAAACTTAATATCTCGTGTTGTTTCCTCTTGCTTGTACAAGTGCTGCGCAGCGACGCGACGTGGCATGATAAGGATAAGCCTTCATGTGGGCCCACTTTTTAATTATAGCCTGTGCCAACTCTTTCATTTGTAATTGGATGATTTTGACGTCGCGTCGTCGAAAACATCTGACGTCTCCCTAAAGGTGCGCACAGACATGCAACAGAACACCGTAACGTAACTTCACCGCGTATCAAGTCTGGACGGTACTCTGCAACTTCGTAACAGCACAGTAACACCGTAACAGAGTAACACCGCAATGTCCCATCGGTTGTCGGTCTTTCGTCGTCGCAGCAAAGAAATGTTCGCGCCGATGTTGCACTATAAATTTGCAGGTGTGGACGTTTCTACGTATCAAGTAGCGTTGATATTCAGTTTGTATGTAGATGTCGATAAAAATGGAGTGGACGGAAGACGCTGTAATTATTTTTATCGAAATTTATAGACAGAAACAAATTTATGGAATCCAAAACATTTTTGTATAGACCACTCACTGATTGAAACTTTAGATCTCTTAATAAATGACGACCACTGTACACAGTTCTACTGGTGTATAATTGAGTCTGCCACCAACGTCTTGCTCTGCGTTTTCTCTTCTGCACTAAATAGTGCATAACTATATATGCTGCAGCCGCAACGTCCATCTTGTTGAATTACAAAAAACAACTAAGTATATCTGGTGGGACGCCTAAATGTTTCGCGCTGACGTTTCGCGGCGATGTTTTGTTGCACCTTGAATTTAAAAAAAAAGCTCATCGCAGCGTAACTACGTCGCGCAACAGAACACGTTGCGTGGTGGAGTTACGTTACGGTGTTCTGTTGCATGTCTGTACGCACCTTAAGAGGTCCCGAACCCATTCTGTCGGATTCATTTGTAGGCTACATGCGGGCCAGTCCATTGTACGAATATTACGATTATTAAGGTAATATGTGACGGTTCGAGCGGTGTGCGTTCCACTCGCACTAACTTCCATGAAGATTTTTACCAACATTGTTTGCTCCTGGAATCACTGGAGGTTATATTATTGTTATTCTGCTATGTTGTTGTTATTCTACCCCATGCCATTATGGATCCACCATTAAAAGGCATGGTTTAATGTACTGAATTTGGTGTAAAATGTTCCCCAGGCCTCCTCCAGGCTCATTCACGTCCATCATTTCCTTACAGGACAAACTTAAGCTGATCACTAGACATGACAGGAGTCCAGTGACAAAGCTGTCAGTTCAAATTGATGCTCTCTCTCAAATTGAAATATTCTCTGTACGGTGCTCTCTAGTTATTTTGGGCACTTTTGCAGAACGTCTTGGATCTCAAATTAGCCTCTCTTAGCCTATTGCGTACCGAACAAAAATAAAAAGTGATCAAACACTAATCCTTGTTCCTCCAGAGATATCACGAGACCTTCATGATGGTTCCGCGCGCTATGTATGCGATTTCGAAAGGCTTGCAATCGCAGAAAACGCCTATAATTTCCTCTAGTGTAATTCGACCAGTGGGTCAATTTTTGAGAACATGCCTTTATTTGCGTATACTTATAATTGCGCACTAAATGAAACGTATACATATGCCAAATCCAATTTTTGACCGGTCTTCGCAAAGCGAAAATCGCGCTTCGCAAGTAAACGCATGGTCAATCTGGCAACTTGGCGAATATTAGTACATTTCAACTAAGACCGTTTAAAATGAACTAATTTAGCAGACTTAACCTGTGTTTTTCCTGTCATCAGCTGTCATTGAGTTTTCGCTGTTTGGTTAGGATAGTAGATTGTGTTGTATGTGAAATGGATTTGAATATGGTCGACAACGAGGCAAAAAATAAAGGGGGGGACTAATGCCACAAGTAAACAAAAGCAGTTATTGGTTGAATATGTTAAACAAAAACCTCAATTAATTAGTGGCAAACAAGCCACCAATTATTCCATGAAAGATGCCACAAATGATTGGATAAATATTACAAACATTTTAAATAGCACTCGCATTTTAAATATTTTCGCGCAGTTGAGGACGCATATGGGGTTGCAAATATTCTATCAAATACAGGCACAGCTCCTTTGATAGTCGAAACATATTTACAAATTGTCTTTCATTTAAGTCAATGAAATGATTCCTAGGGTTATGTCTTATATTAGAGCGATAACGATCTTTTTTCATATTGCAAGAACATTTATTAAGTCATCCATATTTTCTTGCACGCACTATAGTAATTAATTACAATATAATTACAACACACAGTTTCATATAAACCAAAACAGTAAAAAGAATTTCGCATTTCTAACCTCTAAATGTCAAAATGAGCACAAAGAGCATAAGCAGCTCTTTGTGCTCAATAACGCTCTTAAATTTGCGTATGACATTAACAGTTGCGAACACCCAAAAATTGACCACCATGATCGCCTCGCTACGGTACCTGTTTTTTTCTGTATCGTTTCCAAAGCTTCCACACAGTCTTACAAGGAACGCACAACCTCAGGCTGCTATGCAACATAGCATTATGATTATCTACCGTTCTACTTTTGTCTACTTTGCTAAAACGCATTGTATTTGGGATATAGGCGAGAAACCGAAAAAGGTGGCAAAATGGTTTTTTTTTTGCAAAAATTCTGTGCAAAATTTCTGTCAGCAAAGTTCAGATTTATGTTCAGCGACCCAAGAAACGTAAAGGGTGAGTAAATTATGACTATGGTAAAACTTTCCCCTATTTGCCTCTCCTTTTCCTAATATGCTGTGACACTAAATAGGTGTTGCAGGCAATGTCACAGAGGCCGGCTGCTCGTCTTTACGGAGGCGGTCGTGAGTTCGGAATTCGTATTTAAAATAAACTCCGGACAACTTAATTCTTCTCTGCGCATAAGTAAACCAGCCCAGGCGCCATCCGATTTTAGTGAAATCGGCAAAACTAAATTGATAAATGAATAGGTACACAGCTGGCAAGATATGTGGCAGGTGCAAATAAAACACACTGTATCCGAATTCAAGTATAATAATATATAAATGTAAAAATATGTAAATGGGTATGTAAATATATGAATAAAGATATTTGTAAATATAAATATGTATAAACACAAATAACGGTAAATGTAACACGGACAAATAATGTGTCACAGCACTGTGTGACACAGCGAAATCACAATTTGGAACAACCAAGACAGTGTGTGAATATCTGTGGTGACAGATGAGTCTGACACTAATGTTAACCTACAAATGCCTAAAAGTCGCGCTCTTTTGCAATGTACAACAGAGACAAGTTGAAATCTAATATAAATGGTGGTACTTGTAATAATGAAACCTACAATACTAATACAATATACTACCTAGGAAAGTAGGTAGTGATCAGGCCACCGATCGACAAATGACCAAATAAAGAAGCTAAAGGCACACCATCTAAATTGTAGTTTTTACAGGTATAATGCCCTTATGAACAGCTGTCCCTAAGTTTACAAAATCAAAAAATTATGAAATAATCACAAACGCAAAGCTTACGGTAAGAGGTATGACTAAAATTACAAGGATTTTATCACCATCCATACACTTTGTCCTGGAAGTGTCGTGACCATAACGTGAGACAAAGGTGTCCTCCACAACGCTATCATAAATAAAGAAAGTGGTACTCACAGTTGGGACTAAGTACACAAACCGTCTTTGACTGCTCTCGGATATCACTCCAGAGAATACTGCTAGCGAACCAATGTCCAACTTTGACGGGCTCCGATACACTCTGTGAAGGGTAAAGGTGGCTTACAGGCTTCTCTGACCCACCGCAGCTCTCTTCAGATCTAACTAAAGGCTGCGCCTCATGGACCTCAAACTTTATAACAAGCTGCTCGAAATAGCAAAAATAGAGGAAACCAGTGGTTGAGTCCACCGTACAATGCTCGCTGCTTTTGTCAAGTGTTACTAGAGTCAATATTGGCGTGCAGAAAGTAAGGACAAACGGGAGAGAACAGTAAGAGACGAGAGGCCTGAAAATGTTCCGTTTTTCAGTCTCACATATGAAATTTATATCAAAACAAAGAGGAGATGTTAGTTGTTACATACCTTAGCTCTTATTAGGCCTCCTTACACTTTGAACCAGGATAATGTAGAAAATAGCTGTTAAAATTCACTATCCTGTCATGGCTTCCAATTATACACAAAAAAAGGACTTCTTTTTTGTCTCCTTGATAAAACTGATCTGATTAGCCAAATTGAAATAATTAAAATTACTAGATTTGAATTTGAATGTAAAATGTTATTTCTTACTTCAAGCAGTTGTTAATAAAGTAAATTCTCAAACAACCCTCTCTCTTATTTATTGTTATAATTTGTGTACTTAGTCTGTCTGTGTGGATAAATACCACTCCTTAAATTAATAGCTGTAAAATATGCTGAAGCCAAATACAATGGCCCTGAGGGTATTTACCGGCGTGACAAAGGCAATTAATATATGTAGGTAAGTGCATACAGGGTGCTGAAATTATGACTGTTACAATGCTTAGCCTATTAATATTAAATCTCACAATTTGATACAAATATTGTGGTTAAAAAAAGTTAGTTTCGTTTTTTGAGTAATGTATTAGCGACTGGGTTATGTCTGGATATGTATATATTGAACTGTAAAACTGTAGAATTATCAAATGCTATATGGCTTGCTGTCTACGATTTGCACATTCACTATATAGTCCTGCTACACGATGGATGAAGAAGACCTGGCATCGAATCTGCGTCGCACGTCGGGCACTGAAATTTTTGTCGTAAAGAGGGATTAATCCTAATTAGTTTTGGTGTGTTGGGGTGTCCCTTGCTGAATATGTGAAATCCACTGGAAACTCCTTGACGCAGAGAGCTCTGCTTACGGTATAAAGGGAAGGCCTCGTTTTGTGGTGTTTAATTTCATTTTGTATGGTATTTTAAAGCACAAATAACAATATTTCACACTGACAACGGATATTGCGTTTGAAAGTGCAGTTAAAATAGTCGGTTAAGGAGTTTCTTCAGTCAAACGAGATAAAGAAAAAATATGAAATTGTAGGATTGGTCGTTTATGTATTATACACCTACCCGCCAAATTTTTTTCACATCATGTACGTCGTTTGGGAAAAAATTGATCTCAAATTTGAGTCTTTATACATGGAAAGTCGCTCTTTCCGTAAAAGGATGCGAGTTACACAAAATAATGTTTCCTAATGTGTTTCATACAAGATTCTTTCTAATTTTGAGAAAGCTCTGAAAGAAAACTGTATTATATACATTAAAAAACAATCCAGTAAATGTAAATCAAAGTTTACGAAATAGATATTAGTATCAAGAAGACCTGGCATTGAATCTGCGTCGCACGTCGGGCACTGAAATTTTTGTCGTAAAGAGGGATTAATCCTAATTAGTTTTGGTGTGTTGGGGTGTCCCTTGCTGAATATGTGAAATCCACTGGAAACTCCTTGACGCAGAGAGCTCTGCTTACGGTATAAAGGGAAGGCCTCGTTTTGTGGTGTTTAATTTCATTTTGTATGGTATTTTAAAGCACAAATAACAATATTTCACACTGACAACGGATATTGCGTTTGAAAGTGCAGTTAAAATAGTCGGTTAAGGAGTTTCTTCAGTCAAACGAGATAAAGAAAAAATATGAAATTGTAGGATTGGTCGTTTATGTATTATACACCTACCCGCCAAATTTTTTTCACATCATGTACGTCGTTTGGGAAAAAATTGATCTCAAATTTGAGTCTTTATACATGGAGTCTTTATACATGGAAAGTCGCTCTTTCCGTAAAAGGATGCGAGTTACACAAAATAATGTTTCCTAATGTGTTTCATACAAGATTCTTTCTAATTTTGAGAAAGCTCTGAAAGAAAACTGTATTATATACATTAAAATATAATCCAGTAAATGTAAATCAAAGTTTACGAAATAGATATTAGTTGTGTCACGCGCGGTAGAGTCGCAAGTCTAAGCGATGTCGACTCATAAATCACAGCGCGAATATTTGGTGACATTTACGGGGCAAATCTCAACCCTCCACCAGGCGTGACCTTCGGTTTCAATACAAAGGTTGTTCCGAGTGCGCACAATAAAAAGCGAAATTTGTTGAAAGTTTTAGCAAATGTTGTTGTTATTCCGGTTTCTAGACTTTTTTTTTAAACGGTTTTACTTAGCTTGACCGTATATTTTTTCATTTATGTTTGTTTTAAATATTGCAACAGCTTTTTCAACTACTTGGCGATTACCTAGAGACTTGATTATTGGTATTTTTATAGTGTTCCAGCGACAATACTATTTAATTTTTTTTATTACAAAAAAAATTAAATGGCGAGTCCAAAATAGCTGACTATCCTATTTATGAACCGATTTGTCTCAAACTTGAAAATGCGGTGCTTAAAGTCACTCAATACAGTTTTTGACAGAAACTTTAAAAAATCAAAATGGCGGACTATATTCTATTTATAAACCAATTTGTCTCAAAATTGAAACTTTGCGGTTTGCGGAAACTTTCCGCAAACTCGCAAGTTTGAGACAAATCGGTTCATATATGAGTGATATTCAAGGCTCAAATTACTTCGATATTTTTACTGGACAGTATTTAACCTTAAATTTACATTCTAGTAACCTTTTTGGATATTTTTGTTTCCAGTGTACCCTGTCTAAACCTAATAGTTCATGAGATGTCAACGACTTGTGACATATCTGTGACGATTTGAGACATACTTAGAACATAGTGCAGATGAACATTTAGTCGCCGATATTTCGTAAACTATTAGGTTTAGGTTTATATACTATAGGTTTAGACAGGGGACATTAGAAACAAAAAATATCCAGAATGGTTAGTAAAATGTAAATTTAAGGTTAAATACGGGGTGGTCCATTAAAAATATCGAAGTAATTTGAGCCTAAAACTCACTTTTCGTAGTACTTCCGGTTCAGTTGGAAATTAAATTTTTATGAGTTTACCAAATTTTACTCACCAAAAAACTTAAATAACCGTAACAGATTTGTTCCTACATCCATTTTTTGTTGTATTGAAATTTTGTGAAAATGAAATAATTTATGATAGATATAACATTTGCAACCGCCATTTTCTCGAAAACTGTCAAAGATAGGGTTTTGATATTCCATTAAAATTAACAAAGCTATACTGTTTCCGGTTAAACTTGACATGAAAATCAGAAGCAATCACACTCTGTACCGTGGTCAACCATACAACTTCCCCTGAATTTGAAATCGATATCTTTTTTCACAAGGATGTTATAGGCTGGCTAGTAATATCGGAGGCACCCGGTATCCTAATCCTAATATCCTACCCTTACCGGCACCCTTAAATCCTAATTTGTTTGTAATTAATTATTATAAAGTAAATCATTTTCACTCATTCGTAAATATATTCATCACCGGGAAGCATCTATTCAATTCGTGTGGTACCTGGTACCTAATCTCACATTTAAAGTACCTGTACCTGTGAAATAGTGGATGAAGTAACATCGCTTGAACCCATGCGTTGATAAAAATATCGAAATTTAAAGTTACAATACTCAATTTCAGTGTTTCGCGAGTAAAAAAAATACTCGCCACCCTTGAGATTTACAACTCGTAACACCATCCGCTTACGTCTGTCGTTTTATTTTTTCCTGTAAGCATTGAATTCAGACATTCTTGATAGAAAGACACTATTGATATCGTATTGAGAAGTCAAACCTGATGAAAATCCTTCTCCATTTTTAGCAGTGAAAGGGGTTTTGACAACATTTAAGTGCATTTGTTGCCGCATAGCCTCAATCCAAGTCGAAATTTTCGGTGTTGCCAGGTATCCGCCGATATTTACTAGTGGACTAAATAAATTATTCCGATATATTCGGAGGTTACATCATGATGTGATAGCTCAGAATAAAAATTATTAATTGAATTGAATACAAATAAATTACAAAAACGGCATAGCGTGATTTTATTGTTATTTGTGTTATTTTTTAATTTAATATTTTATTGTCCGGCTGCGTCAAAACGAGCCGTTTATAAGCATGGGCCTTCCTTCCTCCACGCTGACTCGTTCGCTCGAAGCTCCTTAATTCACTGTTTGATAAGACTTTGTTGAATTGTTTTATATTCCTTATGAGATTTTCTAACAATACCACCTCAAATTTAGCAACCATTCATGCGTTGTACGTGTTATAATAATACGAGTAAGTCTGGTGATAGTTGCCTATAACTTCAATATGTATGTAGTCACTTGAGATAAGAAAGGTAAACGAACTTTGCCTAAACGAAACACCATATATCTTTGACCATACATACTGAGTGTAAAATTTAGAAATTAACGTGCTCTCTTGATTATGAAGGTAAAATATGTTTTACTATTGATATCAAATCATGGTGAGATGCAGTAGTGTACCGAAAACACGGCTATGATCAAGAAGCTTTCTGATCATAGCCGTGTTTTCGGTACACTACTGCATCTCACCATGAAATAAATCTAACAGCGACCAGCGAAATCTAACAGCGACGAGGTGCGCACCACAATGTCATAGTAGGCGAGTTTTCACGCGTTGTCGTGTGCAACTCAACCTACAGGTGAATTTGAAATAATAATAATATCACACAGCCTCATTCTAACCGCAACGATTAGCCGAGAAGTCAGAGGCTTGTGCGGTAGAGGGGACGCATATCATTATTTCGCGGGCCTCATGTGCGCCAAGGATTGACTTAGGTTGGTAAATTCTAATCACTATTCAGTGCAGGAATGTGGGAAACCTGGAAAACCTCATTAGTTAGATCTTGGGGATAAATTGGGGGCTAGCATACTAAACCGGTTGGCCACCGTTCCTGTAAATTATACATAAAATATATGAAATACTAAAATATTGGCACAAAAATATGGTTCGAATGTAATTGGGCCGCTAAGTTGAGTTATTGACCTTTATAGGCGGGTATATCCGAGTTCTACCTGGCAGTTTGTATTTCATTGTTGCGTATATATTGAATAATTAATATTAAGTATATTGAAATAAGGTCTGTCTATAGTATGTATTGTTTAATTATACATGTTATTGTTGTGTGTATATTTTACTATACTCAGTTTCGGACATAATGAGAGTGACTCACACAGAGTTTCAATGGCCAAGACGAAGACATCGGCTTTGTTTTAACGGCGGAAGACGAAGACAGCGGATAGGACGGGTAGGAGTAACTCATTTATTTTCGAAACCGAGCATAGTATATCGATATATACTTAAATGACAACGGATTTTTTATCAAATATCTGCATTTAGAACAATTATTGTAATCAAAATTTGGTTTTACTTTTAATACCATATTTATGCGAACCGTGGCAACATAGCGATGCTTATTTTAGCCAATTATTTTTGATATATTCTTTAAAACACTATGTTTGATATGACATTAATGCTATGGGACTTAACGGATTTATATATTATGCGCACGTAGTTCAAATTCTCCTCACCTACGTCTAGGTCTAGTGAATATTATAATACTATATTTTTGCCAACTTGAATATGAATATTTTCATAACAACTGTGTTCAATAATGATATTAAATATTGTTTTCTTTCTAGGTAAGTAAAAACAAAAGCATTTGGACTTGGAATAAGTGTAAGTATATTTTCTAATATATTTCTTTAAAATTACATTTTGAACCATATCCTCTGATACCTCTTATATATTGGCAACTAGAACCAGGGCCGCCGCTAGAGTAAAATATAAGGGGGTCAATTGGGTGTTGGGTAAAATCATGGGCGGCGCAAGGCGCTTTGGGTAAAATCATGGGCATTGCGCCGCAGGCATAATAAAAATTTTCAAGGTCACACATTTTCCTAGCACTACAGAATTTCAATGAAAATTTCACAGCTTTACGTTAAAACCAATAAGATGCTTTATTTTGACTCGTTACCATAGCAACCTGAAATATTCCCGGAAATTTTTTCGAGGCGAGGCGACAAGTGAGTGGAAATTTTTTGACAGTTTAGCGACACGGACACCGTCCGACACCGATAAAATCGGTGTATGTAACACCGCACTAACGACAAATTGTTCCATAATTTTGCTGTATTTGCTGTTTTGCGTACTTCGCGTTTGGCCCACTAGAGAGAGCTAGGGGGGTCGGTCAACCCCCCTCTGACCCTCCCCTAACGGCAGCCTTGACTAGAACTTATAGTATTGAACACTATCGATCAATATTATTTAACAGCTAAACATTGCTTCTAGAACAAATTTAATTTAGTGTGTAATGTTTTGAAGCCAATCTAAAGTTAGTAGCACAAACACATTTGATTATGTTTATATAAGCGTAGAATATCGCGGCTTTATTGGACTTCTACATAAAAGTTGGACAGCTTTTCATCTCTCATTAAACAACATTGGAAAATTAGCTCTCATGTTGAAAAGGCCAGTATTTACAAATCTTCCATGCTATGTGTTTAGGATTTTTCTGCAAACAGACCGATGTTTCATATAAAACACTCCATCTGTGAACATCTGTTTCGCAGTTAATTTAGACACTGATTGGCTCGGTATCGATTACCGGCAATAAATTCGTTCAGTTTTAAAAGCTTTTTAAATTGCGTTTGCAGAGACGATTCGGTGCAACTTAAATAGAACGTTATAGCCGGATGAAAAACGTAACCTAATGTGACTCATATTTAACGTGTATTTTTTAAAGTTAAGGTACGATATTTTTTTCTGTGTATTTAATGCGAAAACTGCTTCTATTTTGCACTAATGCAATAAAAATTTTATTGCACTCATCTCTCATTCCACTACAGTGTTTTGACATAAAGATCATGACATGTCACGTAATGTCATGACATCTGTGCAGATCGATTAGAGAAGGCTATTCCTACAGGCAGGAATAAGCCGGCCGGCAACCGGACAGAGCTGGGCTTTTGACAGTTAATAGACAGATTAGTAAATGTAATTTGTTACTGTTGTTACTGTATTAAATAGATATTGGTTTTGAAGCAAGTGTGTGCATTTCATTATTCCTGGGGTACCACACCACCTAAATATTTTTTTTTTTTGGTTTTTGGCATGAACGTAGAAACAATATTGTATGCAACTCCTACAAAAACTGTTGATTGCACTCGACACTGCACTCGACTGTTGATTGCACTCGAAAAAATACTGTTCATTATGAAATAAAATAATTAAATAAAAACTAATCGAAAGTCTATAATTTAAAATGGATTATCACGATTATTTTTTACACTTTGCGACTTCGTGTAATTTCTTCCACAAATCGTATTGTTCCGCACTTTTCACCATGTGTATACTGATTACTTTCTGAATATTGCAAGGTGTAAAAGATATTCTCCAACAATATCACGTCGCGTGCATTAAACATTTACTTTTTGCTCTTGTTGCATAAATAGCTATTTAATGATTCGCAAAAATGGTGTAACCTACCGTTCGTTTTGTATGGATCACGTCGAGAACATCGTAAGTGCGATCACGTGATGCGGCTTACGATATCTGATTTGTAGGTTAAGTTACTTATCCGAGAGTGTTTCGCAGAACAGCGACAGCGGCAAGTGGTTTTTATCATTTTTAATACACATTTGATCCCTAAAATTATAATTTTTGCTGTTTAAAGCATTCAGTAATAATGATAATAACCTAGTAAGGCAAAGTTTATTTGACATACCCTGAAATATTGAGGAAAAATATTTTTTTCTTAAAATAACTGTAAATTACCTAAAATGGTTGTAAAAAACCACTTATGGGTATTTATATTTTTCAGCTGTAACAACAAAAAATGCCCTGCTGTAAACTTTTATTCTGACAGATGGGTATTGATATCTCTACTATATATTTGGGACACAATTTAGAAGTGTATGCGCATTTAAAAACTATGCAACTTTAACAATATGAGGAAAACGTTTAGATACTTAAAAATTTACATTTATCGATCAAAGTAAAGATCTATCAAAGCTGTATTTTTCGGAAACTGCGAAAAATGCAGCTTTGATAGAACACATAATACTTCACCACGTACATTTTGTAATAATTTGAAATCAGAATCTTAAAATACCACATGATGTGCTTTGCATACTTTGCACCGTCCAGAACGCAATTGTCACCGTATAAGTACAAGTACAAGTTCAACAAACGTTTTCAATTTAAACGTCCTCAGGTCTAGGTTAGAAACTAAATTAAATCTGTACGTGCCTTGTTAAATTCAACGGATACGCTCAGATGTTCGTGTATGTGTATAGTATGCGGGTATAGCGAGGTATGTCGTCAGTATGTAGCAAGGTTAAAATTCGTGTATTTTTGTAATTAAATGAACGTGGATAATTATTTGATATTTGCGACATTTTTTATGGTGGTTTTTCCAGAGAGGCACGTGTCGTTATTAATTTTATATTAGCTTTTAAGTTCTTTGCTATACACATTTGTTTTGTGAAAATAAATCTAGGGTTTGTAGCAATTCATTACATAGAGAAATAAGCAGATAGATGAATAATAAGGAAGACACACTTACCAGTTGTATATCTGGACATATATACGGAATCGAACCACTTAGAAGTTGTACAAGTTCTTTCACCTTCATTGAAGACCTTCAGAGTGATGTACGATTTGTTTTATTGATCATTTATACTTATACAGTTATCCAGAAGATGTTAAACATTAAAATGCGTAAAATCTTGTAGAATCTATTAAAACAACTACTTTTCCTAGCTATATGCTAGAAAATATTGAATTACATAAATATACAATAGAATTCTGAAGCATTTAAAGAGGGAGTGATACAGAAATTGCTTATTTCGAAAATTTTCATCAAGGAATATATTTCTTAGCTTTTAAGTTCTTTGCTATTCATATTTGTCTTGTGAAAAGAAATCTTGGGTTTGCATTTTCTTTGTAATTTCTTATGTATTGTTTATAAACATTGTTAATGTATTGATTAATAAACAATGCAAATTATGCAAATTATATATTTTTTAATGATTTATAGACTTTATAGGTACGACGTATTATTTACCGGGACTTCCGGTTGACCTTGCATTATGATGCTATGAATACGTAAGCGCGACGCGCTCTCCGCCCTCTATCTCAAAAACGGTTGAGTATATTAAAAAATTTTGAGGACAAAAAGTTGTAGAGAATTTTATTCTCTACAAATTTTATAATGATTGCGAATGGCATTAAAACCATAGGAAACGAGATAGTTGCAAAAAAACGATTTTTGTGACTTTTGCTCTTGAATATCTTAACACGCGGCCACTGTATTTTATGAGACTTTTGAGACAACTTTTAGAACGCCAAAAATAAAGGTTAATACAAGTTTACAGCTTATTACCTCTCATTCCGAAATTGACCCTCTTTTTCGGCTTAAATGAATGGGCTATGAACTACCTATATCAGTGTCAGTAATATTCACTAAGAAATGCATTAATGCATACGATTTTTAAAAAAAATGTAGAAATGGAAATACCTACTGAAGGCTTATTTTCTCAGAAACGAAAACTAGTTAAGTACACGACATAATGGAAACAAAGAAACGACCATTTTGGATAAGTAAGATGGATCGAACCACCCGACTCATATCTGATAGTACATAGGTTTATCAAGAGATGGTGCCCGAATGGCGATTTCGAAATTATATCAGTCGGTTGTGGAATTAAAGGCAAGCGCACGATTACCCTATTCTCCCTTAATAGTATATATTTTTTCTTTATATCAGTGGCAATTAATACAGTTTTGGTACCTACTAGTTTTAATTTTACTCTTACCCTCCAATTCCGAAACTTCCGCACCTCCCTGCCAGTTAGGCAACCACTGTATGTACTTCGCGCAGCTTTATGGCTTCGCCCATGTACATTTTAGACAAATGCACTATATATTATATATCACAATATTAACACAATACAGCGAGTAGCACAACTTTTGAGCTCTTTTAAACTATTTTAACTTGATCAATTTACCCTTGCTGTTTGTTTATTTGTTTTTTTAGTCATGGAAAATCCGTTTTAAATTAATGCGATGTGAAAAATGTCTATTTTGACAATTATATACCTACCGTTTTGGAACGGTAAGGGTAATTACTTACTCTTTTGTTAGCCTTTGCCACCAGTAAGCGTACCCTACTGTCAATATTAGTATATAATATGGAAATTATTGAATTGTCATGTCGCTTTCAGTTTGCGAGGTGATTAGCGTCAGCGATTTTCTTTTTTCTGTTTCTTAGTGTGTCGTACATTATAGAAATTGTTGGTATACACCACTGAAAAGCCGGAGGTCGAACATTGCAATACCAAAATAGTTTCTAACAGATACAGAGTAACAGCGATTAAACAGATACAGAGAGTGAGACATGAGAAACATAACATAAGTACCTATACAAAGACGATATAGGTATATTAAAAAAAAAATATTAGAAAGCGCATTTATTATCCAAATTATTTATTACTTATTATCCAATTTCGCAATTTCAAATCGAATCGCGACCTCAAAAATATTCTTTCCCAGATGTTTTTACACAGGAGTCTGTTGTTTGTTTTTGTGTGTTCAAGAGTCATATACCGTGGAGACGATTCAGAGGTCCCGCTCTCCGGCTGCTATTTATAAAAAAAAGTTAATGTCAAACGTAAAAAATGCAGAATTTTTTGGCCCACCCGGTATATACATGTATATTTGTTTATACATATTATGTACATGTACTGTCATTACTTTCTGTTAATGTTTCGTCTTTATCTTTATATAAATATTTTATGTACATGTCATAGTAGGTTAATTTTTAATTGATCACTTTATTAATGCTAATTTTACGATATTTACATTCTACTTTCTTTGTCGTCTAATTGGGTCGTCAGGCCTGTTTGATGTTAATTAAATATATAAATTATCATACTGTATATGTACGATAATTCCTGTACTGTACCTTATCATACGCCACTGCATCTCCATAATCTCTCTGGTATGAAGACCGTTGACTGTAATTCCGATACCGAGAACTCAAAGTTCAAGGCAAAGTGATTAAAAATCTGCTTAATATGCATATGCAAAGATTGTGCAGCACAGCCCCACAAGGTTAATCAGTGTTTGGGCTGCATGTAGAAATGTGTTGATAAATTTATTATATATTAATTGTAATAATTCTCCCAATCGTCTACCTCGCCTACAATCCGTATAAATGGACTGTATTGCTTTAGTTGCCGGAAATATCCATTTCCTAGGTGTTTGTCATGTGCGGGGGCTTAGATACAAAGTGACAGCAATTTGTTTATCAACGCTAATCTTATTCAGTAGGTACATATTAATCGACCTTAAACATTTAAAAGAAACCTTTCCTTGTTTAATGCCTTACCGGTTTTATACATAAACATAAATCATAACAGACCGCATTAGTTTGACATACATAATTTAACATTTGCTTATACTCTAAGTACTCGGGCCCAGGCCTAAAGAAATATGTGATTACCTCACAGTGTCACAGTTGAGACTTCGTATATGTGGTCTTTATGTCGTTGATTGAAGGATTCACCCTTCAATCAACGTTTATATCAGCAAACATGTCGGAAAAATATATTCGCTCGTTGACGCGTCATGCACCCCTATCATGGAAAAGTTATTAGCAATAAATATTTTTTAAACAGTATTATTGAATATATGAGAATTATAGAGAATTGAATGCTCTACAGATTTGTTACTTACCTTTTTTTATCGATGAATACAAAATATGCATGCAAATAGGCAAAAACATATAATCCAAAATGGCGGACACTTCCTATGATTAATTAATGTGCAAGACAACGATTTCTTCATCTACTCCGAGAGGGACATTTAACTGCGTAAAGGTTTCTGTTGATAACATGTATATTTTTCGAGTTATAGATCGTAGTATTGTGCGTTTTTGGTAAGAGAACAAATAGGAGCCAGAAAAAAATGGCAACCGATAAGAGACCCATTGGACAAAAATATTCTTAATAACAAGACACAGGCGCTTAAGGCTGGGATTTTGTAGAGTGAGAGACAAATAGATGCATTTATTTAGGTTAAGTATAAATAATTAAAAAACTACATAATATCTGATTATCAAATTAGGTGCATTCACTAGCTATTATCATAGTGATAATTATAATATAAGTTTTTTGTCCCAATATTTTCTTTTAAACCTGTTCTGTGCGCTTGCAATGAAAATAATGTGATTTTAACAATAAAAATGCAAATTTTCATTTCTAACGCACAGAACAGGCCTATAAGAATATTTTGGGACAAAAAACTTATATTATATTATAATTATCACTATGATAATAGCTAGTGAATGCACCTAATTTGATAATCAGATATTATGTAGTTTTTTAATTATTTATACTTAACCAAAATAAATGCTTCTATTTTCCTCTCGCTCTACAAAATCCCAACCTTAAAAGAGAAATATTAAACTGAAGGAAAATTCATCAACTCAATTCATTCAATAAACTCGTACCTAAGGAACTTATCTCCAGATGACGAAGCCGACTAGTCGCTATGGTAACCAAGAAAATGAGGCCTGTAATGTCAGTTCCACCTATAAGAAATAGTGGTGATCCTTGAGCAAGAGATAATAAACAAAAGCCGACCTATTGGAAGACCATTGAGAACAAACATTCAAACCCAACCAGTTTGAAACTAACAGCAGATTGGAAGACATTCGAAATACAATATCAGAAGATACCAGGACTGTCACTCCAACTGAAGTCTATAATGAAATTAAGACTAACTTAAAGCCAAAAAAAGCACCAGGATTTGATCTGATAGGTAACTGGTGAAATTCTGAAAAAACTACCCAACAAAGGTACCTATTGTAATATTGACGTACCTTTTCAACGCAGCCTTTCGACTGAAACTTATATATTCAAGGAAATGGCACGTCAAGCCGATATTGGACAGGCAACCGGATGGCGAGTGGTAATCTGGGCCTTTGAATAGTACAGAGTCCCCTCGTAGCGCCCAAAGTGACCCCAAATGGGCAGGGGCGGCGATATGGGGGTTGGGCAAAATCGAAAAATTTTTGCCAAAGCAACCGGATAAAAATGCGGTGGCATTGAAGCTAATTATATAATAAAAAAATTTTTGCCAGCCGAAACACACTGGCCGTTTTTGCACTAGCGAATAAAAAAAAACAGGAAAAAAAGTTATGTGGCAACCGCTTCAAAATTGGTGAGCATACTTATTGACACCACCAAACATTGGGAAAAAATTGCCATCCGATCCTTATGGGCAGTTTCTGAGAAACAACCTCTCAAAGTCGCCAAAAAACCTTTTTTTCGATTGTTTCAACAATAATAATAAAAAAATAGTGTGTATGAATGCCATCCGATTTTGATTAAATTAACCCCTATTTAGCCACCCTCCAAACCTCATTAAAATTACAATAATGCCATACCCTGCACAAAATTCTTGAAAATCTTTTTCAATGAATATTACCGACTGCTTGGACTTTTAAAAAGTCTGTGCATGCTCATTATCCATTTAAACCCCCCACCCTACCTCAACAACCCCCCCCCATCAAACCCTTAGGACAATGTGGGCAACCGGACAGGGGGATGATTTTTGAAAAAATCACATATCACAGAAATCACATAATGAGCATGCACAGACTTTTTAAAAGTCCAAGCAGTCAGTAAATATTCATTGAAAAGGATTTTCAACTATATCGATGTCCTATATCGGCTTGACGTGCCATTTCCATAACTAATACCTGCCATTTGGAAAGTTGCAGAAGGAATCATGATACCGAAACCTGGTAAGCCAATCAATAATGTAAAATCATATAGACCTATCTCTCTGCTCCTGAAAAGTTACTCCTCAAAGGAATAAAACCTCTAATAGAGACTAACAACCTGATCCCAGACCACCAATTTGGATTCAGACAAAAGCATTTTATTATAGATCAAGGGCATCGAATAACGGATGTCATTGAAAAAGCTCTTGAAGGGAGAAAAAAGTATGTTCATCAGCCTTCTTAGACGTAGCGCAAGCCTTTGATAAAGTGTGGCACGACGGAATGATACTTAAATTGGCATACCACAACTGGAGGAAAAAAATTATTTATTGTTTTTATTTATTTTATCCTTCGCTGATGACACTGTCATCCTTGCATCACATGAAAATCCAGTACTGGCCACAAGAAGACTGCAAAACCATCTAAATCAAATACAAACATGGCTCCATAAATGGAAAATTAAGATCAACGAGACTAAATCCGTCCAAGTGAACTTTACACTTAGAAGAGTGTCCACAAGTTAATTTGAATAATGTAAAGATACCTCAATCTTCGAGCACAAAATACCTTGGTATTCACCTGGATACTAGACTCACTTGGAAAGATCACGTAGTTAAGAAACGCAAACAAATAGACCTAAAAACAAAAGATTGATCTTGGTTGATCGGAAGAAATTCCAGCCTGTCCTTGGAAAACAAAATCCTCCCCTACAAGACAATAATTAAACCTATTTGGGTTTATGGAATCGAACTCTGGGGTGTGGGGTGCTGGGGTGTGCTGGAATGTGCTAGCTATTCAAACATATCTATAATCCAGAGAAGCCAGTCTAAATTACTCCGAACACTAACAAACGCACCATGGTATGTAAGTAATCAAACAAAGATAGAAGTATCCACCACCACAACAAGCTAGAACATCACCCAACGCCACACTTCAGCCACTGGTAGCACTTCAGGTCAATAGAAGTCTCAGAAGACACTGGACAGCTGACCTGATAGAGGACTAGAGGGGGCCTCTCATTGGAGAAGTGCTCCATCATGCCATTAAAAAGGATCAGAGCTCTTACTCCAGCACATTGACTTATAGAAATTTATAGATTGACTTATAGATTATCAATCAGAATTTACAGCAAATACGAAGACAGCAAATAAAAAAAAACATTTTATCAATTTTAATGTTCCCGCAGTTAAACATTCTAGTGCGCAGACTCAGCGATACCATGCGCGAGATCATTTTGATCAATTTAACATATTGCAGTGTTCCTCTATATAATATTGGAACCCGTTATACGAAACTCTTCTGTCCACATCTTAATTTACTTGCAACTAGTACCATTCTGAGTGCAAAGTTTGATATGACCGCGTCAACCAGTAGCCGACGTAAACCATTTACTATGCAAAATTATGCACATATCTTATCGAGTTGCAATGCGACCTTGCTTTAAATATTATCTAATTTCTTTGCCAAGTTTACCGGCAATGTAATGTCCAGTGATACAGGAAATAAGGCCGTAAATCTTTTACATATTTTCCGACCTTGTTGCTTTATTTGTCCATTGACGCGTTTTGACTCGTTTCACCAACAGACTAAACATAACGCATTATTCGCCTATAGGCTCGATAAAGAAATATTCTGTCGCTCAGTTTACGGAAAATCGCCCCCCTCGTTCTGATATTTGAACTAGCTTCACGCTTTTCCGATTTACGAGAATCTAATCAGACGAGACAAAGATTATACGGAATACGCAGTTATATTTGTGATATCAAATATAACAGGTGTGCTGAACAAGCAGCTAGGGGCGATGTATCATTCAACACCTTATCTTGAATGTAATTTTCTCTTTCTTTTTGTCAGGTGACTGCTAGAATCTGAAACAAATAAACATATCCATTATGTAAGGCAAAAAATCGTCGACAAGTATTTTGATTGTTTCAGCGATTTGTGATTGACTACGGCGACAACAACGAACCAAGCCAGGCCAGCATAATTTTAAATTCTAAATTAAGGGATGAAACTTTGTTTGATGGAACGAAATAATGATTTTCCACACAATACTTTTCAACTAAAAGCACAGCAGGAATCAGAGGAACTAATAGATATCTGGAAAGGTGGCACTAAGATTTGCTTGCCAGCGCATTGCCGGTAATACAGATATTTGACGGCACAATCGGTTGTTGGCCGATTGTGCGAAGTTAATTATAATACTAGAGGAGGGGTAGATTCTTTTTTTACCGAAGTAAAAAAAATTATAAAGTAAAGTTTTGTCACTTATTTAATTACCTACAAGTTGGATTAGGGTAGTTTTTGAAAAAGAAATTATCACCCTGCGCTTTATAGACTAAAATACCAAGTTGAAAAAATATGATAAAGCAAGGTTGTAGAAAATCTTAATATCTACGACTTTTGTTTTACTACTTACAACTTCTGTTTGGTAATTTTTTTGTAAAAAAATACACTACTCACATATCCCTGCTTTATGTGTGTCTGATTACAATTTTTTGGTTGAGATTCTGAAAATATCCTATTAGTAGGTATTACCTACTTAGATGAACCTCATTTTCAGTCACTCAAAACGCAAAAATTAATTTCTCGGCTTCTACTGATCATTTTTTAATGTTTTACGTCGCAAAATGATCACTAATACTTAAGCTAAAACATATAATTTTTTGTAATGAATCAACTTTTCATTTTCATTCTGAAATTTATCATCGATATATCGGATTGTTGATAGTGGAAGTCCATCGCGAGTTCTTGCGTTTTACCCCAATGTTTGGACGCTTTTAAAACCATTTTAATATCATTTTAACGTATAAGTAGAACATGCAAATTTTAGTTAATGTTCTGATGTTTCCAAATCCGTTGTAAAAATTACGGTACTAACAAGGTTGATTACCTGCATAAAGGGCCAAAAACAAATTTAATTGGCATTTGTAGCAAAACTATAGTCCGACAGATCCAGGTTTTTGCACAAATAATTTCCATGTTTAAAATTACTCTTACGCGCAACACGGACGCCGCACCGTAGGTTAAACATTGTAAAAGACGAATTTTCAATAAAATTCTCCTTTCTCGGGTTTTCCCATTTTTATCGGCTGAAAATGCAGCTAGAGAGTTCTGGTTGAGCTCAATTTGTAGTTCTTTAATTCTCCACAACTTTTGTATTATACTAAAAACAATTGCACTTGTAGTTATTGCTACAAACTCAAAAAAAAACGATTTTTGTGCATTTTTTACAGTTTTTTAGGACGCCAAACAACAATTGGCTGTTTGGCAAATTTATATACGGTTTCAGATATGTATTGTACTTCAAAATTCTGCATATTTCATTACCTATTATTTTTTAATGCCCCAAAAAACCTCTGTAGCTTGGCCTAGGTAATGCCTATTCAGTTATAGTATCTAAATTATTTGTGAAGCGATTTCGACCGAGATTTCGACGGACTTTGACAGAAATGAACATTTATACTACATTAAGGGGAGCAGACTTCTGGACGTATTGATCTATATTTTTAGGTTTTATTTGTCGACTCCATTTACTATGGCATACGTCATCTTGTATGTTATAAAACTTATGTACGTATACGTGTTTATGGTGATTTGTTTCAGGGTTTACGAAAAATGTAGATACGTAGTTAGTGTTACTAGGGCAAACAATGCGATAAATACAGACCAGATATATTGAACAATTGGCTAACTTGAACTTAAAGTCGTTTGAATTATAATTCGATTTTGTATCTTATATAGCTTCTCGAATTCTCTTCTGATTGAGTCATAATTACCTCGTTCTACCACCCCTCGACGTGCTCTTGCTTAGCAAAACGCACGTCGAGCATTTATGTCAATGGGCCACTTTAAACAGGGGCTAAATTTAATCCCTATATATGTTTATATTGTGAACCATTCAATGCTAACTTAATACAAAACGTTTTCGCAAGTATATTAATAGTATATTAATTAATTATTGTCTCAAATGTTACATTTATTGATAGATGTTGCTTCTTTTACTACCAATATAAATTATTAAGTCACGTCTCAATTATAACGAACCGTCCAGAAAAATGCAAACACAAGGTAAGCCGGTTTTATTTTAGAAATTTTGAGAACATATAGCGGAAGTCGTTAATGTTGGTAAATCGCTTCCTTGGTTATGGCGCCTATAAAGCATGATATACTAATATCCTCGGCTTTCTCTAATATGTACGAACCTTGTTATCTGCCTGCTAGGTACTAACATAATTTCTGATACGTAAATGTTCCTCGTTATTGGTGTTGTTTGAATGGTAGTAAAACATATGCACATACAGAATGGCCCATTAATGCGACGAAGTCCAATTTCGCTGTAGTGATCGGATTCATATACAAATCGGCATAAAGTTCTGCTTCTAGCACAGTATTTTTAATTTGAGTGCCATTGCGATGTTGAAGGCTGTCTATAATTTACAACAAAAATCTGAAAAAACAACCTGTACAAAAGCTCGAAAAAATATATATTTTAAATGAAATAATATGGGGTTATGTTTATCTGAACATCAAGGATGACAGAATAAGTCTATTAAATAAATCTGCCAATAACCTAAACAGGGCAACATTGGCACCGCCGTAAGGAACACGGCGGTGCCAATGTTGCAATTTTTTAAGTAATAAAATTGCGTTTTTTAAATGATACACCCTGTATATTAATATGCCTTATGATAACGTATTTTCGTGTGTTTTTTTTTGGTTAGCTTTCTGTTTTATTTTTGTTTTTTTAGTTATTTTTATTGCAATAACCAAAAGAGTCATTTTGTGCAATGACTTTATAGCTGTCCTCTGTTAGACAGTACACGTTTGGTATGATTCAGTTTTAGTGTGATTTTGTTTGTTAGTTTGCTACCTAATTGTTTTATTTTTTATTTTTTTTTATTGCCATAACCTAAAAAAATATTTTATGCAATGGCAAAATATTTTGGTCTTGATTTTTTGTCGCTGTTAATCTGATTTTATTTCTTTTTTTATTTTGTATTTGTTTAATTTTATTTGGAGCACCTAAATACCAAAATAATTGTTTTTATTTACTTGTTTATACCTAATGTAATATTTTAACATACAAATTTGCACATTCCTTCTCTTCTTTAACGTCATTTTCAAAATCCGGCGCCTTTGAATTAATTGCCTTGAGTTGTAGCAAACAAGCTGGTTGTGACAATTAATTGTTATTAGTATGTTTTGATATCGTGTTAATAATATCATCTTCAAAATATCATCACTGTTCCACGTTGGTATTAATAACTATGCCGATAAGTTAAATATTTAAAAGAAAACCGATAACGTAGTCCTCGATAAAACAAGGATTTCACTAATTCCCATGCGAAATACGCTTCTATCGACTTACATTTTACTATTTTTGCTAAATGTTTAATCATATAAAATATGGTAAATAAATCAAAAGAAAGCGAGATATATTATAATATGTACTGAATACTTCCAGCCATATTCAGAAAATTTGTGGCTTCATGGAGTTTCGTGAATTCTGTTTAAGTATATCGTTGAATTCGCGACCTAGTAACAGATAATCGACATTGTCCTTGAGCCACAAATTGGCGTTGGTTTTAACGATAAAGGACATAATTCACGAAGTCCACATAAAAACGTAAATACTATATATTTTAATTAATTCCAACAGCTTTGTGGTAGGAAATCATTTAGAGCGAACAGTGACATAATATTTACATAACAATCAATAATTATCTTTGGAATCCACTCGTGATATGCTGACGGCTTTCATTAAAGTTGTACCTATAAGCCGGTTTACTAGATATTTTTAGAGGTTAGGTAAATATGAGGTGGAGGAATCCTGAATATACGTAGTAGTTGATAATTTTATTTTACTGTTTCTATTTGTGTAACCAGTTGACAGCCGTCGAAACTTAAATATTTATGCTCTTTGCTTTTATTCGGTAGTATTTGTCGTTTGTATTAGCACCAGAGTTATTTTCTTCTTCTGTTTTGTTTATTTTTAAATAAGGTCGTTGCACTTGGTCAAACTTAACAACGAAAAAGAGAGTCGGCAGCCGCTAATCAGAACTACTATGTTATTATGTAAGTTTAGACAATAGCAGCGACAACATGGTACCTATTGTATTTGGCACGCTACCATATTTCTAATTGACGGAGGAAGAGCGTGTTGCGTCTCTTGCTTCCTAGTATTTTTTAATTCATAAGTAGGTATCACCGGTCGCTGGTGACATTTTTGTTTGGGGGTACCTGAAAGCTTACAATATTATTCTTATACTTGGCCGATTTTTCGTGTATTTTATCTTTTCGCCGAGATGCTTCGCCACAGAAACGTAAACAAACATAACAAAACACGCATTTGTCTCTTCGCATCCCCACAAACATAACGTCTTTTCATAATTACCTACTTGTGTCAAACTTAAACTCTCCCCGATTTTTATAACCGGGTTGCAGTTGACTTATATTCAATATGGGCACAGAGCGATCGTTTTTTGATGTTTATCTTGTCCGTCAAATTGAGAGAACTAAGTTTAAATTCATGATATCACACACCGTAATTTTTTTGTCTTCATACTACTTCAAAACAATGTTATAAAACAGAAGAACTAGCGCGCGTAAGTCAACCGTTTGAGTGGTGAGTACGACTGTGGACTGTGATTCTAGCTACGCCCGCAATATGTTTTATTAAATACAACGCCCTGTATATTTTTGCATATTCAGTTATAATTGTCTTCATTTCACAAATGTCTGTTACGTATAATTAAGCTATATTTTTAGCAAAAAGGTATCAGCTGAATAACTTAAAAATAGGCATTACGTGATTCTTTAAAAAACAATCTTAAAAAAATAATCTCGCCAAACTTTAAATAATTAAACATTGCATAAATCAATATACATAAACTTTAAATAAACCAACGTCTAAAAAAACTATGCCCTCACGCATACATTGTCTTCCTAATTTGTCTGAGTGGTATCTAATGCACGTGTTCCGTCTAGGTAATCTATTCAGTAGTTTAAATTTGTTTTCGTATTGCTTCATTATATGTCTTTATATAGTAATCACGTAAGCGGGAATCCCCTACATCAGCCCAAAGTGTTCTAGGGTGAAGTGGTTTGTATAAAATGTTTAAGAGAAATCTACCTATATATATTCTGATATTATATGAATTTAACAATGCTCTTAATGCCCCGCTGTTGGGCGACAAATTGAATGTATACAATGTGTGAAAATTCTAAAGTATTGTTTTAAGGATTTTAGATACAATAGGTCTCTTCAATGAACACTTATTTGTAGTTGAAGAAGGGTCACTGATAAGCACGAGTCCTCTATGGTCAATAAGAGGGGGTTCAATTAGGCCTCTATTTATTTTATAATATTTTGAAAACTTGAAATTTGAAATTATTTTAAAATGGTCAATGGATCTATGACATTTATTAGAGATTGAAATGTAAGAATTAATTAATTAAAGTTAAAAATTAATTAATTAATAATTAATTAAAGAATTAATTATAGATTTTAAATTATGTGCTGAACATATTGAGATAAGAATAGTAAAGCAGAAGTTGTATAGGAGGCGTAGTAGGAGGAGAAGTAGTATAGTAATTTTGTTTCTATAAGAATGGAAGTATGATTGTCACTATGACAATTGCAATGCACCAGTACGAAATTTCCGCAAACACTAAAACACTTTCACTTCACTCGACGCGCGTTTCGCCAACCAAGTTGGCATCATCCGGAGACGATTAAAACTAGATTTAATCGTCTCCGGATGATGCCAACTTGGTTGGCGAAAGGCGCGTCGAGCGAAGTGAAAGTGTTTTGGTGTTTGTGGAAACTACTCCGAGTGTTATAGTTACATCAAAGGTACCAGCCCTATCCAGTACTTATCCTTGTTAAACTATCCTACGCCAAAACTTACGTAACTTATTCTAATAATATGGGACTAAGCCTCTGGCCTCTGGAACAATGTTTACTTAAAATTAAATCTGTTTTAGATGGTGATTACCTTGTAAAGTTTTATATTAATCCTTTTTGCTTTCGAATCGCAACACTAGTAATTATTTTCACAAAAATGCTTTGTTTACACTGATGGTGGAGTCTGCTACTGCCCTCTACTAAAACGCTGCTAGGCTTTAAGAATGCGGCTAACTTCTTTTGCACGCCTGCTGCCATCTACAGAAAACTGCCGTACTCTGGAATGCTGCTATACTCGGTGATACGCTTGTTGATTTATTTTGATTTGGATATTATCAAATTGAAAATCGTAATATTCCTTACTCACTGCTTTTGTAATTTAATACTCCGTCTGCTTGCCAAAAATCACTTAACACCGTAGTTGAAATTAACTTTAAAACGTTTCCCTTTGGGATTCCACTGACGTCGCACTATTTTATTGAATTTAATTTACTTATAACTATTAAATTTCTACAATATTATAATCGAAACTTAGAGAGCTGTTCGTACTTCGAACGCTATAGCTGAACTCTTTCTTTGCATTATTATCCGTAACCACGGATGTGCTACCAAATTAAACAGTCGAACTTCCTTGGATACTAACTTCTGGCTTTTTGTTGTTACATAATCTGACCAATCAGATGAATGGCTATTATTATATTTATTTAGCTTTACGTTTAAACTCTATAAATTTATTTATATATGGTTTAATTTTGAATTATAAGCTGTATTCACTTAACACATTCACCTTTTATTGACTAACTTCTAAATTTCAAATAAGCGTCATTCCTACATTGTAGTTTTTTTTGATAGTTTTTTTTTTGTAGTTTCGAGTGATATGTTCTCGAAGCCCGTTTTTATGACGATGCTTTCGCATTAATCTTTTAATATAAACATAGTTTATGTATGCTTGATATTAAATGAATTTTGTTGCGACTTGTCTATTGCAACTATGCTAAATATAGAATTTTGCGTCGATAAATAACTTAGATATAAAGCAATTAGATACTCACGAATCTGCATCTACGTTCACAAATTAAAATGCGTCCGATTTAACGATTTACGTGACGATTTAATCTGCTAAATCATGTTTCTTGGCATGTGCGCTGAGAAGCAGTCGGCGTTGGTTTCCAAATAAAATTCCGTATAAATTGACAGACATCGTCACAACTTCAGACCAATATAATATAAAATCACTAGAATATTGGACCAAAGCAGAAACCTGATAACCAGTTTCCACATCGTCTTGTAATTTGATTGTTATATCGAAGTTCGCTGTTGCAAGTTACATTGTTAAATTAGGTTCCAGATCAATTAAAAGATCTCCCTCCGGATGTGGGCAATTAGAGAGCTCACTCCACCAACTATTTAAATTGACATAGCACAGCACTTCTGTATCTTAATTAATGTTATAGTCACTAACCACACATTAGTTCACAACAAAATTATTTTGATTGTACCGAAAAGGTAGGGAACGCAATAACTATAAATTATTACTATTTCTGTCGTCAATTATGTTACTCCACCTACGAATATAAAGTGGACTAAAAAGTCGTTTTCGAAAAGTTTCATTTATTTAAATTATACCATACAAAAGTTATATAAATACAAACATTATATAACACAAAAGTCTTATTTAACTAAACTTTCTATCAACGACTGTTTATTGTAACACGTAGTAGGCGTAATAAAATATCAGTTATAGAATCCTCTGAAGTTTTCAGGAATTAAATGAATTTGTCAAATTATATTAATTACTTGCCTCATCATCTGAGTCGCCTAAAGCAATGAAAATTAAAGATTTTATGACTGCAGCCGTGACATGATTGACTACTTGAACAAAGTAGGTGCTAGGTATACACTTTTTCAGCTGTCTTGGCGTGTGTATGCATCAATTTACGCGTTACGTTGTATGTTTTTGGTCAATTTCTAGGAGCATCAGCGCGCGACGTATGTTGATGCAATAAACGACTGACGTCTCAGTAGAGTACAATACAATTTCAGCCATGTTATGGTCTTTTTCAGATATCTTGGCGTGTAGGTACGTCATTATAATCGTACATTTATGCGTTCGACTGCGCTGTAACGACTGCTATCTATATTCATTGACATTTCAATACCGTCAAATTGCGCCCGCTTTATTCTGGTGCAGCTTATTTCCTAAGAAATAGGAATGAGCAAATTTTCTAAAATATCGATGTTGCCATCAGTTGTTGATATTTATTCATCATTTAATCATCTTTCAAAATGAAAAACGTCGACGTTAACCGTTGCCATCGAAAAAAAAATGTATAAATATCGAAACCCTAAAAAACTGTTGAGAACTGCTGTATTATAGCACATTAATTTTATTCGTACGATTGTAATGACGTACACGCCAAGATAGCTGAAAAAAAGTATATACAAAAACTTACTTGTATCACATTCATTACTATTTTTATGGAATGATTTTATGACATTCCCACTTTTTATTTACTGATATTATAGAATTTTTTCTTGTTTCAGGTAAGACACTAAAGGTAGAAGTAGATAGAAGACGTATGTAGAATTTTACGAAGAAAATTGATCAAGAAAGGACTAGGTAATGTGAAGTTCCTTTATTGTTTCTGAATCCTATGCATAGGTTAAATTTAATATCGCCAGCAACATTAGAGTGACAGTTCGCTGCTTGCAAGCAGCAAATTGTGTACCAGACTCGCATCCATTATCGCTTAGTTTGACTATCATGCCTCTAAGCTAAATGAAATATAAAAAATTGCTAACCCCCTTTTTATGGAAAAATATTTTTTTATTGTTTTACCACACTGGCTGTACTAATATAATTGTACAGAACACTGGACCGCAACAACACAAATCTAATGAATAGTTTTCTAAGTAAATGGAAAAAATCGTAACCTCTATTTTTTGAAAACGTCACACATTCACTCATTCATACATTCAGTTCATACAAAATATTGATTTTCATAGAACTAGGGTTTCCAGCTTATCATAGTGACGTATTAGTTATTAGACTTTCCTATATTGTACTAGTTGTACCGAACAATGTACCATTACAAAAAATATCCTAACTTGTATAGTTTCCAAAAAATAGGAAAAAAAGAGCGAGTCTGTATATATTGCCCATATTGTACATAAGTAATAATATATTGTATATATTATTACTTATGTATGTAGATAATTATAATCAGTTAAGTAATTGGTAGTCATGTGGTTCAGAAGCAAACCAGGGATAGCTGGTTCGATACTCACATCAGGACTTTTTTAATAAGGTAGGCAACACACCACCATGGAGGTTTGCGCTGTTAACGCCATCTATGAGGTAGTAGCTGAATTAATTTGGTAGGTAAGTACTGTGCATGATAATTGATGGGTTATGATGTCACATCCGCTTTCACATTGACGTCCTATTTAAAAAAATCCAATATTTAATAATATGTTTATGTTAATCATCCTATATTAGTAGGTATACAACACAAAAAATATTTCTTAAAAGTAGGGGCTACGATTTTTTCCTTTTGTTTCGAAAATTATGCACGCCAGAATTTTTTTGCCTGCGGTACAGTGTTCTGTACAACTAGTAGAATGTGGTACAACAATTTTTTTATTCCAAAAATTATTCAAGTATTGATATTTTTTTCTAATGGTGCAGTGTTCCATACACCTAGTACAATATAATACAACAATAAAAGATCATTTTACAAGTACTTGCACGTCCAAAAACACGTTTTCGTATATTCGCCTTATATGCAGTATTTTGAAAAAGGTTCTACTACTTCAGTGTGAAGTAAAGTTGATACCTCCAAAATTGTTTTAGTTCGCATAGTAAAAAGATTTAATTATTATATCTAAATCAAAATATAATAATTTCTTTCTTTATTTCTGTTAGACTCTGTTAGAATAAATATTGATATTGAAGTCGCGACTCCGAAGTTTAATATTTCAAAAGTTATATTAAAAGAAGGGACTGACCTCTGGAATGCTAATATTTTAGGTTCATATCATTAAATTAAAACTTTACTAACCCCTCAGTTTTTTATTAAATACAAAAAGTTCTCTGTCGTACAAGTTTTAATTGGGTATTAGAAACTAATTTGTTAACTTTTTTCTACAATACAATACAAGCCACATGAATATATTATCTGGTAAGTTTAGAATTCTTATTACTCATATACCATCTACAAATTTTGCAGGATATTCTAGATTAAAACCCAGTCACGTATAAGCTTTACTCATTATATATTACATATATTAAATGTCATACGTGTTAAGCATGGGATGCAGAAATATCTTTTGTTTGTGTTTAAATGTTTCATTATAAATACTTAAAATCCACTGTTTTATTGAAGTGTTACCAAAAAGTATGCAACGTAAGAGCCGAATATTCGCTAGTTTTAATTTGATAATTTCTATTAGTAACTTTGTTTTAGACGTATATATAATATATACATTCAGTGTAATTATCTTAGATTTAGTATACACACGCCTCGCATAATATTTACCTGTTATATAAAATTTTCCATTCGTTTGTGCCATTTACCGGTGGTTAATTATTTATAGAACTAAAAAAATAAACAACTTACTCGCGAAAATAGATCTCTGGAGAAGAAAACTACTTTTATTCCTTAATTTGCAAAACTTGTAACTAGTTTTTCTAGGCATTTAATGTTTTCTAGGAAAAATAATCCAGTACGGTTATGTAGTGACACAGTTTTAAGTACGTATATACGGGGTGTCCCACGGCGACGAGACATTAGAAATATTTCAGAGACTACTTTGATTTGTAATTTTGAAAATTTGGGCAATAGTGTAAATAATAAATTTAGAATATCAGCATTTGGATAAATGTTAACGTTTTCCATTCTGTAACAATAAATAATACTCAAATCAACACACACTGTATTTGATAAATTGACAACAAAAACTGGTGACAGATTAGGTGCTTGTTTTGAGGTTCCACTAAAAATTTCACAGATATCCTCGCAAGAAATTATGCGATATCCGTTGACTGCACGAAAAACAGTAAATACCTTAAAAATCAGAAGAGATAAGTATAGGGAACCATTATACCATTCGAAAGAGTTCATCAGGTTGAGCGAAAATATACAGGGTGTTCCATTTAAAAGAATAAGTTAAGTCGGTTTAAAGTTAATTAAATTCGGCATTAAATTTCTACCACCCTGTATGAAATTAAGTCATTTTGACATATGGCAGGGTAGCTTAGACTTTTAGTTATGTCCCCTACAAATTTTATCGCTCTAACTTTATTATTGTAAAATACACATCTTTTTGAATTAGGATGTGTAGGCTTTTTATTTTTTTTTTAAATGTAAAAAAAATTCCGAAATTTTCCGAAGGAGGAAACTGGTATTTAATAAACTAATCCGTCATTCTTTACTACCTAGTTTTCATCGTAAAGATACTTTTATCAATCAACGCGAAATTTATCAAAACAATGTCCACAAAATAAAAAATTTAAAAAATTGACTACTAATGTACCAAAAAATGTTCCTCGGAAGGTCATTAACATTGTGGAAAATCACTCGTCACACTCTTTTTATAAAGAGGAACTTGACCTTCTAAACAAGGGTTTAAACTTTGCTGTAGCCCCTTCTGATGAGATTTTGGATGATGTCGTGGCAGGGATTGAAAGTTCAATTCATTATCTGCCTGATTCATCCAAGGGTCTCGTCAGAGTGGCTTGCAGGAACCAAATTTCTAAAAATATAATGAATAACGTAGACAATAGAAAGTCATGCTCAAAGAATCCTAGAAAAACTATCAAAATATTGCGTGAAAAAGTTTTTATTTAAAAGCAGATAAAGGTAATAAGGTTGTTATTTTAGATAAAGAGGACTATTATGAACGGGTAAACAACCTAATTAGTAATGGTCCTTATAAAGAACTTACTAGAAACCCTTTACCAAGAATGACCACTGAAATAAAAAATGTCCTCAAATCATGTAACAACCTTATTACTCTACCTGTTAAGAATAGGTTACGTGTATCTAACCCTAGTGTACCTAGATTGTATTGTCTACCAAAAATTCATAAGCCAGGGAAGTCGGTGCGTCCAATAGTATCGTCTATTGGACGCACGGATCTCCGACTTACCACTTATCAAAATGGTTGACTAGGAATTTAAGTTTGCCCATTGCACAGCCTAGTTTTTCAGTTAAAAATTCGAATGATTTCATTGATAAGGTCAAGAATATTCAATTGCAAGAGGGTGAAATTTTGATTTCCTTTGATGTCTGTTCATTATTTCCTAGTGTACCAATTCCACAGACCTTGGACTATCTTGAGGATTTACTCGAATTAAACAACTATAGAGAAGAAGTAATAGAAGAATATATAAACCTTAGAAAACTTTGTATGAAACAAAATTGCTTCCGTTGCAATGACAAGTTCTATTAACAACATGAAGGAACCGCAATGGGTAACTGTTTATTGCCTTTCATTGCTAATGTCTTCGTGAGTCGATTTGAAACTGAAGCAAAAGAAGAATTAGAGTATTTTCCTAGGAGTATTTTCCAAATTAAATAGTCGTTTCACTTCTGTAAAGTTTACATATGAACTAGGAAATAATGGAAAACTTCCATTTTTAGATGTATTAGTAATTAAAAATAGTGACAATAGGTTAGAATTTGATATATATATAGAAAATATACCAGTACGATCAGATATATCCCTAATGACTCTCACCACTGCTATCAACATAAAATGACAAGTTTTAATTTTCTTGTCTATCGTTTATTAAGTTTTCCTCTCAGTAATGAGAGATTTGAAAAAGAGAAAGTATTAATTAACGATATAGCTGTGAATAATGGTTATCCTAGAGATATAGTTGAAAAACTAATTAGGAAGCGTAAATTTAAGGACACACTTCGTAATTCTACGACTTTTCAAAGGGATATAGACTCCAAAATATGTATCATTAGTGACGTCACCATGAAAATAGTATAAATATGGTAGATTTTGTAGTTTAAGATTAGTTTTAATAGTCTCCGGATGATGCCAGCTTGGTTGGCGAAACGCGCGTCGAACGAAGTGAAAGTGTTTTGGTGTTTGTGGAAACTACTCCGAGTGTTACAGTTACATCAAAGGTTCCAGCCCTATCCAGTAGTAAAGATACTGTAAACAATTAATTGTGTTCTTTTGAATATACTAGACGAGTAAAATTGGGAAGCCAAGTCGCTTAGTTTTCGATTAAAAAAATGGGTAGAACTAAATCAGACTTGGTACGATTCTTTAATTAACAGGAAAATGATAGTATGCGCCTGCTAAAGTTAAAGTTGCCTCATATGGTCAATACATTTTTCGGTCCGTATCACCAAAATTATAGTAGAATGTGTCGGTTAAATTTTATAACAGAAAATTAATAGTAGTAGAGTAGCGAATAGTATGCGGCGTTGCCACATTGTAAACCGTTGCTGGAAACTGTGGCCAGCTTCACACCGACTATTTCGCAACAAAATATGCTATTTTCTCTTCGTCTAACGTTCCTTACAAGGAAAATATAGGTAACAAAATATACTGGCGTCATAAAAAAACTATTTGTTCCAAATATTTAATATTTATGTATAGTGTATACAATTATCTAGTATCAATATTAGATATTAGTTATTATCAACTTCTGTAGTTAGGAATATGTAGGTATATATATTATATTATACAGATAAGATTACAGGTGCGTATAAATATCAATATAGAACTGTTTACCTTCAGAATTATTTCAACTTATATCAGCAGGTTAAAATTTTCTTTTGCACACATTTGCTTAAATGTAATCTTTAAAATAAAATCAAGTGTAGTGACTTAGGTCGGATGTAGTGATGGGTGGGAACGTAAAATTACATCTAGTTTCTCTAACTAATAGTTTCAAGAAGTAGCATAAAACGTCCAATCGAGAAATATTTATCTACTGGCTTCTGACAGTGACAACATAAAATATAGAAAATATATTGCATAATAATGAAGTTATACAACTTTCCAAATTCCCGAGGCCCTCTGGATAAAAACCTCACATCAAGTACGATGTGACACCTACAACCAATTCAACCGGTTAATTTTAATCACCCTCCTACATCGCTCATTCGATGGTCGGCACGTTCGTTTAATTAAACAAATTGGTCCAAATAGTGTTTTCTACTTAAGGCAGAAACACAAACTGTACTAATAAAATTGTATTTCCTCTTCTACGGGATCTTCAGTTGCCCTTGAACTTCCACTTAAGTGTCTTTGAATGCGGGGGCAGATATTACAATAAACTGTTTGCCTACAGGAATCAATTTACCGCTTAGTGAGATGATTCGTAGGGGTTCAGTTCCCTACGAATCGTAAATGACGGTAAAAGCCCAGTCACATAAGAAGTCATCTACTAAAAAATCCAAGTGAGCGTAAATTTTACTGTAAACTAATGCGTCAAAAGTCCACCGACATTTTGGTTACGTTTCAAGCAATTCAATGTCAAATGCCACAGAAATCGTTTTCTCGCAAATATTTTGCTTCATGTCCTGTACGTCTATGACTGTTGGTTATTAAAGAAAATAAAGATTAAAAAACAGTTAGAAAATTTTATATACATATTTTACGTAAAACCAACCGTTATCACACTCTAGATACACCTTGAAAACATAAGGTAACGCTGCATGACACCACCTCAGAGGTAGGCTGCAAGGGGCGCTTTGTAATAAAAAACAACTTGAAATGTTCTCGTCCGATAGCACCGAAAAATCTCCTTCACGGTAGTCTATCCGAATCTGGAGAGATCAAGAGCGTTCTATAGTATAGGCCGCCATATTGGGATTAGTGAATGCAGGAAATTTATAATTTTTTCTACAATCGCCTCAATAGTAGGCTGTTGCGCTTTCAGTTCTCAACGCAAAGTACGCCATTTCCGATGATGACATACTTGTCATCCATTGCCACTTTAAAGCGGCAATAGTGTCAATTCCCGCTCGCTTCTTTATTATAAATTCCTTAGCAGGCGCTTGTCAGTCAAAAATGACACATGAGAAATGTAGCTAACAAAAAAAACTTATAAAAATCGGTTCATATATAAACATATGTCAAATACATACAAGAACACACTATATTAAGCGATTGTAGAAAAAATGTTGTATGTATTACGAGCACAAACTGCCATTGCCTCTTTTGAAAGAATACCGGTAAATTTCTTTCGCAAGCGGCAATGCAGTACTTTGCGCTTTTAACACACAAATAACTATTGAGATCCATACTTGAAATACGTAAAGAGCCTATTTTGGGAAAGTAGCTTTAGAAATAAAGTTTTCACATAAAATTTTCATAAATATGGAACCAAGGACTTCAACGGATGTTTTCCATCATTTTTACAATCAAATCCATTATTACTCACGTTATGATCGAGATTTGATCAGCGTAAAATAGCAAAAGCTGTGGGATTCGAACGCATAACCCTCGGCACACAAAGCGCACGCTTTACCACTAGGCTAGCTTTAGTAAACGGCTCATGAACTAATTATATTTAAGCCCGTACGTAGTACGATTTCCATATGCCGAAATTCACGTTTTATTTAAATTTGGAGTTCATTAGGTACAAATAATAGACATATATAAAACGATTAACTTTTATTATACCTTGTTGAACAATGAAAAATTATATTATACGTTTTTATCACTTTAAACACGTTTATAAATAACGCGACAATTGCCATAAGAGAGAGGAACGCAGGATAATAAAAAGTGTACAAAATAACTGTTGAGATTTTTTTCCTTTTCAATTTCTGTTTTCACAGAGTTATTAATAAGGGCTTATAGAATGTGAGAATCTTCAAAATATACATTTTTCGTTTTAACAATAAAAATTGAGCTTCCCACAGTTTTATAAGTGAAATAAAGAGAAAGTTCCCTAATACGAAATTTGATAAAATAAACAGATTTCTTGTAAATCTATGTTCATGATTTGTAATGAAAATCAATAAAAATCACGTGGCAATATCCCCGCATCGGAGCGAGATAAACGTAATGACGGATAAACATTCTTATGTGGCACGAAATAAGGCCGACATGTCGGGAACTAGTTGAAAAGGTATTTAGCTAGGAATTAAGCTGATGAGTCGTGCAACTTCCAAGGGCTGCTAACCTGCCGCCAGGACTTCCCTAGACGCGCGTTTTGCCATCCAAGTTGGCATCACCCGAAAACGATGGAAACTAATCAAACTAAGAGACTACGTATTCATACCTAAATTATTTTCATGGTTCAATGAACCGCGACGAAACTTCATTGAACCATTGTCAAGTAACCCTTTGAGCGATACCGGATAATGCCTATGTCACTTTTCATACTATTTTTACATTTTCTAATTTCGACGCTCTCAAATGCATCCCACTGCAGCTACTAAGTTATATAACTAATCATAACTTACTAATAGGTATTTTATGATGGTTCTCAAAAACATGTGGGGTAACACTAGACTGCTCTTTCATATTTTAGATGAGCCATATGCTCTTTAAACCTAGTTTTATAATTGATCGATAGCGTATTCTGCATGTAATATCAGTTACTTTTGGCAATATAATTTTAAATCATTGGTGTTTCTATTTAAAAAGGAACTATTATTCATTTTTAACGCCACGGATTCTACATTCACCTAAATGTTTGACAATCACTGGTTTATTCCTACCCAGATCTGACTTCAGTGACCTCTTTTTATCAATATTTCTTGTTGAAAAGCGTCACTCGAGATTTCGCTTATGTACGTTCTGGGTAATTAAAGGTTGAATGCTGTCAGCCCTCTCCTGTGTCCGATTAGGAGGAAATAACTACACACAAACGATCCAATTTCATATGACATTGACGAGAAATCCTGCTTATATGAAATAAAACTTTTTTATTTTTTCATGCACCTACTGCGATTTTTGCTGGGCTGTCGTCTTCTTTGCTTTGTGTCCTAGATCTCGACAACAATTAAATAAAACTTAGTAAAGCAGGTCTTAGTAAACTTTCTAAAGTAAAAAGAAAAAGTAGTCTCTTGTAAACAGTTCTTTATTCTTTATTTACCATGGAAAATAATAGGAAATCAAATGGTGTTTTAGATTTTTTTTTACATTTTTAGAAGATTTAATAGTAAATACAGGGCTTTAGCTAGGATTTTTATTCGGCCGGTGAGGGGTTGACAGAATAATTTCCGTAATAAAATGTATCTTGAAGAAAGGAGAAAGAGAAAAATAAAGCAACAACTGAATAACAAAAATAAGAAAAAATGATAAATCGGGTTTCCGCCATTTTATCTTAAAGTTTGAGGTTGTTTTGAAAAATGTCTTGGAAAAAAGGATATGAGTTTTAGATTTTTTTATTATCTACAACTTTTGTCAAGGACATTTTCCCCTGGGAAGTTACGTTTCGTCGAAAATCGTAAAAAAAACACTTTCAACACCTAAACATACCCCCCATTTTACAGTTTCACTGTATCTCGTGTGTAACAATTTTTGTTTTTTTCTCTTAATTACAACCTTAACGAAATACTCCGGCTGCTCCTTGCCTGTTAGTTAATCATTTTTATTTTTTCAACTTTCAAAATCCGCTTTAGTGAATGACTAAACACATATTTTCTATACACTCAAACAAACGTGATTGTCATTCAGTGCAATATTTTGTAAACCAATTTGCTTTTAGTCATGTCTAAATGCATCAATAAAACCTGATACATCAGGGCATTTTTTATCAAAGAAGCGCATACCGGTGATAGCACAACCTAATTTCTCAATTTCTTTCCTAATTCATTTATCTGTTACGTAACAGAATATCGCTATATTCAGTTATTAGACATGATGGATCGAAAGCTAGTGCTGCAGAATTTATATAAGAGCGATAATTGTACGTAATAAAGTCACCTTGTTAAGTATGTAGGTAAGATCGGCGCCGAGTCTAGCCTACCAACATCAGAGGCGTGGAAAAAACTGCACTGGAGAGGTTCAAATAAATCCGTACAATTAGCCTTGAGTTTTGTGTATTCGTATGGTTTGCGTGGATAATTATACTCTAAAATGGACTTTTCACCCGGATAAGAGAAACTCAGCATAGGAATCGGTTAAGGATTTCTAGGGGTAAAGAGCGATGGTATAGGCTATTGATTATGTCACATAGAAAGGAACTAAGACGTTCACGGGTTTTTATTGCAGGAATCGATCAAGGGGTTATAAATGTCCTATTAAATTAGAAGGTGGAAATTGAAGATAGGGGTGAAAAAACACCCCTTTTGGTTTTTTAAATATATCTCGCAAACAAAGCAAAATTTCGATATATATCTATGAAACTTTTTGTAGACATTTCCCATCGGAAAGGCATTTTCTGAATATTAAAAAAAATTAAACTAAAAAAAAGCGGAAATTTCAATTTTTTTATTTTTCTGCTTTTTCACCTGTAACACATGATGCCATCATCACACAGCATGGCTTGAGGACTTACGAGTTGGGGTTGGAAAAGTTCTAAGTACGGGTTAATTGTGATTCGCACAACGGCACACCTCCAGCGCCAGAGATTTTGCTTAAAAAAAGTTGCATGTGGTTTCACTACAGGTTGCCATGGTAACTGTGGTTGCTGAAAAATTAATATTACTTGTTCAATTTTTTTGTAAAGAATGCATGGGGATTAATTGTGACAATATACAAGAAGCTGATATTGCAGAAGACGACATAACTAAAGATATAGATGATGATATCGATGCAGTATGACAAGCCTCTTACGCTGAGAGGCGTATCATCTGTCATTGGAAGATTGTCATCGGTCATTGGTAGACTTTGTCCAATAGGCATCGAAGTTATTTAAAGTGCAATTTAATAATTATAAGTATTTTTTATAGTTTCTCTTCGAGCTGTTTTAGGTTTTCTGAGGGTAAAAATGCTAAAGAAAGAAACCCCTTAAATGCAGGTCGGGAAACGTGACAAGAAGAGGGAAAAAGAGAAAAGAAATATAAAATATCTGGTTTTTGTCACTATTTTGGGTTGCGAAATGTTATTGAATTGATAGATTCTAGCAATGTGTATAAAATAATTGAATTTTGTGAAATTTGGAAACAAAAACAAAACAAAAAATTAAAAAAAGTTTAAAAATTATGGTTTAAAAATTGTCAAACATAAATTAATTTTGATAAATTAATTTATGTTTGATGATAAATGGTGTGTTGTGCTCCCTATGGCGTGTATTGTTGTTTGTAAGCATGTACTATCTGTGCATGTACTATTCAGTCTGAATTCGTAGAATTTCTGTGAAATATTTCTGATGTAGTCCGCTATTGGTTCTATGCCGGGGCAAAGGTTGTGTAAGTTTCTGATGGAGATATATCTTTTGGAGTCCGCATACGTTTGTACCAGCAGCGCCGCATACGTTTGGGCCGGCCTCAGTATAGTGTGTATATTATTTTCTTGTTATGCCTATTAATTCTGCTATTCCTTGCCATAATGCATGCAAGTCAGTTCTTTGTCCAAAATAACCCCAAGGATTTTATATGATGTTTAGTCTTAATTGGCACAAAATTGATACAAAACGTTTTGTCCTCCGGGGAAAATTGGTGACTTTAATTTTTCTCGATCAAATGCAATATACTCTAGACTTTCGTAACGAAGAGTATAATTAAATATGTGTAATGAAGTAAAAATATTTCATATTTTATAGTATTTTTCATATATTTTAGTTCTATAAGTACATTCATCCTACGAATCATTTCTTTTTAGACTCAGTTTCGGAAAAAATTAGAGAGACTCATACCGCCTTTCAATGGCCAAGACGAAGACAGCGGCTCTGTTTTAACTGCGGAATACGAAGATGGCGGGTATGAGTCACTCTCATTTTTCGAAATCGCGTATCGGAATACATTGTTATTTAATTCAAAATTCAGCCCTGCTTACAGTTAAATCAAAAACAACTCCGTTCCGAGAAATCCTCAATTCTTCATTACCAAGAAAAACCTCGCGGCACCAGCCCCACGCAGGCTAAACGTCGCGTCGCCTAACCCCCAGCGCTTTAGATAGCTAGTACAGTAGTCTCTTAAATACATATAAGAAATATAAAAAATATCACAGGACGCCGACAGTCTTCGCATGTAAGATTATGTTAAAGTCGGCGCATGTGGCGGTATATAGTAAAGATTTTTTTAAAATTTAGTTATGAGATGTACTATAGGAGATTCGAATGGTGATGGATCAATCCGCCCCATTATCCGACGAGCCGATGAAACCAGCTCGCCTACACTGAAAATCTCAGTAATATTCCGAACATTCCCGCCATACGGTTATCTATATTGATATATCTTATTAATATATCGGTTTGATATATTCCTACCAAAAAAGGCTGCCCAATTCTCATGCCTAGAGTAGACAGTAGAGATCATGTATGTGCTTCTGATAATTCTGCGGAACGACACGGTATTGCAAGGTCGATTTCAGTAGTGATGCCCACGAGACAAACGAGACGATACTTTCACAAAGTTTCGTCTTGTCGCGCCGATAAGATATCTACTCTTTTATCGAGTCTTGTCTCGCTTCTCGTACGAGAGTCTTGCAAAAGTATCGAAGTGTCACCGTGCATAATCTTGTTCCATGGATACTTACCTACTTGCGATGATGTAAGTGTAGCAAAAGGAAATTACAGGTGTTAAAAGATAACGTCATGTATTATACGAAGTAATTTTTTTCAAAAATTAACAGTTTTCAGAGTATTCTCTGTCACAAATTTTTCTGTTTTTTACGCAGTCGTTTAGGCATAACAAACATCGTGCAGATTCGTTATTAAGACGATTTCGATGTTTCCTTATAGTTAAAGCAGCACGTGAAAACAGTCTTTCTGCTGGGACTGAAGTAGCCGGTATGCTTAAGAGATCTCGTGCCATCAAACTTAGAATAGAGAATTCGGGAGCATGAATTTTCCACCACTGTAATATATCCGTGTCTTTATTACACCGAGGCATGGAGTAATATTTTTGAAGCTCCTGCATCCATTCTCCTTCGGCAGGGGTAGGCTTTACTGCATACAAGAGATCAAAATCGATTAGAAAATCCGACGTTTCTGGTCCAGGTTCTTCTCGTCCCTCCGCCTCCGCTTCTTTCGAACGTTGTCCCTCTGTTCCGCGAGACTCGATACGTATCGCACGAGACTTGAGACGAGACTAAAAATAGTCTCGTCTTGTCTTGCTCGAGTATCGTCTCGAAAACGAGACGAGACCGTGCGAGACTCTCGAAAATGAGACTCTCGTGGGCATCACTAGATTTCAGTAATTGCTGTATTGTGAGATCAATCAATGTTATCATGTCAGTATCATCTCAGTAACTTATGTGTGTATTTATGTATTTTACGTCTACTTCCTGCGAACACACTATATGTAGTAATTTCAAAATTACATTCGGGCTGTTTAAAATATGTCTTGACCTAGTTCAAGTACGGTCGTCCCTCAAATCTTTGATTGACAATCACCTAAGTATAAATATACGGTACATCTCCGATATAGAAGATATAAAAATTTCCCCTTTTTGAGTTTCAGTCACACGCGCGCCGTCTTCAAAGCCGCTGCTCCGTTCAACATCTGCGGTTTCGAGCACAGTATTACGTATTTTTATTAATTTAATGTTTATTTAATTACTTCAAATACACAAAATAACACTTGCTTGTTCACGACACTAGCCACTTTAAAATTAAAGAATAATATTATCAATAATAATAACTCGTGATGTTCATGTGCATAAATTCATGTTCTCCCGTTATATTCACGGGAATGTTTCTTAATCTAGATATATATTACTTTCATGGGTACTCTTTACCCAACATGCGAAGACTGTCGGCGTCCTGTGATATTTTTTATATTTCTTATATTATAAGAGATATGTTGTACAACAACATATTTGTTGGTAATTCTGTGCAATTCGGACCGCACCGACGACCACGATGGGTGACTGCCGAGCACTCGAAACTCCAACGCTTAGGCCGCGACAGCAGCAGGACAGTCACTCGAGTCACTCGGAGAGCGTAGCAGGAATCCGAACGGAGCTTGTCTATATTAGTGTTAACCAGAAAATACACGGGCGCGCTGAACTGTGTGCTGGTCGTTGTTTGATCTGTGCTTTGTTCCATCAAGTTTATGCAGTGATTTTAAATGTGACACCTGGGCACACATAAAGTGTGACTTTGGCTGCTTATATGCAATCTATTTTTGTTAGGAAATCAACCAATATTCGTAAGTACATTTTAAAAGTGCTTTCCTATATTTCAAAAACTGCGCTGCACGAGACACGCATTGTAATAGTCACATGAATGCTTCCTGCTGAACAGTAGGCAGATAGTACTGATGGTAGTTAATGTTCATTATTTCTCGAATAATAAACGTGGTTACGAGGTTTTAAATATGTGTAGAATTGTTTTAATTGATACCTACCTATATTTTGTATATATACACATTGACTTGCAATAATAGTTGTCACTGATAGCAGGTAGTTTTAATATATGTCATATAAAAAAACTAATTATTTTATTTATATATCTAGTTAAACAGTATAAATCATATTTGTATCGCATTCCACGGGATACAAATTGTCACATTTTATCACGTGATGTAGATAAATATATATACTACGGCTTTTTTGTACCGTTTATAATAGTTTACGACGTTAATATTCATTCTAAAATGTAAATATGCTATATTGTTTATACGTATACAGCCTACCACCGCACTGTAAACTATAAATCTAATTTCCCGATATTCACGAATTCAACCAATAATTTTCAAAGTTTAACAAGTTGTTAAATAGACCTTCCTATAAACGTGTGATTTTTTTTAAATGAAACGCTTTGTTTTTGTTATTAAAAAAATAGTGATATTTTCATTACTATTAATAATCAGATTCTATGTTTTCACATAAGAGAGTAAATGCATAACATATAGCCATGACACGGATACAACTTGTACAGTCAATTTGCAGTTTGTCCAACAGCGCTGTTGACAATGGGAATCAGTGAAGAGGAGCGTGTTGTTGGACATGTAATCTTGAAAGGAGAAATTATTAATATTAATAAACATATTATTAATATTATATGATTCCATATTAGTCAAATGAAGCTACAGTTTTATTTTTTCATACCATTGATAGATGTACTTAACTTATTAAGGAAAAACTCGTGTCGATTATTTATGGAAATATTCCTTTTTCATAGATAAAAAAATTGGTCATTATTTACGACATCCACTTCTGACCTATGACAAAAATAAAAATACGTACTTACAATACGTGACGTCAGTAACAGTATTCCGGAAACCATTTGATGGACAAATGGTTCTAAGTGCAACGAAAAATGTTTTAAGTTTTGAAAAACCACCATTGTTATTGGGCTGTCATTTATTAGATCACCGGACTATCACACAACTGTCTTATTTATCTGGTCGTATAACCTGCACTGTTCCCATAACTACTTATCGATTTCGTCGTATTTGTCGGTACATTTGTTGATAATTTCCTTGCCCCTCTCGCACCTACCAAAATTTCATGCACATCTATCCATTAAAATTTATGGTTGTTAGCTTAGCCTTAACCCACTTAAATTTTACACCGCCAGCACCCCTATTTGCTCCCGGTCCCGTATGCCTGTTGGCTTAGTACTCATTTGCCCATTGTTATATTTTTCACAAATTACTTCTAAGAATGTCATCTACATGTTAGAAAAAAGAAAACGTCGAAGTGGATCTCGTAAATGTTTACCAAAAAATTTAACTAGTCGTTCTGAAAAAGCGTAATCAAACATTTTTGCAAATCCGGACGGCACTGTACCCGGCCTCTAATTTTCTAAATCGTCTCGGTCATTTTACTTATTTTCAAATCATTTGGAAACTTGTTTTAAAAGATAAGTTTATCAAAATGGTTACAAGTTTAATCATTATTTATTGTTGAGGCGCCATTTACATTTGAATTTAAATTTGAATTATGTTAGTGAGTTTATTATTATTATATCTAAAGTATTTCTAATAAGTATGTGTAGTTCAACGACCGGCAACACTGACCTACTCAATGTTTCTCATGGGCGTAGGAATTTTTTTTAGGGGGTTGAAAGTAAAACGTTTTTATATGCATATCTTCAACACCACAGCTGACATTGAATGCAAGTATCCACATCACTCATGAAGTATTGCTTTCAGCGCGTTACCATTTTTTAGTGGGTGGTTCGCCAGTAGCCATATTTCCCACAAGAAACAAAAATAAATATGGACAAAACAGCTAAGTAGCCGGAAAAATAAAATAAATATATATTCCAAAAGATTCTCAACAAAAAAATAAAAACAATATTAAAAATATGTATATTCCAAAATAGAGCAAAAAATTCCCAACAAAAAATAAAAACAATAAAATAAATATACCTACCTATATTCCAAAATAAAGCAAAAAATTCTCAGCAAAAAATAAAAACAACGACAAATAAATAAAATCACCTATATCCAAAAATAAAGCAAAAAATTTTCAACAAAAAATAAAAATACCTAAATACCTTACACCTTAATACCTTAATACTTTCCTTAAAAACGTGTAATTAATATCTACCACTATTTTCTATGTCACTATTTAATAACACTATAATCACTATAATTTTCTTATATCACTATTTTCAGTGACTTTCCACTTCATCTTCACTGTCGCTGTCACCATTTCCAATATTAATCACCACGTGAAGAAAGAGGAACAGATAATGTGGGATGTGGATTTGCCAAAGCCATAGTGCCCGGCTTTGGCAAATCCACATCCCACATTATCTGTTCCTCTTTCTTCACGTGGTTACTACACTTCTGCCACTTTTCTGCTATTACATTATGCATTGCTCCTCGAAGATGTCTCTCTACGTCAGCTAATTTGAAAGTATCACTCTCGCCACTTTCCCTTTTACTTGCGCCCAGGTCAATTCGATGGGGTTCAATTCGCAGTGATAAGGAGGTAATCTGAGCAATGTGACTCCATGCGTCAATTGTCCAGCCTTCAATGGCAGCTTGCCGTGCATTTTTCACGTTTCCATCCTTCCAGACTCTTTTCACAGTATGTCCTTCGTTGACCCATGTTTCATCAGTATAATAAATTTTCCGCCCTCTAATACGCGCGAAATTCCCGCAAACCAGCCCGTGCAAGGGAGGCGAACGTTTGCGACTGTTTTAACTAAACACAGACGGCGCGTCATTCCAATAAGTTAAAAAGAGATATACTGCTGGCATATCCGGCCTTGGGTCTACAATACAGCAGCTTTGCCGTTTTTAACTATAAAAAAAATATTTACGGAATTTCCATAATTAAAGTGGACGAAGTAAATGTAAAAATGGCTAACATATTGGCCTATAATATATTACTGTATATGCACAATAATTCTCTAATAACATTCATAAATAATATATACAACTTTTATATAGTATTGTGGACATTTTATAATTACATGTGGCAACTGCGGTTTTTCCTATACGCGGTCAGTCAACTACACATACTTATTTTCTTACAGTCTTACTTTTTTACAGTCTTTTGACTAAGTTGGTACTGCCTTGGCAGCAGTGTTGTCCATGCTACTGCGCATGAACTGTTTTTTCCGTTTGAAAATGGAGCGAAATAAGTTGTTAGTTAGTTGGTCAAATTCCTTTGTTACGGGTGATATCACTGACATCGTCGCAGATGTTTTATTTTGATGCATTCTGTGGCTTGGTTCTAAAAGGGCCAATGTCCATACCTATATACCGTCTATAGCCTAAGTCAATATTGGCCCTTTTAGTATTTTAACTATTTTTCACAAACGTACTTTGGCCCTTGCCACTTAAATTTTACAATCATTTTACAAGCTTCGATATTGGCCGTTTTAGGTAAAGATGATCTCAAAATATCTAGTTCAAAGGTATATATAACTCAAACTAAGAAGATAGCGACATTGGCCCTTTTAGAACCAAGCCACAGCATTAAAATCAAACACCGTTGGTTTAAATGCTGTTAGATTGTATTTTTTTGTTTAAAGTAAATAATTATATGAAAATGTGTTGTTAATCAATGACCGCCAGCAAAATCGAGAATTTGCTTACAAGAAGATCTTGTAGTTCCATTTTTCTCAGGGCCCCACAATCATATCGTCCCACGCCCCACATATATATTATGTAGTATCTTTTGGAAACCGGCTACATTATATTCAATACAGCTGAAATTATAACGCATATTCAACACAGTTGAAATTATAAAGTAAATTTATATATCAGGAAGTTGAGATTTTGTTAAAGATGTTAAATATAGTACGTTACTTCTATAATGCAATGAATATACGGAATAAACACAATGTGTTTATTCCGTATATTCTGTTTAATTGAACAAGAAAGCCACTAAAATTAAAATTCATCTTAAATGATATTACTTTTATGGCATCGCATAAAAGAATTAGTTCACACAAAATGTTCGTATTTTCAAGATCATAGCATTTGTGCTTAGCACAGCTGTATGTTGGTTTCTTTTTATTAGCGGGTACATCCCACACGATGAACTTATAAATTTATATTCCTTTGGCGTTTCACTGCCGCTCTATTTAATTGCAATACGCTCGTTTTGATGCAATAAAGATACACGAGAATGCCCAGGTTTAAATCCTACACGTTGGAGATTACTTTGTTTTATTCCCGAATATATGACACGTGCGGTGAAAGACCTTCAGGCGATTTTTGGTAGACATAGACCGAAAGTGATAGTAGTCGATAATAAAATTCAGTTATATTCGTAAAATATTTGTTAATTTGTTAGTTTCCGGTAGATTTCGGAAACGCAAATTAATCTATTACTATAAGATGTATTGAATGCTTGAGTGATTTTAATCATTATAGAAATAAGCAGATATTTTTCATCGGCGCGGCGATAAGAGCCTAGACAATCAGTCTAATGTAAATGTTTTGATGAAGTAGCAAAAATTATTGGTAATACATAAACACACAATCGCAATGCTTAGACGTTGATATACGTATTGTGATTTTATTAGATATAAATAATTATATTATTCCTTGGTGCATTGTTGGTTGAGTTTTTATATTTTTTTATTGACGTGTTCAAAAATAGAACATCAATATAGATGTTGGATTTAGTTATTGTGTCAACTGTGAATAATTGAAGAGTTTTTATATTTAAGAGAAATATACTTTATAGTACATTTCTTCTAGTACAGTGTTGTTTTCGAGGGAAAAGATGGATAAACAATATATTTTTTCCTGTTTACATGTTTTTTTATAGAGGTATAAATTATATACTACATACTACAATTTAGAGCAGGTATAGAGAATGTCGAAGGACGACGAAAACATAGTTAAGGAGTCTCTTAAACGGGTGTCCCCGAAAACAGTTTTTGTTAAATAACATCAAAACGATTTGATGAACCTACGAAATTTTGGTCAGTTGTCGAAGTTCAATAAAAGTACATTTTTGTGTAAAAAACCTCGAGTTTTCATATTTTCGTGGCAGAAATAATAAAAGACGACATAAAAAGTTATGACAAAGTGGTAAATTTTACCATAAACTTCTTATACGTAGTCTTTTATTATTTCTGGCACGAAAATATGAAAACTCGAGGTACCCTACCACCCTATTTTCTCAAGCCCCAAAAATACATTTTGAATTGTTTTTTCTTACACATTGTCAAATATAAAAAGTGGTTAAAAAATAGTTATGGTTATTTATAATAAGAACCATTTTCGGGACCACCTCTTTAAGGGGCTGTAGCTGCTATATAGAAGACAGAAAAACTGTAATAAGGTTTTTGTAATAGTTTGTCAATAGTATATACCTAGTTCTTCTAATACTAGTAGTGTATATATTATTATTATTTCCTTCTCTTTCCGCAAGTCGAGACTGTACTTGACGTCAAAAATACTTACAATACTTAATTTGATTAGATACCGATTTCTGTACTTAATTTGAATGTAGTACTTACTTATTTTTAGCTCATCCTCAAAGTCAAGTTTGTTAAAATATTACTATACGAATTTTCTATTTATATTATTATAGGTCTGCATATTGCACTTAATCTCATTTATCGGCAAGGGTAACTATTCCTGTTGCATTTAGCAACAGAAATAGTTACCCTTGCCGATATATGAGATTAATTTCATAATCATTCAGTCAAGACTATCCTAGGTACTTACCTACTCAGTACGTATAAATTTTTCTCTGTGATATACGCATCGAGATATGTCATTTAACATATTAAAATTATCAAACAAAATCGTAGTAAATAAAAAAAGTGCCATCTATATTGGCAGTCACGGTTATACATTTGACGTCACCAGAATTCCGTGCACTAGAATTCCGACTGCTACCATTACCTGTTCAGGCATCGTGGAGTTTTCTCATTTTTTGTTTTTTTTTATTTACGGCAAATATAAATATTCCACCATTTTGTTTGACTCTATTAAAACAAATATGTAATGTACCTATAGCGGATTGTTTTCACATTACTATTGCATAAACAAAATTAAAGTAAACAAACACAAACTTTAGTATATCACTTTTAATGCGTGCTTAAATTCCAAGTACCTAATCTCGTCTTGCTTATATAACAGCAAATAAACCGATAAGATATTGAAATGTAATATACCTTTTGTGTTGTAACAAATCCAGACACTTTAATAATAGCAGAATAATATATCGTATCCGACGTCTAAGGTTTATAGGTAGATCCATATCTTCTGGCTATATAAGAAAATACTTGTATATTGCTGTAAGATATCTAATTAAGTAGTGGTCTTAAAAATTGTAACAAAATTCCTGTAACGTAGCAATTTAAAAATATTCTTAGGAAACTAACCGGCCCTCCTTATGAAATGCAGACATATTTTAAATATTTGTTAGTTGCCGAACCTGTGACAAAATTGTATATATGTATGTATGTAATAGCGGACCAACAAAAAATTAAAAGGGGGCGCGCCGTTAAAAAAAGAAATCTGTATTAGCGTATTATAAAATAGTTAAATCTGTATTATCATGAATAATTTAATGCATAAATAAAACATTTGTAGAGCGGTTTAACTCATCCTCGAACCCTCAAATGGTCCATTTGTAAAATGACAGGGGGGGGGGGCACGTGATCCTGTGCCCCTCTGGATCCGCCCCTGCATGTATGTATGTATGTAACGGAATCTTTGAACGAGATTTTCACCCACTTCAAAACGTCAGATTAAACTGAAAATTTGCACATTTGTCCAGGACCGATGATAATACAATAATTTGACAACTTTGTCCTAATGTCCTCACCATAATCATCCAAAACCGGGATATTAAAAAAATGTGCCTCGCATTGGCGCCTTCGCCATAATACACAATTTACTAGAAGTTATACATTCATTAAATCTCGGACACACCGCACAAAAATTAATTTTTTTCACAGCAGAAAGTGAAAGTAATACATATTTTTTATTGAAAAAAAATATATTTAAAAAAAACGCGTCAAAAACAAACGTTAGAAAATTAAAAAGATTATATAAATAGCTTCGACATGTCACATTATGAATTGTCTAACATAGGAACGTATTAAACTATGTCTTATTTATAAATATTGCAAATAAAAAGATATCTAAAACCATGTGTGATTAAACTGATCTTATAGCCTCCGCGCAAAGTCACTTTTCATATGATCATCAACCTAGTTCAAAATGGAAGTATGGGTGAGTTACACATAAAATGAATATAAATGTGCAGACTATAAATGTATGTTTTGATAAATTTTAAATAATATCTGTAATGTAATTTTAAAATTAATAAATAATGATAATATGTCATTGGCTGGAGAGGAAGTGTTGTGTCACAAATAAGGTATGTAACCAAGGAAGTATTCTTTTGTTTGAGATGTTGGACTTCCTTCACGATATATAATAATTCACAACAGTTATAAGATAACTATAAAATATTATATAAAAAATATTTTTTTGGAAAAAAGAGTGGGGTGCATGATATCAGTCAGTTTTTGCCGTGTTTATGTGTTGGGTTTATGAAATTCACAGCTTATTGTTACAGTTTTTAAGTGCAATATGATTGTGTGTAGGAAACATTTTATATTTTAATAAAAAGAATCCGATTTTAAATCAATAACATTTAAATAATAGTCCATTTTTGATTTTTCCAAAAAAAAATGAAAAAAACCCACCAACATGGATAATTTGTAGACAATAATATTACAGATACACTTAATACCATATAGGCAATGTTTATTACTTATTTATTTCATCCAAATAATGCCAAGGAAGTATTTATTTGATTTACGAGTTATGTACTGTCATAATGTTTATACCTGTAATTAAAATGGTATGAATATGCACGAACACATATATTTAGGAAACTCGACCTTGATAGGATATGTCGGTAATAATTTGTGTTTTTCAGACGCTACTTCCGCTATTCATAGTTTATACAGCCTCGAAATTTTGTTTCTAACCGTCCCGCGGCGCCGAAACACTAATCCTCTCGCGGCTGACTTTAATCTCAACGTTGAGATGGATTAACGCATCGCGGAATAAATTAAATAATTGGGAATGAAATAAACATGTGTGTGTCTAAAGGTCGGGCATTATGCGAAGCATAAAGCATTACGAAATTGTATTATTTTCGTAAAAGCAGGCCACTAATGAGCATATTGAACAGCATGTACGATAGCATGACTCGTGGCAACAAGTTCGCATGTGCGTTGGTAGATTCTGTACAGCATAAGAATTATAAAAAATATCACAGGACCCCGACAGTCTTCGCATGTTAGATGAAGAGAACGATCAGTTGTGGTTACGCATTCGTCGTTCATGTGCACATCTTCACGTTCACGCGATCGCCAAATCGCGACAACAAATAATTGTGTATTATGGTTTAATATTATACCGACTCGTGTTGTGAATAAGCAAGTGTTAAGTTTTAAGTGTGTTTTACGTAATTGAACCAACACGAAATTAGTATAAATACGTAATTAGGTCCTGTGTTCTACCAGCAGGTGTATCTGTTCAACGGAGTAGAGGTTTTGAAGTTGACGTGGGTGTCGGAGACTTAAGAGTTTTTTATTTTTTTTTTCTTTTTTATTTTTCTTTTTTATTTTTATTTATTATTTTTTTTTATTTTTTATATATTTTTTTAAATTCTTTATTATTTATTTTTTATTTGCGCCATCTAAGTCGTGTTTTACACGGCGCCACATACAGTAGGTTATGTTTCCGACACCGGCGCCGACATCAAAACCGCTACCCCGTTGAACAGATACAGCGTAATTAGGTCCTATGTCCTACCACAGGACCTATTTACGTATTTATACTAATTTGGTATTTGTTCAATTACGTAAAATCACACTTCATGATTCACATCACGAGTCAGTGTAATATTAAACGATAATACAAAATTATCATTTACTGACCTTGAAGAATTGTCCCAAATAAAGGACTGGTTCCATAAATGACCGCCATATTGCATTTTAAATCGGCTATTGTGCATTTTAAAAATCAGACATTTTGAATATTTTATTTGACTAGTGCATTCTTTTCTGTATGCAACGACATCTAGCTCATTAAAATCCGATAATAAATAAAAAGTCATGAGCAAACGTAAAAAAATACAAAAATATTTGGGTCACGGCATATTGCTGTCATATTTATTACAAGCTGGTCTATCTAAATTGACTTGCTTGTACTTCTTTACTTAATTTCCAGATCTTTAAATCATTTTGATTTAAATTTCGAGGAAACTGTTTATCGATTTCATTGTCGTGTTATTTTTAGTTATTTAGGAACATAATAACAGGATAAAAGCAGGTACTTTCGTTGTCCTGTTAGCAGCACCACAATATCTGACACCTCCTGCGACTGAAAGAAGACCTGAAAATCGTAGATTCACTTCTATATGAGTAACATAATTAATATTATTATTTGGGATTGATAACAGATATCAGCTTACACCTCTTCAGGCTAAATAAAGGCATTTCTTATTATTAATTAATTGATTAATGATAGCCTAATAATAATAGCTAATAACCTGATATAATAACCAGCTGGGAAAGTTTTCTGAACAGTAGGTACATCTCGGATATATAAGAAATAATAAAAACCTTGCACGTATTCCGCCACAATCGTCGACTTAGGTCGTACCTTAGATATGTACCTTAGATATGCACCTAAACGAACCTGCGAAATACTTCTAGTGCGTTATCTCTAACATGCGAAGACTATCGGGGTCCTGTGATATTTTTTATATTTCTTATATTATATTTCTATTTCTACTATTTTCCCAAGATGGACAATTAGCGAGTTCCCACAAAGTAGCGCGCTTCTTCCCAACGACTTTTATACAATACATTTTGTGCATGAACCTGTCCACTATGCCTTTCGATAAAGTGGATAGGTCAGCTTTCATTGAGGAAAAGAAAGTCCACAACACAACACGACCTTTGGCATGCTTTAAAGTTCGCGTTACACACTTAGCCTGGGCCTCGATTAAATAAGCATGGAGATACGACACAAAACTGATAGAAACTTACGCATTAGCACACACGCGTCAACGGTCAACCGTACTCAATTCTACCAGTCAACCAACTCATAATTCATCGGATTGTCTACATACCTTTGTTGTGTGCTTGTTTGCGTCGGTACAGAATCGTACTTATAAAAAAACTGGAACTGCATGTTTTAAATTCAAAATTGATTAATGACACTGTTTGTCGTTTGCATTGACTCGCCCTGTATTCAGTTATTTTATACGGCCACCGATTTTATTTATGGCGAAACTTATAAGCTGGGTTTCCAATTCCAGATTTAGAAGTTTGGGTTGTTTGAACAATTTCAACTTTTCGCGCTGGGAAAGTGTTGGTCTGATTTTATTTGTAACGTTCTCATATATTCTGACCACAGACATTTTAGATGCGCCAATCAGATGAAAAGCAGAATGGTTCGTTACGGCAATTCAGCTTTTATCATTTAATCCCTCGACAGAGGTGAGTGCTCAGATGGCGTCAACTCGTAGGCTCCCCTTGTTTTGGATTATTTTTTTCCTCGAGTGTGCCAATAATTCAGCCCCGTATGCTTATTATGGGTTCACTTGAAAAACATGTACCTGGTGGTAAAATGTGGTTAAAGGTGCTTTCGGGTCCCAAAGCACAGTTATTTCTATAAACTTCAATTAACTGCAATGTCCTCGGCTCGCAAACGCTGATTCACATTTATTTTGTTCAATGATTAAAATTCGCGAATGTCGAAAATAAGACAAGAAAGCAACTTCTAAGTTGTTTCAGTTAATGCGTTAATTTATCAAGAAAACACGTGTTGCGGTCTTGCAATTATCATCAAAGTATGTTACACTAAGAGTGAAGTAAGAGTTGTAATTGACCTAATTTATGTAATAAATGCAGATAACAAATTACTAATTGGATTATTAAACATAATTTGTCAGTATAGGAATAGTAAGCCACATAATGTAAGTCATATTAAGGAACTAATTTAATGTTAATAAGAAAAGTGTAATTCTAAATTTACAAGGAAATCAATGTATTCTTGTATTCCACAGTGCAAGCTTGACTGTCAAGCAACCAATTTTCCAGGCAACTGTTCGTACAGCACAAAACCGTAAATGGCAGGTTTAGTAGACTGATAAAAGATGTATCAATATTGTGTCGCATCACCACCTGCTGCAATAACATCTTACAATTATCTCATTGATATAATTAACGATCTAAAATTGACAAAATTGTATTGTTATTTGAAATTTCTGTCCACGTCAATAGTGTTTCATAGTTCTCCGGAATTTCCACACCTAAAATTCGTAATATATAATTTCTTTACAATGTATCCCCAAATATTTTCTATTGGTTCTGGTCTGGACTTGTAGTTACCCAATGTATTAAATTTATTTCATTATCGTGTATCCACTGCATTACAATATTCGAGTTATGTACGGGCGATATTATCCTCTAGTAATAATGATTATTATTATGTGTCAGAAGGATACTGAGATCAGTTTTGTAACCTGTTAAAGAACAGAAGGCAACGTTACATCACGTAGAATGTCTCTATAAATTTAGATTTTTAATAGTAACGGAAATATCACCTTACGATATTTTTTTATCAGCTAAAAACCGACAAGGCGTTTCATTTTAAAAACGCATAAAACTCATAAAAGAAGATCTATTTAACTCGTTAAACTTTGAAGATATTTTATTGGTTACTATTCGATAAATTAATTCATAAATATCGCAATACCGAAAATAATTCCGAAATTTTTTGAATATTTAAAAAACTACAAAACATATTTTCACAAAGCTTCAGCCCACTGTACAAAACCGTTCAAATAGTAGATACGTCAAAAGTCTAATTCGGAATTTGGTCTAATTCAGTAGTTTTCTGGTCATCATCAGTTTTCTTGTAAACCGCAAATAATACCAATACCTTTAAAACATAAGTGACATGAAGTATGACGTTATTTGCTTAACGTAAGTACTGTATTCACATGAATATGTGTTAAATGGTAAAATGCATTTAACTGTTTCAATTGCGGCGCATCTACCATAAGGTAAATATTTATGAATGTGCGTGGAAAGAAGGCTACGCAGAATTATAGTGTGGGATAGCAATAATAATATAGCTTATTGTTTTCTGTTAAACAAAATTCTACGTGAAATTATTAAAAGAGTTAGCAATTAAGGACATATATTCTTAGTATAAATTAATTAATGACACAATGTCTGTTGTTTAGGTTGTATTTGTTATGTAGCACAAGATATTTTAACTATCTGCCTAATAATTCAATATTTGTCCCATCTCATTTGAGCATGAATGATATTCCATATCAACCCAATAATAGTTCTACAAATGTTTCCAATTACTATATCAGTAGAGATAGTATCTTGAACAAAATTAAATCACTACCGAACAAAGGGCCAGGACCAGATAATTTGCCAACAGCCTTTCTTAAAAAATGTTGTAATAACTTAATAGAACCTTTTTATTTGTTATTTAATAAATCGCTACAGGAAGGTAGTTTTCCAGCAATTTGGAAAACTGCTTATGTTGTGCCAGTTCTTAAATCTGGGAATAAACATGTAATAGAAAATTACAGACCAATATCAAAGTTATGTATCATTGCTAACGTTTTCGAAAGCATAATATTTGACTTCTTATTTAGTTACGTTAGAAATCAGCTTAACATCGAGCAACATGGTTTTATAAAAAATCGGTCTGTTGAATCTAAGCTATTTATTTTTTGTGAATATTTGTTAGAAAACCTTAATAATAAATTACAAGTCGATGCTGTGTATACTGATTTCAGTAAAGCTTTTGATTAAATCAATCACTCTGTTTTCTCTCTATGTAAGCTCGCCGATTTCGGTATACATGGCAGCCTCTTCAAGTGGTTCAATTCATGTCACAAACAGATCCCAAAGCGTAACATTAGGTAATTTTAAATCTAAAAATGCTATTGCAACTTCTGGCGTGCCTCAAGGTTCACATTTGGGACCTTTGCTGTTCAATTTATATGTAAACGATATCTCTAGTTGTTTTGAGTTCTCCAAATTCATTATGTACGCAGATGACCTAAAAATTTACCACTCAGTACGCTGTCCCTCCGATAGCCTATTAATTCAGGAGGATTTAGATCGACTCTTCAGATATTGTGAAAATAACTACTTATATCTAAATCTATCTCATCTATATATCTAAATCTATGTCATCACATAACATTTAGTAGAAACGTTAATTTAATACCTGCATCGTATAAAATATCTCATAATAATTTAATAACTGTCAATGAGGTAAAAGATCTAGGAATTTTATTGGATTCAAAACTTCTATTTGAGCAACATATATCTTGTACAACTAAAAAAGCTTGTCAGATGTTGGGTTTTATATTTAGGTCCTGCTACGAATTTGAGAACCCCAAAACAAAACAAAAACATAAATAGTATATTGAATTATGGATCTTTAATCTGGAATCCTTTTATAATATTTATATATAGGTATAAATAGATTAGAGTGTACAAAATAAATTTATTGACCATATGAATAGGAAATATTTTCCTACGGTTAGTGAAAGATCTATAATTCGTAGTAAATTGAACATGATGACACTTGAAAGCCGCAGGAAAATTAGTGACATAAAGTTTCTATTCAAAGCTGTTAACAAAAAAATTGATTCCTCAGATATTGTTAATCATATGAAATATATTACTCCAACTCATTCTACCCGACAACATAATATTTTCCTTACCATGCAGTCTAATACGAATTATTATTTAAACTCCCCTTTGCACAGAATTTGTACATCTTATAATAAGTTATCCCAAATAATGTCTGTTGACATATTTTGCTCTAATCTTGATACATTTCAAAATTCCTTAAAACGGTATTTTCTTAGCAATGATTAAGATATTGTAATAATATAATATGCAACATTGTAATATTTTAGTTTCATAATAATAATAAATATTATAATATTGTAATATTTATACGTATCCCTACACACATATTATGTATGTATTGATTTTTTAAAATTAGATGATACTATTAGCTGGGTATGTGTATAGGCGGTACTTCTAGTCAATATTTAATTGTTATTTTGCTGATTTTAAATTCACTTTGAATAAATCGCTACTTTGTTATCCTTTTATATTCATATTATATTGATATTTTAATTTGTTTTCTAATAATTATTGTTATTTTACTTATTATATACTAGTATAATTCGTAATCTATATTTGTTACTTAACTGACAATAATGTATATAAATATTTTATCCATTTATGGATACTCCTTTGGGTTCGTCCCGTTTGTATCCTTTATCTAAATAAATAAATAAATAATAGTGTTAAAATTCCTCATAGCAGAGTAAAACGTTACAGAAGACCCAGCTATTCCATACTATACTTGGTTATATACTTGGCCTGCGTTTTTGTGGGCTTGCAAATTTCAATATTTTATGCATTTTATCCATTTTATTCAGTTTATTTACTTTATTCACTTTATTCGTTTTATTCCCTTTATTCATTTATTGCGGCATTTATTTATTTTACTTTTTATTTAGGTATTTTGTTTATTTTATTTATATTATTTATTTTACTTTTTGTTTTGTTTTTTTTAATTTATTTTACTTATTTCATTTATTTTGCTTGTTTTGCTTACATTACTTATTTTACCTATTTTACTTATTTTATTTATTTTGATCATCAGTGCATCATTAGTGTATAATATGTACCTAAGTATAAACAAATTACTGTTGAGGTGTTTCAAGATACATCAAGCTATATCAATTTTTATTTCAATTTAAAACTATCATGCTAATAACAGTATTCATTTACATATCTATTTTACCTTGATGTGCGTAGTGTAAACTGTTGCTATATTATGTCTAATATCGTCTATATAACAGTGGATTTCGTATGCAAAATCCTTAATTAAGTATATTGTTGTTTCCACATATATGGTCCTACATGTTTTATTTTTTACGACAGATAGTAGTTAATCTAACAACGCCCCATGTCTGAGTCACAACTATGAGAATTAGGTGAATTTCAATTAACGTCTTCATTTTATTCATCTATTTTTCAATATTTTTCATAAATAATGACTAGGGCAACAAAACGTCTACACTTATTGAGTTGGTTGTTATGGTAACCATTTGTTTACTCACGACATGTTCAAGTTAATAATAGATTCAGGTTGGATTTGAACTGTTTGATTTTTTCAGGTCGCGGCGGCGGCGAAACGGTGGTAAAAAAATATTATTCTCGGTACGCATATCCGTACCTACCAATGAACACAACTTTTACTCACTTTTTATACGATTAGTTGTTTGATCTTCCATAATAAGACGCGATACATTGAATGTGAAATATTTTTTTCTTTGAATCCATTTCGGAGAAAATTTAGACTAGAATTAAATAATTTGATTTATTAATAATATCCCCTGTGGATTTGATTGGCCATAATAATTGCGCGCTAAAAACTACATTTTTATAGTTTATTCGTATTCGAATATTCGATTCGATTCGTATTCGATTTTCTGAGTTAATCAGTAACTTGATCTGATGGTGTACTTTCTGCGTATTTATTTATAGTATGCTTTTAAAGTTTTAGGATGATTTTAAATATGCAGCTACTGGTTTCAAACGTATTAGCGGCTCGCCTCGCAAAGTACTGGATTTGTCCGTGTTTATCAATAAATTTTTTGCGTTTTTCGTTCATTTTTGATTAAAAATTAGATTTATTCGTATCATGGCCATTTGCTATGAATGTATCATTTTATGTGAAAATATTAGAATTTTATAGATAATAGTAATGAAAAACTAAAAACGTACAGGGCGTTTTATCTTCACAATTAACAACTCGTTATTCTTTGAGTACATTTTATGGGGTCTTTTTCGAGAAATTAATTCGTAAATATCGCTACACCGAATTCATATGTCATATTTCAGTATAATCACCACTAAAACTACAATATTAAATTTATCAGAACGAACAATAGACGTTTGCATTATCCACCGTTTGCCATAACGCTGTAAAGGTATTTGAATTACATGGTATACTAAAATTCTAGATTTGTCGCCACCATAAGCAAATATTTATATTTCCTGAAAATAACTGAGAAAGCTTACTTTCCATCTGTTCCCAAAATAATACTGGTGAAATCAGGCAAACCAAGTAGGTACCATGTGGATCATGCGTCGCTATATTACATTATTTGTCAATCATCAATCCCTAGCAGTAAAATAAATGGAGCTAATTATAATTTGAGAAAACATAAATACCATTTCATTCATAAAATTCGGTTAGACTGCGTTAGAGTAATTCATTCATTAGGACATATAATTAACGATTTCGTTCTTAAAAAATGGAGTTTTAAATAGACTATACATAATAATAATAACAATAAAGTTATAAAGGGCGAAGTTTAGAATTATAATTCTATATAATGGTAAAAAAAATTAAATGTACCTATAACTTATTCTCAAAGAATATGATTTTTCATTATTTTCAATATATAACTAACTGTTGGTTGTGAAGTTTCAAATGTGAGCTAAAATAATTCATAAAGAGCTTTTGAAGCAAATATTCTATACCATTTCAGTTACAGTTTAATAATTTAGCGGATCGAAATTCAATAATGCCTGTGTATCGTCGTGAATATTGTGTTTCTTGTAAATAACAAATATATATGTACCAAAGCTCCTAATATTGACCCTTGTGGAATACGTGATGAAATAGCAACTAGCAAAGACGTAGGTATCCAAATTTGTGCGAGTACTAACTTTGATTTTGCAAATATGATTTAAAAAATTACTGATATTTATTTATTAAATGATATTAAAATGATTTATAAATGTATTATCTCGAAAGCCATAATATTTACTCAGTTTCGCACCAACTCAAATTGTGGTCAACAGTACCAAAGGCTTTGTACAGAGTACATATCAAGCAGAACAAATGCCGTAGCATTACTTTCAACTAATAAGAACCTCTGATAATATAGTCTGGAATATTTAAATACCTAGATCTAGTAGCACTGTGTTATCTCCTAAAACCCGTTTGATTCTTTGGAACTTCCATTTAGTAAATAAATCACTTTCTTGGCGGCTTTCTCAAGGACTTTATTAATAATTGGTAACAGACTGTTAGGTCGCAAATTAGCATAACGATGGATGAGTAATTTTAGTTAGGTATTGGACAAATGACAGCATTTTCCAATACTAAGGAAAAGAACCCTACTAAGCGTATTATTTATTATTCTAAACATATTTATTATTTAGCCCTTTTGATCATATTTATTATTTTTGTTAGTTACAGGCCACTGGCACAACATGATATATATATATATTCCTGCTTATGCTTATTATTTTTTTAAAGCCGCCTAGGTATATAATATCGTCATAATTACATGAAGATCCCCACCTTACCTTTGAGACAATGGTAGTGGCACAGATGATGAACTAATTGTTTATACTGTTTACACTGACCTGCACGTGTATATTTATAAACTCAAGTATGGATAATTAATTATATTTAGCTCTGGAGTCTTTGGAAGTACCAAGCCACGGTTATTTGCCCTTTTGCCCAAACCGGTTTGTACAGTTATTCCGTAAGGATTGACTGAGCGCCTTAGGGCCCCTGCTTACGATACCTGTGTCTGAACAGATAGATAGAAGATAAATATATTATTTACTTCCACAGAAAGCGAATTGATTCAAAGGCCACGGTTCATGGCTGCACGGTTCAGACGCCAACCGTGTGGGTTGGTGTACTGGAAAAGTCGACGACTGAGAATCCTCATGAATGTAAATTGGTACCCGACAATGTATGCATGCAAAGCCGTGTAATTTGTATGACGAAAGCGGATATGAAGTATAAAACAAACGGGCAAAATACTTAATATAATAAGTGCATTGGTGTTTCACCAATGCACTCATTGCAATTTGCAATAAAGGAACTGCTTCTTACCACGCAAGTACAAAAGTACAAGGCATTATGTCGCGTAGCTTTAATATTTGCCAAACGTGAAAACTTATAAATTCATAGACGCAAACTATTTTCTTGGGATTGTCGGTCATATTGTTTATAAATAAATATGTACATTATTCAACGAGGAATTAGTTATAGCCATTAATCACGCAGGATGACGTAGCGAGTGGCGCAAGTCGACCGAGTAAATAATGGCTATCAATTGCGAGATGAATGCCATATTTTATCCACGACCATTATACATTTTTTACCTTCAACGGGTTGTTTTTCAGCACGTTTTTTTGAGAAAGGGGTCAAAAAATTGTTTCTATTATAAAATAATGTCAATGTCATCAGTTGGAACGCGTCGGCTGTCATAGCCACCTTGGTTTTCAGTACAAATACCGGGATGTTATGTGTTACATTGCCATGACAACATATTATATAAATCATATGTAAAATATGATTAATCATAAATTACTGTTATAATTTAATACTATACGATTATGGATACCATAATTATATCTCCAGTTAAGAAATATAATATTGGGTGGATAATATGTTTTATTCTCCTACATCGTTTCGGTATATCTCTACCATTATCAGGGACTATAAAGTTATTGTATTATATAGTTAACGGACTTTTTTAATAATATGTAGGTATTACATTTACATTTTTGTATTTGAGTTTTAATATAATTGAATATTTTATTATTAGATAAAACTAAAATTAAAATTCTAATATAAGTAAATTTCAATTTTCCTTTACAATTTTCATTATGTAAACTGCCTATTGCCTAGCAGTGTGTTTGTTATTCAAATTTGAGGAAACATTTAATATATTCCCTGTTTTAGGGCATGAAACATTTAGAAAGATTTTTACTTTACCTTATAAAGCTAAATATTACTCAAATTCAATTTCAATTTATTTTAAGTAGAATATTATGTGAGACCTCAAATTCACCGCGTTTATTTTTATTTATGACGAATAGTGATTATTATTGACGTCGTGATCAATCAGTAGTTGTACCCTATATTAAAGATTATTTGCATGCCAAATTATCGGGTTCATATCGCTAAGCAAATTTATATTAGTCATATTTATTTTCATACGGTTGGTTCTCCTTCTAAAATACGCAATTCCAATGACATCAGTTTATTTAATTAGTTATTACCATTTATGTAAATACATATAGATATATTTTGCGATCATATATTTCGCATAATACCGAACATATTTACATAAACTGTATGAGCATATAATACTTCTACGTTTCATGCTAAAAATCATTGAATATCCATCTAGAGTACTTGAAAATAATATATATTACATCTACAAGAAACACTGGCCAAAACTATTTAGGGGAAAACTTCTGTAGCTCCATAAAGTCAAAGAGTGAATTAATTGCATGATACTAAGACTACAAGATATGCTAACGCGCATGCGATCCCCTATCTCTCTCCCTCTGCTGACGTCATTCCGTGACAAATTTCAAATTTGACACATCTTTAAAATACATTATTTTAAAGTTTAAATACATTATTTTATAAGTTTAAATACGTTATTTTAATTATTTTGGTCATTTGTGATTGTGATAAACAATGTTTTACTGTGCAATGAGGGGTTATACCAGTAACAATAATAAAAAAAGTAAAAATTCTTCCAGTACATATCGATACTTTAGTTTTCCAACTGCAGCAGAGATTTGCAAATTATGGGTGCAAAAGTGCTACCAAACGCATGATTTTACTATTAAAAATGCTAGAATATGTTCGAAGCATTTTTCTGATTATGATTTTCATGTTAAAGAAAAATTATTGCAATTGCCCAAAATAAGTGGAGGTTGAAAGATAATGCTGTACCTTCACGTTCACGTCCTTGCCTTTTACTTTTTTCTTTAATTATTGGTGACATAATTATATTAATATATAATTAAGAGTATGAAATATATACGTTATAAACGAAAATCTTAGCTAAAGACTAAAGATGCCAAATAAAACTTAGGTTATGGTTATGTCAAAACTTATCTTTCGTGCGGTTGTGTGTACATGCTAAACTGATGCCTGCTCTAAATAGTAAAAAAACTGCACTATGTACGAATAATAATTATGGTACGAATTTAATCAGCAATATAAATTTAACACTAAAAAATCCAAAAACCAAACAAACAACATCCGACATCTGCAAAATCAGAACAGCAACACGACACGGGAAGAAAATAAAAAATAACCGATGCTAAATTGGCGCGTATGTTTAAAGGAAATGTGAATATTATTAGTTATTTTGTGACGGTTTTGATAATTAATTATATAAAATAAACTAATGTATATTTATATCTATATTTTAGTAATTTTTATATATTAGATATTTACCCGTTCACTTGCTTTAACTGTAAAGACCCCGTGCAGTTATAGAAATGTAAAGGTCTAATGCAGTAATTACTAATTAATGTACAGATTCTTTACAAACAATCCGTCCACTAAGTGCCATTCCAGTTCAAGGATTATAGACGTGGATAGTCATTGATTCCAGTTCGTGCCGTAGTAGACCTTTAACGGCAGTCCAGCTCCCTTTAAGTCCAGCTCCCAGCTCTCCGACACTAGCTATTTGCCAGTGTTCGGAGTACAGGCCCTTTAATGAGCGGGAATATCATGTTGGTTGGGTTGTCTTGTTCTTTTTTGTACCTACCTATACAGGGTATTTAATAAATTGGGATATTATTTTTAACTCATGATAATATATTATGATAAAAGTAAATGCTTTACAAAAAATAAACCTAATGAAAGTGCTTTAATAACCGAGAAAAAATAAAATATAAAATGTGTCTCAAGTTCGTAAACATACTGTATACTTAAACAATATCCAAAATAGTTATATCGAGTCAAATCATAACGAAACTTTATAATAAAACCATGTAAAAAGCTTTCGTCTCCATATATCGCCATACATTTTTGTCACGGGGTGACGTCATGCGCAAGTTTGTTCCAAACGCGTTCCCCAGTAATCATATCTTGTACTCTTAGTAACATGAATTAATTGTATGCAATTAAACGCAGCTTTTGAAAAACACCCCTTTTTTACCGTTTCCATCGACAGTATATTGACGAGTTTGTTTAATATATACAAAATCGTTTTTTAATGTCCTAATGTCGCTGTTATTAACACTTTGACGGACACCCATTTTAGTAATTGACTTAAATTTAGGCATTAGATGGTACAAAAAAGTAATATTTCACTTGTTGGATATTGCCATGTGGAATTCTTTCCATATTTATAAATATAATTTAGAAAAAAAGCAGACATTTTCTTATTTTCGAGAAATAATAAGAGAATTACTAGCAGTAGCAGGAAAAAAAGATGGTAGGGAATTCGTAGCAGAGGTGCCAATAAAAACCAGAGAAAAGCAACTAAGCGAGGCGAGACTACTCATATTTTGGAAGCTATTCCTGTTCCAGACAGTTCGAAAAGAAAAGATATATTATAAAAGAAGTAGACAATGTTCTATCGAGAAAAAAAGAAAAGAAACACCATGGATGGCATTGCAAGAAGTGTAGGGAATCCTCCATTATGTGTCGGGACATGTTTTGACATGTGGCATGCCCAATAATTACTCGTTTTTTCTAATCTTCTGCTATTATTATTATTAGAATTATATCTTTGCCGTTTATGGTCAGTAATAATATACTTTATCATTATAAAATCGCTATTTTATTTCAGAAAATATGCAGGCGTTATTTGACCTCAGTGATCTGGAAAATACAATTTGGTTTTTGGTGGGACATGACGTCATATGACGTCGCTATTTTTTTACATGATAAAAAATTACCGTATCCAAGAAGTTCTTATGTACAAATTTGACATTTCTATCCTCAAAGTTAACTATGATATCAATGTGTCTTCCCTCTACCCTCTGACGGCATATGCCGCGGATGTCCGTCAACGTGTTAATAATAATAATAATGATAATATCTCTTCCCCTCGTTCTAAAAAATTAATTCTGTTAATACATACACTGCATACTTGATTTTTTTGAATATATTGTCTCTCCTACGGGTTTCTCAAAAAACTGATAACAGAAATAAATAGATCACCCTGTTTTTAACATTATCTAAAAAATTCAGAGTGGCCCACTTTGTCGTTTATGAGAAAAAAAATATTATTTTTAATATGTCATACACCGCATATTTGTTTTTTAGCATATTGTGTCTCTCCTATGGGTTTCTCAAAAAAACTGATGACAGAAATATAAAGACGACCATCATTTTAATATTACCTAAAAAATTCAATGACACACTTTATTGTTTTTGAGAAAAAAAATATTATTCTTAGTATGTCATACACTGCATAGGGTAGACTGGGTACGGTTGAAACATTTTATCCTTTTTCGTGCATAGCATCGGGATTTGTTAAGCGACCTATGGCGGAAATATTTTAAATAATAGACCTTATATCTGTCTACTAATGGTCAATGTTATTTGAGATCACTGTGTAGTATTTTCTGTGTAAAATCATATTTAAAAAAAAATTGTCATTTGTTTCAACCGTCCCCATGCCAGGGTCGGTTGAAACAGTGTCTGGGGTCAATTGAAACACATGCAAATAATACAAAATATAATCAGCTATTATGTTTTATTAATCATCTAATAACATTTTACGAATCGTAATGGCACAGTTGAATATCACAAATATTTTTTATTAATATTCAAGTCTTTGGCAATACTTATAATCTAACATTATTTTTAATCAGCCTTCAAAGTTTTATATTAAGTACAACTGAAACTAAATAATAATCAGATGTTGGTGACGATAACATTTTTGTTATTTTTGATAACATAATATTTGTGTGTAATAGTACCTACATGCTATTATATTTCTCAACTATCGACAGTATTAATTATAAACTAAAGTTTAGAAAAAACTAAAGACATAATTTCTATAACAAATATTTTAAACAAAAATAATTGAATGGTAACGAGATCATTCGGAGTCACAATTGTGGCAAACATAACTAAGGCTACCTTTTGTGCACTCTTCATGCGCCCACATTTTACATACTGTGCATTGTATCCATTTTTCCCTCGGTCTGCTTTCTGAATATGCTGACATACAAACAACACAGTAGCAATCCTCTTCTTCGGATGATGATGATTCTTGTTGCGTGTTATTTTTTTTCCTGTTTGTAACATTTCTTGTAGTCTTTCCTCCATCTAATCTTTTCTTAACTTGCTTAGCTTGGGTTCGTTTCAATCTGTTTTCATATTCTCTTCTTATCTCTTCTTTTTCAGGTGTGTCTGTGTATATTGTAGATTTCCTGGTTTTTCGGCCCCTATTTGTTAATTTCCTTGGAGGAGCTTTTGGTAGTGGTCATATTGCCTCTGGCGAAAATCGTGTAGTCGAAGTCGCGATATTTTCCGTTTGATTTGTTAACACAGGAATGGATTGAGAACTTGTACAGGGTTTGGATGAAGTTTGCTGAACACTACTGGGTTCAGGGTTCGAGGGTTAAAATGGAAGATGATGGTGGTGGCGTTTTATGCTCAGGTATACTAGTATTCTGAGCAGACATTAAATATCTTTTATGGTTGTGGTTTTGTGGTTGTGGTTTGTGTCAAATTTATAGCGGTCCATAACATTAGCCAAATTGTCGTAGAAAGCATCTACGTTGTTCCTATTGAAGCTAGTCGCTCTAGAAAGACTTGTAGCCTGTGCTGCACGTACTGACAGTTCAGGATTTCTTTCCATAAACATGCGAAACCATTCTTCGCCAGCCATTTCGTTGTCATCCCAAATCCGAGGTCGTGACAAGTTGTACTTGAAGGTTAGTTCGTATGCCAATTTCATAACATCCTTTTTAGTTAGGCCAAAATATATATCTGCACATCTAATTAAATATTCAGATAGCTCACGCTCTTGTTCCTGGGTAAACATCCGATTGTGGGCCTTATATCCCATTTCTTGATTTTCATCGTTACCAGCCGCATCTCGTTTACGTACATATCTGTACAGGGAACAGTGATTCAGTCCATTTTTTCTGCCGCTGTTCTTAACGAAGATCCCGCTTTTACATCCTCATAGGCTTGTTTGTACGTTGATAAGTCGGCCCGACCTTTCGTAGTCTTTCTTTGGTGTACCCTTGGCATCTCAGAAACAAGAAAATAAATAAATAAACTGTTTCAACCGTACCCACAAATAATGTTTCAACTGTCCCCAACCCCCCCTCTTGGTATGAAACTGTTCACAGTAAGAATGATAATAAATTTAAATAAAAACTAATCATACTGCGATACTCTACAAACTTCAATTAAAACGAAACAAAACTCTAACTTTAAATAGAATCTTAATAATTGCAAAAATGTAAGTATAAAAATACTTACTTTTCCGTCAAAAAACACAATGGAGCCTCCTATAGACAAGCACAGCGCCCGAACAGCGACGCAATACTAACATTCGTGTTTCGTCTTGTCGCCCGCTTCGTACGACTGTTCACGTGATATTCGCTTTGTTTCAACCGTCCACCGTTTCAACCGTACCCAGTCTACCTACTTGATTTTTTACATATTGTGTCTCTCCTACGGGTTCCTCAAAAAAACTGATGACAGAAATATAAAGGACACCATTACTTTAATATTACCTAAAAAATTTAGAGTGACACACTTTGTTGTTTTTGAGAAAAAAATTATTATCTTTAATATGTCATACACTGCATACTTGATTTTTTTAAAATATTGTCTCCTACGGGTTTCTCAAAAAAACTGATAACAGAAATAAATAGATTACCTTTTTAATACTACCTAAAAAATTCAGAGCGACACACTTTGTCGTTTTTGAGAAAAAAATTAGTATTTTTAATATGTCAAGGTCATACACTGCATACTTGATTTTTTGCATATTGTCTCCTACGGGTTTCCCAAAAAACTGTTGACAGAAATATAAAGACCACCATTTTAATATTACCTAAAAAATTCAGAGTGACACGCTTTGTTGTTTTTGAGAAGAAAAATATTATTTTTAATTTGTCATACACTGCATACTTGATTTTTTTGCATATTGTGTCTCCTTGTTTTTATCCCAGTAACTATTAACGACAATGGATGCGTTGTTTAGTGTTTTAGCTCTCATTGAAAAATTGAATTCCATACCACAGGAAGATATTTGATTTGAGCGTGGGAACAAAGAAGCGCTCCTCAATATTTTGAGCAGTGTATTAAGTATCTGGCAAGTAATTTAAACGTATTTAACCTTATCCCCCTATAACCCTATCAATGTACCCCCAAGGAAGCACAGATAATGTTCTTTGAATGTTTATTTGTCAAGTATAACAAATTCTCAGACAACGTTTTCATATTGATGTTATTTCCTCCTCAATTGCTTCAAATGATTTATGAGAATTGAGACGGCGGTAGGCCTTCCCTCTTTCTCCTTATATTCTGCAGCTTTTGATGTTATTGCCTACCTATTATTACGTTATGTATTTACAGAAAATCTGAATTATATCCCTTTAGTTTGTTCTGTTTGTATAGACGGTTAATTGGTTGAATAGGAACAAATATTGATATAGCGAAAAAGGCATATACACGCTTGTGAAGACTTATTACCGATGTTAATAATCTTCCTCAATTGCTTCAAATGATTTATGAGAATTAAGACGGCGGTAGGCCTTCCCTCTTTCTCCTTATATTCTGCAGCTTTTGATGTTATTGCCTACCTATTATTACGTTATGTATTTACAGAAAATCTGAATTATATCCCTTTAGTTTGTTCTGTTTGTATAGACGGTTAATTGGTTGAATAGGAACAAATATTGATATAGCGAAAAAGGCATATACACGCTTGTGAAGACTTATTACCGATGTTAATAATCCTCCTCAATTGCTTCAAATGATTTATGAGAATTGAGACGGCGGTAGGCCTTCCCTCTTTCTCCTTATATTCTGCAGCTTTTGATGTTATTGCCTACCTATTATTACGTTATGTATTTACAGAAAATCTGAATTATATCCCTTTAGTTTGTTCTGTTTGTATAGACGGTTAATTGGTTGAATAGGAACAAATATTGATATAGCGAAAAAGGCATATACACGCTTGTGAAGACTTATTACCGATGTTAATAATCCTCCTCAATTGCTTCAAATGATTTATGAGAATTGAGACGGCGGTAGGCCTTCCCTCTTTCTCCTTATATTCTGCAGCTTTTGATGTTATTGCCTACCTATTATTACGTTATGTATTTACAGAAAATCTGAATTATATCCCTTTAGTTTGTTCTGTTTGTATAGACGGTTAATTGGTTGAATAGGAACAAATATTGATATAGCGAAAAAGGCATATACACGCTTGTGAAGACTTATTACCGATGTTAATAATCCTCCTCAATTGCTTCAAATGATTTATGAGAATTGAGACGGCGGTAGGCCTTCCCTCTTTCTCCTTATATTCTGCAGCTTTTGATGTTATTGCCTACCTATTATTACGTTATGTATTTACAGAAAATTTGAATTATATCCCTTTAGTTTGTTCTGTTTGTATAGACGGTTAATTGGTTGAATAGGAACAAATATTGATATAGGGAAAAAGGCATATACACGCTTGTGAAGACTTATTACCGATGTTAATAAAATGCTGTACTGTAAAAAATGTCTTCTCAGCCTTGGTATGTCTGTAATTATTTAAATCAGAGTAATCTTCTCTAATTCAATGTTTTATTTTCAATTATTCAATGATTATTTTCAATGTTTCTGTATCGCTTATTTCTACTTGGTGTCCTCAGTCTCCTTATCTGCGTGGCGTAATGTATGGGGCGCATGACCCGTTTACCTGTCAAATTATTCACAAATGCCAAGAGGACACAACGTTTTTGAGTCCGCCATTAAGGCCATGATTATATAACACAACTTCTTATGTGGGTAGCAAAATATTTACACGTTGTCAGTGTCAGCTCCAGTGAAATTCTTTCGTCCAACGATATGACAAACCGATAAACTGCGGGTAATCGTTATCCAACAGAAATATTTCCTAATCGTTTCAGACGGTTTGATCGAACATCATTACTGCCAGAATATTACGTATTTTTGACACAGTGTCTCTATTACGTTACGGTTGATTGTTCCCTCTTATATAAAAATCATTAATGTAATCATGGATGTAACGTGCGAGGAGTGTTTACGTTAGGAAAACGCTTTCGAAGTACGACGCACATGAAATTGATGGATACGATGTCTTAAATAAAAAAAAGTAAACGCGAAACGTAAATATTAACTTAATTGATCAGCCTTGTGCATTAGCGTAACATTATCTGCAGCTGATGAATATTAAAGTGTGTTTATTTGATTGGAACTTTACTCTTTGACTATCGGGTGTGGAAATATTTAACTAAGTTTGCAGGAATGCTGCTTATCTGGCAGCAAATATTTTAGAGAACCTAACGCGATATTATCCCTTCGTAAGATGGCAGCTTTTAATATATCCGATGGTCCACTATATCGACTTGGTTTGTACGAGGATTGATCATTGATCTCGATTGAAAACAACTTATTTCGGCTAATAGCAATTATTTTATTTAACAAGCAAAAGAAACCTGTTATATGTTTGTAACACACTTTTCCCTTTCATGATTCCCATGCATGATTCGGCACAGCAGTGGATATTCGTGAAAGGTCCTGCTAACCATGCACTAATACACATATCCACACTTATCTTTTTATCGGCTTGTTAAATTACTTTCCATCTTATGTATTAGGGAAATATTAAATGCAGCCATCTGGAAACAATTTAATCGATTATTTTCTGAAGTAAGTTTCTTACTCCTTCAGGCACAGTCTACGAAAGGAAGACACCTTTTATCTTCGGACAATTCATTTCAGTCATGCTTGGTATAATTTGTATATTTATTGTACAACTTGTATATTTTAAGGCATCAGAAACTGTAATCGGGCGATTAGAGGCCTTTCTTAAATGGCACAAAGGATCTATCTTAAGCGAAAGTGTAAAAAAAAACATATTTAAGGAAAGTACTTTCACTTTAGTTATATAACCTAATTTTCTTAGCTGCAGTCGTCGGGAAAAATATAGCTCAAGGTTGGCGTTGATCTGTCAAGAGTTTGGTCTCTAAGTAAAGTGATAGAACACATTTTAATAAGTTGTGCAAATGTGCAACAGTATATAACAGATATACAAACATTTACTGTGATATGGATAGAGCCTACCAGCAAACTTGAGACCCTGACTATATTATTTTTAGGGGTAAAAAGTAGGTAAAGAAAAACATCTGGGTAAAATGTTCTCATCTGGATGTGTTCATATAAATATCACATGTTACATACACTCCAAGTATGATTACAACAGATGGTTGATATTAAACAACGTTTTCGGGATAAAATACAAACGCTTTCATTATGTTATTCTGGAGTTTGGGGACAATTTAAAACTATTATACCGTGATATCCCGCTGTTTTGTTAGTTTTAAGTACTTCCCAATATATTCCACAATCGTGTTAATTGATTAGAATATAATAAAGTTAATACAAATAAATATATTTTATAGTTGCTTCAGAAATTAAAATCTGTAATTCATTATTTTTCATGTAAAATAATTCTGTATTTTGTTAGCTTTTCGTTTTGTTGTTTATTTAATTTTTATTTAAGTATACACAACTTTCTGTTAAGCTTGGTGTTCCACAAGGTTCCATTCTTGGACCTTTGTTGTTTTTCATTTATATATCAGATTTTTACTCGGTTGTTACAGCACGTAATATTTACCACTACGCAGACGACACGATATATCATAATTTCACTATTAACCTTATAATTACCAGCAAGAATATAATTGATGGAGATTTAAATTCCCTCTTACAATAATTACTCCTTGTACCTAATGAGTCATTAACAGTGGACGCCGGCCATATCTGAGGAACTGTATGACATAGAACGTTGGGGGAAAATCTATAACAAAAGTGGATCAGAGAAAACGCTGAATTATTTTCAAATTTGTAAGAGTACCGCTACATGGCGTTACAGTAATGTTAAATTAGAAAAATGGAATATCTCGTTAATGCTATGATATTGTGAAAAAATATGTTCTCGGTAATTCCCGTCAAATTTAGAATAACTTCGGTCTAAAATGTTTTTCATAGCTCTTAAAATTAAGTGGTGGGGGGAAGATAAACATCTGTAAAGAAAAATGGCGTAAACCCCGGTTTGGCTTAACATATTCAAAGAATTTTGCATTGGAAAGATAATTTTTTATCATTGCCAGCATAGAATGTGCCAATTTAATTGTTGTCGCGGAAGATAGGTGGCGCTGTTAAGTAAGCAGTTTTATTCATTATTGTTACAGTTAGGTTAAGTTAATAAGCTCTAAGCTGATCTGGAATTTGTCTGGAGTGCGGATCAGAGATCCGCTGCACTTAGGCCCCATTGGGCCCCTTGTGCTTCAATGTTGTACAAAAGGTGGTGATGTTGCCCACGGGCATTACCCTCAAATTGGCCATAGAAGGCCAACGTTCCCCCAATATGGATTCTCTGGTCGATGACACGGCGGGACATTCGCAAAGTACATGCTCGATCGTTTCATCTCCTTGTTCACATCCTCTGCAGATGAGTGTGTCACTTTGTCTCATTTAATAGAGGTGTTTCCTTACCCGGCAGTGTCCGGTTAGGATTCCTGTAACAATTCGCAGTTTACCCCTGGACTTTGCCAGATAGTTCCTCGCCGTCTCTTCGCTGGGATATCTCAAAAGATTTCTGACCAGCTGACAGCTACTTGTTTCATCCCATAACGTCTTAAATTTTTTGTGGGTGTTTTCCTTTATTAATTGGAGTTTCGCTGCCACTGGTAGTGTACTTGAAGAACCAGGCCCAAGGATACTCAGGCTGGCTGCCTTCTTGGCCAGTTTGTCAGCTTCTATATTGCCGTTGCATTGTGAGTGTCCTTTGACTCAGCACAGCAGATGTTATTCATCTGACATGCTCTCACAAGTGCTTGGTGACATTCCCATGTTGATCCTTTAGTTATTTTATATTTTTTCAGGGCCAGTAGTGATTGTCTACTATCTGTGCAGATTCTTATTGTCTTGACCGTTATTTCTCTGCCAGCAATCTCTTGTGCGGCTATGGTTATACCAGCGAGTTCTGTTTGTACTACACTGGAATTTTTATCCATAGTCCAGTTGCATCGGAGTCGCAGATTCCTGGTATATATACCACAGCCTGCTCCATCCTTTTTCTTTGATCCGTCCGTGAAGACATAGTTTACACCTTCAACGCCGGCCTCGTCTTCACCAGTAGTATGTATGGTGTAAGGTTTATCAAAGACAAGCCGAGGCGGAATACCATCTGCACATGCCTGTAAAAGGGGTATCTTTCTGACAGCCTCAGTCCACAGGCGGCTTCTGGTTTGGCCACAGCTTGCGTTTGGTAGTATGCCAACGGATTTGAGACGAGTCATGGTAGTCAGAGCCACTTCTTCTAGATGTAGGTCTAGCGGTGGAAGACACAACATTATCTCCATTGCTCTCGTTGGTATTGTTCGCATGGCTCCGGTTATGCTCAGACAGGCAACTCTTTGTACCTGGCATAGCTTGAGTTTTGCTGTTATTTGTTGACTCTTGGGCCACCAGACACCAGCTCCATAGGCCAACATTGGTCTTATGATAGCAGTGTAAATCCACAGGACCAACCTGGGTTTCATTCCCCAGGTTTTCCCTACGGACCTGCTCTAAGCTGATACTTGGCCGTTCACTTCATTTTATTTCAATTTTTCTTTTTGTTTTGTATATGTTATTTTGAATTTTTACAATTTTGTTGTAAAATAAGTGAATAAACACTTTATTATTATTATTATACCTTCCAATAATTCTTACGAAATTAGCCATTATTAACAGCCATTTATTTAGGTTAATAGTAGAATAGTAACACTCGGAGTAGTTTTCACAAACACCAAAACACTTTCACTTCGCTCGACGCGCGTTTCGCCAACCAAGTTGGCATCATCCTGAGACGATTAAAATCAGTTTTAATCGTCTCTGGATGATGCCAACTTGGTTGGCGAAACGCGCGTCGAGCGAAGTGAAAGTGTTTTGGTGTTTGTGGAAACTACTCCGAGTGTTACAGTTACATCAAAGGTTCCAGCCCTATCCAGTAGAATAGTAGGTATAAAAATATACAGTGTGGACAAAATTTTACGGTGGGGCCTCAGTTGCTTCATACGACAAGCCGCCACTGCCCCAAAGACAATTACGCTTTTTGAAATGATTTCTCCCAATTAAATTACTCTCTGAAGTTTTGTTGTTTACAAACCATAAGAATTTTAGCTAGGGATATAAATTGAATAATATAAATATTAATGAACGTGTTAGAACAAACCCTTTCCTCATAAAAGAGGTTGTGAGGCGTAAAGTTCCTCTAACCACTTCAAAATCACAATGGGAGAATTAAACCGTATATTTATTATATGTATGGCAATATAGGTGCGGTTTTAAAACATAAACAATTACAAACGGCAGCAAATGAGGGAACATGTGCCTACAATTACAGCAAATTTAACTCATTTAAGAGGCAGTAGCTAGAATCTTTTAGCTAATTAACTCCATTTGTTAAAATTAATAAATACTCTTATGGTGATGAGAGGATGTTGGAATTGGAATGCTGCACCGCGGGTTCGTATAAATAAACAACTGCTTCCTGTTATGATGCATTGTCACAATGTAGCTTACATAGGCGTCCTGTTCCAGGAAATATACCGAGTATCGTGGTATCATATTATGTTTCTTACTGTCTCGCACGAAGGTTTGTATATACGTATTTACTATGTCAAAACCTGATTCCCATGTGCCCGAGGAAGTACATACGTATTTAATGTTTAATTGCAGTCCTAATTACATACTAATTATAAAAGTACTAACTATACTTTCACCATTTCACCAGAACATACACATTTAATATAGCAATAATTACAGTAAGTTGAATTTCCACACTTTAATGATGAGGCCGCATCGCGCGGTGCAAAGTTTACTCTGTATTATTATATTAGCCGACGTGCTGCTATTTATTAAATCCGTATGAATTAATTTAATTGATATTCAAAGTGCATGCAAAAAAATTCCAAGGTGAGTTATGATGTATGGCACGGGGCGACAAAGACTGATTGTATGGAAGCGCGTTTTTGGTTTGATTAGTCATATCGTTCTTTTCGGATTAGACACATTATGATGAAGTAAGAATGCCTCTTTGTTTACCGATTATGATTAAAATAAAGCGCATATGATACCAACATTATTTATTTCGTAGGTAATAATATTGCACCAGGCAAGCAAAACATATTCCGTTCTACTGGTTCATTATTTATACTTATGGTCTGAAACCCATGGTCTTATTAGAATTTGGAAATATCCTCCTATCCTAATAATCCAGCACGTGGTATCAAACGCATGCCTTCTATGAGGAAAGTCAGCAAAACCTAATTTTATCGTATTTACTCTTTGGTTACTTTTGATACTACACTGGTTTAGGTAGTACCAAATATATTAGATGCATCCGGAAAACTAAAATGGTGCGTAGTTACAAACTATAGAAACCGAAACTAGCTGACAATTGACGACCTGTCTCCGACTTCCTTGACCAGCCTGAACGTTGCCAATATTATATCGCGATAATCTTGGTATCGGGATTTCACCAAATAGAAATCGATTCCAAATATATTCAAAAGATTTTTTTCACTGTTGAAAACGAACATATTGAATTCGTTCACATGCCACTTGGGCTCAAAAATGCTCCATCTATATTTCAAAGATTGATGGACACCAGTTTGTTGGGTATCTAAATGTCGTATGGACGTAGATGTCGTAGATGGACGTATGAAGGGGAAGGATGATACAATATGCAACAGATGCTGCATAGTGGAAATTTGGCGTATTTGTGTAAGTAACTATAAGATACAAAAGGTACAAAAATAAGATAAAAACCGTTGTAATTAATTTATAAATAGAGAACGTGTCAACATTTCTTATCCCCCATTCTTTTCGTTTCAAGATTGGCAGACTTTAGGTATACGGACAACATAATTATATATTTTCCGACTATACATGAATTTATCTCGAATAACAGAAACCAAGTGATCTTAAAGAAGATTTTATTAAAAATGTTGCTCCACCAAGATCACAGGAAAAAATAAAATCCTTCTTGGGACGTTTCATGTCAAACTGCCAAAATTGACAAGTTTTTAATAAAGTTGAAAAAAACGCTCAATTTACTTTTGACAAAGATCAAAAAGAAGAAATCAAAAAAATTTCACGAAATTCTTTTTTACTTCAATTAACTTTAACACTATTGTGATATCTGCAATCTAGGCAAGTAAAATGTAGATATGCCAAGTGGACTTATTCTTTTTTATTTTGCCATTTTTCTAGGTTGCTTTTTCGTTTCACTTTTTTTTTATAAGTTCCGTGAAATCATGGCTTATTGATGCTCTCAAAATAACAAGAATCCCAGATTACGACTACCTTGATCTGCATTGCAGACACCAATTACACAATATAAAAGGCAACACTAAAGTGGATATGCATAATATAATTCGCCTGTGAAAGTGCTTTCTGTACATACAGGTTTTAAATGCTTTCGAATTCAGAAATTCGTTCCAAAAATTTGCTCCATATTCATTCATGCTAGTTACACGAATATTTATTGGGTAAAATTGATTCATTTCTGTCAACATCGGAGGGGGGGGGGAGAACCTCTACATACTTGATCCAATACATACCGGGCTTTCATTTAATTCCGAAACCCACGTGACCATTTTATTTCTGTTTACCAGTGAATCACATTCTACAAGTTAGTAAAGTGGTAAGTTTATTTTTAAACTCGACGATCGAACACAACTCTGGTAGTGACGACGATGATTGTTAAATTGATTTAAAAAAATATTGTAAATAATTAATATTGTATTTGAATTATCTGAATGAGGCTTCAAACTTTGTAATTAAATGAAATAATTTTTTCCAATTTGTTTAATCTTAACGTTTATTTATTTGTTCATACAAAATAGACAAGCTTGTTTTTTATCAAGGTGAATACATCAATCTGTCAAAGTGGCTGCCATATTTGCTATAATGAAAAAAATTTAATTACAGAATCAACTCTTATTCCTTTCCAAATTGATAATACCCACAAGGTACATACATATCTTAGATATAGAGTTTGGTTTAATTGGACTAGATTTTTTAGAATATAACTGCATAATTGATTTAAAAAATAATCAATTAATCACTGATTTTAAAGCAATACCCATTTATAAAGTAACAGAAAATTCACTTTTATATTCCCCTTGTAACTTTGACAATATTTTCGATTGAACCTCGTACCGAGAAAATTTTCAAATTAAAATGTTTTCAAGCTATACTGAAGAAGAAAAAATACTGAAGCTGTACTGTTAGCTCAAGAAAATGAAAGAGTACACCTACCAGATCCAATTAGTTCAAATAAATGAGAGAGGTGAATTTCTTACCTCAATGGTAAATCCAAACCCAATGTCGAAGACAATAAATTTCCAAAATTTGCAAATTCAACCTTCACCGAATTCTAATGCAATACTTAACATTATCTGTGAATACCTTTCAAAATAATGACTATGACCGACTACAGGAAATTTTAAACCAATTGCGATTCAAACATCTAAATGAAGAAGAGCAAGGCTCAGTTACTAACTTATGCTTAAAATTCCAAGATACTTGAAGGAGATAATTTGTGCATCACAAATGAAATTTAAACATTCTATAGATACCAACAATTCAAAACCAGTTTTTATCAAATGATATCCTTACTCTCAAGTACTTAAAGAAGAAGTCAAATCGAAAATTTCTAAAATGTTACAACAAGGCATTATACAAACCTCAATATTTCGCCCTGGTTATCCTCAGTTTGGGTAGTCTCCAAACAATCTGATGCATCCGGAAAACAAAAATGGCGCACAGTAATAGAAACGAACTGACAATTGATGACAAATATCCCTTACCTAACATCTCTGACCTCCTCGACCAACTTGGACGTTGTCGATATTTGGCCACTTAAGATTTGGCATCCGGATTTCACCAAATAGGAATCGATTCCAAAGATATTCAAAAGACCGTCACTGTCACCCAAAGACGCTATAGCTAAACCTGGAGAATACTTTCTTCTCAGACTTTAAGGGTATAATAAAAAGGAATGTTTACCTCTGAACACTTACAGACATAAATGCTTCATAAAATCAGCATGCTAATAAATTTTGCATGGCAGCATTGACATTCATTACGAACGTACCATCAACTGCAGCAATAATGCATTGGGAGCGAAAAACCTGCAAATCAATGCCTTCTTCCAGGCAAAAAATAGTCCGTCCCTCTGACTACACATCAAACCCATACTCCAGGAGTTCTTCCTAAACGAATTTCTTGTAAATGACAATAAATGGGACAACATACCTCAAGCATTGCAAGATAGTGATGAAGATGAAGACACTCATATGCTCATCTCACTCGTCTTAGAACCACTGTGTAATGAAATCATTATAGACATTAGAGAAGAAGCTACGCCAGAAGAAATGATCCCACACGATTCTGAGACTCCGTTGTCTTCAACTAGCAAATATATCGGTAAAGCCTCAGGGGTATCAAAGACACTGGGGAAACGACAGAAAGAAAAACAAGCCATATGCACTGCACAGTCCACCTCATGGTGGTGTTAAAATGGGTTATTTGGTGGCAAATTTTCTGTTCTTTGATTTGTTACATGCAACGAGTGACGAGATATCTTTGAAAAATTTATCTATTTATCGCAATTTATTTCAATATGACGGCAAAGATCCAGAGGTGGTATTTTTTTTTCAAAATACATGAAATTTGCAAAATATCAAAACTTTTTCAGCTGAAGACTTCACGCAATTCCTGTACTTCCTATTTGTTCATGTGTATCTATTATGGACCCTCGGCATTGCGTTCACGGTTAGAGAAATAAAGTTGTTTTTCTTTCCTAATTCTTCATGGCTTCTTTTAGTATATTTTTCTTATTGTTTACTCTCTATTTAGTCTCACAAAAGTGGCCCTTCGCCGAGTTCGCTGTCTATAAGGTTACTTATTCCTACTGACTATGAATCGTCGCTTAAAAATTTCGACCAATCTGCTACTGATTTGACTATTAGTGGAATTCCGCATTCTATTTTTTGTTTTTTTTTATTCGGAGTTATGCCTATAATCGGTTGCTTACAATTATTATGTCAGTTATTCTAACTGCGCTAATTAAAATATATATATAGAGCCACTATCTCTGACCAGTGATTTTACTCTTCTTTCGTACGATATGTAAAAAAAATCTCTTCGGCGCAAATGCTAAGCTGTTGTGCTAGACCCAAAATCCAATATCTAAGCGTATTCAATAAACATAATCCTTTCTGATGTAGGGAGACCTGTTACGTAAAGATAACACGTTTGATATTGGGGTCGTGACACCCTTATTTTTCCAGTGTTTACGTCGCATGAACTGATTAAAATAAATTGATTTCCATTAGGATAACAGTGCAGACGGCCCACGCACAATTACAGCGAGAAGGAAATAATCCTGCAATTACTTTATACCCGAAGCGATTCTAGAAACTGCGCATAACAGTTTTCTGCAGATAACGGTAATAAGTCTAATGCGTCCAATTGATGCGTGAAATTGACATTTCGCTCTGACAAATTATTACTATCTGAACTCTAGTACTTTGGCGTTATTGCTAAGCATACGACATGCGTGGAAATGGATCATATCTTACTATTTTATGTATTTAGTTAATCAGCTTTTACGTCTAGACAAATCTATGGCCACTGTACAGGGTAATTCTCTTCAGATTGACACTATCTTTATCTCACTCATATTCTAATTATATATCTCATTAAATAAAGTAGTGTATAAATTCATATATCCCAATTTTATATGTGTATTGTTATAGTTATAAAATAACACTCATATTGTATCGATAAGTTTTATAAATAATGTCAGTAACGAGCGGCTTGGTTCTTTGTCGTTAATCCAGTCAAAACAATGACTATATGATGGATGAACCATGCGGCACGGCCAGGGCTCGGAAATAAGAGTTGATTCATTAGGTTTGTAACATGTAAAAGAAGCTGTTCGCTTACTTATGTGTGGTTTTAATTCTTTTATTAAATGTGGAAATTGCTAATTATTGTTTTAGTCTAACAAATCAGAAGTGGGATTCTAATCCTCGTGTTCATCTCGTTTTGTTTATTAAAAGTATAATAGCGAAAATGCTGAAAGACCCAAGAAAAAGAAGGAGACGTACCGACACGTCAAGCAGTAGTTGTTCTACATGTAGTAGTTCGAGTGCAAGCAATGGTGGCTTTGAAAATGTGAAAAGTGGCAATAAAAAGTTACGCAAACAAGTTCGGAAACTCAAAGGGAAGTTGAGTGCAAAATCGGGTCGTTATTTCGGAAAAATTGATAGTATTCCGGTGTTCAGTGGAGATTTTGCTGAAAAGCTAAATGTGCATCAATGGTTACGTAACGTGGACGCTACTGGTGATATGTTTGAATGGGACGATAAAGCTCGCATTTTTTGTATGACGAATAAACTGAAAGGCAATGCTAAAACGTGGTACCTCAACCAAGAAAACACAAACATTCCGTGGAAAAAGTGGAAAGAAAGACTTGTTGATGCGTTCCCTGATCAACAGTGCGTTTTTGGAAAACTCAAGGAACTGGTTAACGTCGAGCGGGAGCCGAGGCAGAATTTAATGGATTTCTACTATCAAAAATTGACCTTGGGCCAGTATTGTAAGTTGGAAGACCGCATAATAGTCGACATTATTACCAACACCATCAACAACCCTTTTCTACGATCAGGTATTCGAGCCGCCTCTTGCGATGCCTAGGCAAGTTGTTGTTTTGGAAGTTACCTTGTAAGACAGGTTGATTGATTGTTGAGTTTGAGTCCTCTGGATTAGTATGTTGCATCCAGAAACAGGAGGTCTTGTGCACCTCCGGGTAGTCTTGTGCACTACCTGATTGAAAATTGTTTTTGTACGTAGCGCTACGAAATGTTGTATCCGAATTAGCCGTAGGCAGTCGGATTCGGAAGTGTAGTCCTGTGTACCACAAGATAGTCATGTGTACTATCTGAAGGTATCCTTGTGTGTTACCGAGTCCAGTGGTCCTGTGTACCACCAGATAGTCTTGTGTACTATCTGAAGGTATCCTTGTGTGTTACCAATTATACAATGGTCTGTGTACCATTGAATAGTTCTGTATACTATCGAGCTGATACCGTATGTCATCAATCGAAAGATCACCTGGATGTCAAATTCCCTCGCAGTCTTGTGTACTGTGGTATGGACAATTGTTAGCTGCTATAGTGTCACCTATTCCTTAAAGGGTTGTCGAGAATCAACGTAGACGCGGGGACGCTGTCACATCAGGATGCCCGAATGTGATAGTTATAAAATAACAGACGTTCAGTAAGTTCAGTAACGAGCGGCTTGGTTCTTTGTCGTTAATCCAGTCAAAACAATGATGGCTATATGCTGGATGAACGATGGGGCACGGCCAGGGCTCGGAAATGAGAGTTGATTCATTAGGTTTGTAACATGTAAAAGAAGCTGTTCGCTTACTTATATGTGGTTTTAATTCTTTTATTAAATGTGGAAATTGCTAATTATTGTTTTAGTCTAACAGTATATTATCACAAATAATATTTTAAAATTGCCGCGAATCATTTTTCATCATCACCCCGCGCAGTAAACAGCTTCGAGGGGCGAGATACCTAAGTAAGTGCATGGGAACAATTTTAATTCGCGACGGCTTGCCGTCGCCGCGCCGTTCTAGCTCTTGCACTAGCAGACCAGGGTTGCCAGACTTAGTGAAATATCACCAGATCTGGTGATTTTACGTTTGACGTTGTGGTGATCTGGTGAAAATTTTCTTATAAGTAATAAAATCTGGTGATTTTAATATAGATATACTATCCCTTCCCTCAAAAGTAGCAATTTAAGCTTAAATTTGAAATAATTTATTTAATAATTTAGTGGTTCCATCTAGCATCTAGTGGTCCAATAGCGAAACGTTAATTACGCAGCAGAGAACACTGAACTCTATCATTTGCAGTTCAGTGGCCTGTTGTCATTGCTCATTGCAATGTAGAAAACTGCTTCAAATATAATATCCCAGAAAATGTGATGGTTAAACATTCATCGAATAACACTCGGAGTAGTTTCCACAAACACCGAAACACTTTCACTTCGCTCGACGCGCGTTTCGCCAACCAAGTTTTAATCGTCTCCAGATGATGCCAACTTGGTTGGCGAAACGCGCGTCTAGCGAAGTGAAAGTGTTTTGGTGTTTGTGGACACTACTCCGAGTGTTATAGTTACATCAAAGGTTCCAGCCCTATCCAGTATTCATCGAATATTTATAATATGTGGATTTATTTCTGTTTTTATTATTTAATACAACCGTTTTTTACATTATAAGAGAGAATATATTTTCTTGTTATTTATGCAGATATAACGATAAAAATATTTATTACCTTATGTTTCTTATTAATTTGTGAAAATATATTTTACGATAAAGGTATTTTGATTTTATTTTATTATTTATTCATTGGTCTCAAACTCTATTTCATGCCTAACTTTTACAGAAAAAACTGATGAAATCTAACAACTTCTTAAGTAATCAAAATCCGGTGAAATCAAGCAACTTTTTGAAGTGAGACTTGTTGAATTTTTTTTTTAATCTGGCAACCCTGCCGCAGACCTAGCAGTACTAATTCGCATGTTGGAAGTGGCGGACAGTACGAATAAACACAGTATTACCAAAGCTTACAGAATATCCTGTAAACTTTGGTATTACGCTAAGTAATTTATTATGTGAATTTAAAATTCAGTCTATTCAAAATCCTTTCCCTCTGGAAGTATTAACACAAAGTAAATCTGATCATAACAAATGGAATAGAGAATTCTAAAATATATCCTTTTTATAAGAATAATAAAGCCATTTATTTCAAACAGGTGTAATAATTATAATAATAATAATAAGACAAAGAGAATATTATACTTGAAGACAAAACATAAATCTTTAAGGTTGGGATTTTGTAGAGTGAGAGGCAAATAGATGCATTTATTTTGGTTACGTATAAATAATTAAAAAGCTAAGTACATAAGATCTGATAATCAAATTAGGTGCATGCATTAGCTATTATTATGGTGATGATTATAATTTTTTTGTCCCAAAATATTCTTATAAGCCTGTTCTGTGCCTTTGCAATGAAAATGCTAATGGGAACAATAATATGTATATTAATGGTTATACCAAGTTGTTCCTTATGAAATTCGACCAGAAAGTGCCGTTTTTCTCCATTTTTTAACTTGAAAACTAATATACTTAGGAGTAAATCATAACATTCAGCAATTATTGCGCGTTTGATTGTACGTAAAGCAGATAACCGATATTAAACTGTTTATTATATTTTATCAGTGTTTGACTAACCGTGACCCCATAACATTATATCGGCTCCGTGGAATAATACGCTTTGCTGCAATTAGATTGCCGCTGCTATCGGCTATCGTACATATATGAAACAGGCCGTAAAATTTCATAAATGATAAATATTGTATAATTGCCAATAAAACTCATAATAGAAATTACATTAAATTCACAAAATCTTGCCATAAAATAATGCCCACATGCGGCCCGACAGTAAAGACAGTAATAATATGCCGCTCTCCCGCACAAGTGTCCAACGTCTGGGCTCAAACATCACTGCGCCAACCATTAGAATGAGGGGCATATATATTGTTATTATTATTATTATTATCTGAAACATGCGCTGTTATACTGTATGAAGCAATATTTTTTCAAGTTACAAATTTTGCAAATTTTTTGTGCGAAATGTTCTTTAGTTTTACTGTAGTAATTATTTACCCTTCAGGCTCAGACTCGCTAGTAACAATTTAGAAGCACTATTTAATAATCATCGCTTTTTAGAATAAGTGGATTGCTTATCAAAATTTGCTCCACAAATTCTTATTCGAGTGCAGGCTTCTTCGGGTAATAGTTTTGCGTATGTATCCTATCCAACAAAAACTTCCTTCCATTTCTGACACCTTAAGGTTCTTACCTACTTATTATTATATTTACTTAAACGAGTGTTATTATTAGAATATTATTATAATTAGTGCACAACTCCAATGGCAATTTAAAAACATGTGCATTACTTTCAACTACCATTGGGATATCTAAAAAAATGGTATATTGTCTAATGAAAGATTAGCACAACCATCCATAAATAAATCAAAAAATAAATTTCGAGCTATAATTATTTGACGCCCACAGTACCACAAGATACTGCGGCCACTCTGTACCTGACTGATTCGGCCGAGGCACCGACCGGCTCGACCGGGACCTCGTTGATGTGGGGACGTAGCGGCAGATGAGGGATTTCCCTCCATACCCAAGGAGTGATTTGAGTTATTACTTTGGTACTGGCACATATTACTCTCATGCGACATTCCTTTGATGTTTTATAAACGCCGCCGATGCCCTTGAGACATTTAACTTGGATGTGCGGCGTTACCAAAATTGTATAGAGTTGGGGAAGTTTTATATTTCTTTATATGTGATTATATGGATGTTCAAAATGTCCAAATCTACCTATAAATAATTACTTTGTATTGTTTTTCATAAGGAATATTTAAAATATTTTAAAGAAATATATTTTAAGAGACGTCACTTTTAACTTCATTATTATTCTAAGTATTTAAAATAAATATAACTATTAACGAAAAATAAGTTTATATCGAATTATTGTAGTAAAAATAATTACCTTTGCCTTGAGTAATGGTAATGAATATATTGATTGCATCTGAGACAGTACACAAAAATAGTTTCTTAAGTAAACAAATTAAAGAAATAATAGCACGATTTTTATTTCAGATTTTATTCCAAATAGAACAACAAAAAATTATAAAATTATTTAACTGTCATGAATTTAAAATAAATAAATTAATAAGTATAAGTAATATCATATCGTTGATTGAAGGTAATATTTAATAAAAAGTATTATTATTTGATTTTAATTAGATTAGAAATAAATAAGCTTATAATAATTTGACTCAATGAAAACCCAAGTAATATTTTTGTTAGTTACATGTAGGTACTTATTTTTTTTAGATGGACAGCTCCTTATCTAAATTAAATTATATAACTATGAACCAGTTTAGTGATAATAATTGATGTAATAACGCTAGATACATGTAGGTAGCTAGGTACAGTGCCGTTCAATTGAGAGTAAACGATTTTTTTAATTAATGTGAAACAGGCTTTCAGGTAATCAAAACTTGATTGTCAATTTTATTTGTCAGTTTACTAATAATTATTCTATATTTCTAAGTTTTCCTTATAATTATTATTATTATTATTATTATGCGGCGCTTAACTAAACCGCAAAAAATGAGAGCTGTGATGTTACTGCAGAACGGATGGTCAATGCAAGCAGTTGCAGATACTTTGAATGTGAGTAAAGGTTGCATTTACAAAATTAAGCAAAAATGGAATGCAGAAGGAACTGTTGAGTACGTCCATAGAGGGGGCCGTCAGAAATTCAGTACTATAGAAAGACGAACTCGTCCTTGACCACCTCCGACAGAATCCTTTTGATACAGCAGTGACTGCCTGCTTCTTAACAAATTTTCCTGCTTCGGTGGAAACCGCAAGACGACGTATCAGAGCATCTGAGCTGAAGAATTTTTCGGCTGCAAATAAAGTTGCTCTGTTGCCACGGCATAAGGAGCAGAGGTTAAACTTTGCCAACCAATTTGTCGGTGTGCCACAGGACTTTTGAGACAACACAATTTTTTCAGACAAAAAAGTTTTTCAATCCTGCTATGATGACTCTGTGCGTGTATACCGCCCAAGAAATTGACGATATGAAGAGCGCTATATAAATCCTACAGCTCGTAGTGGTTGCTTCTGTATCAACGTGTGGGCATGGATATGTTGACAAGGAGCCAGGTGTTACTTGGAGAATCAGAGAGTGTCTTACTGGTCAAAGCTACGCTCGCATTTTGGAATATGTTATGTTACCTTCCGTTTCCATTTTATATCCCGAGAACTTCACTTTCCAGCAGGAAAATATTTTTATTTCCTCTTTTATTTTTCCATGTTTCAATTAAATTTATATTTCAGGATAATTCCTCTATTCACAAATCACGAGTTGTTACTGAATGGCTGAATACAAACCATATTAACACTCTGCCTTGGCCCTCTAAGTCGCGGGATTTAAATCCGATAGAAAATGTATGGTCACAAATGGAAAAAGACATGTATAGCAGAAATTTCCCACCAGCGAACGTAGAAGAACTGTGGTTGGCGATTGAAAAAGCCTGGGAAAATATTGCCGAGGATTACACCAGGACACTAATATTGTCTATGAGGCTTCAAAAAGTTATAAACGCGAATGGTGCTTGGACCAAACATTAATTCATAGTAATTTTCTTAAATTCTCAGTTAGTTTGTTAATGTAATGGATTTTTTACAAGAGACGTCCTTACCATATAGATTTTCCTTAATAAATACTGTATATAAAATGCTGTCACCCTATAACTGAGAGATACTTCAACCTAAAATAATTTTGAATGTGATCTGTTTACAAAAGCCTGCTTCATAATGGGAAAATTTCTCATATATATTTCTCAAAATTTCTCATAAATAAACGGTGGAAATATTGCGGCAGTTAACGTAGCGTGTGGCTACGGGCCACGGCTCTGTTCAATTAAATTGCGAGGTTGCACATTCCTGTAACACGGCAAGATCCAACCGAACGTAGCTCCGAAGGATCGCGAGTATGCTGTTAATCATAGAGTTCCCGGTACGCTCTTTACGAGGTTTGTGTACAAACATCCAGACCTAACTGGGATGTATCTCTTTCTTCGCCAAAAAATGTAGTTGCCTCTCACTCAGTGTCGCATATGAGAGTAATATATGATACTGGTAGTAAACTAATGACTAGCTCACAATACCCGCAATACATTTATTGAGGACCTGTGATTTTAGTGAACTTTTGTTACGCTCTTTAATTTCCAAATAGATTTAAAAAAAAAAGTATGTTTATATACACTTTTTTTTATAAAATAAACAATAATTACCAGGTCAGATGAATTTATAGTAAATGTTATCTATGAGTATATCAGCGATTTATTACCTATGAAATAGTTTTAGTCTGAGTGTACGTTGCAAATTCAGTTTTTTAGCAACGCTTGCTAAAAAACTTTTCAACGGTCAAACTTCTTCGTATATTTCTGTCCTATTGCAATCAAAGTATTTCGGGAATATAAGTAGCGTCTACTTTGGGCTCCATTCATAATATTTCATTAGAAACAAATTCATCGATGATTTATATAATAAACGCTGAATAAGCCCACCAATCGTGTTCATCAACGGACTCCCTTGTTTATGCAAAAAACACACGCACCGAATGTGATGAATTGCAATTCGTTTTTAAAATCCATACTCCCACTTTAAAAATGGCAGACACGTGCTGAACTTGAAAATACAGTGACTTCGGCTTATTTTATACCTCGTTTATTTTCCTTTTCGTGTAACTTTGATTTTATTTCTCGCTGCCATCATATAAATCCTCGCAATTTTGTTTCTGTGTGTGTTAGGCCGGTATTAGATTATAAAAGATATTTGACAAAGATATTTTATGAAATATTTCAATATTTTATCGAAGGTACTTAATCGCCTATTGTTATTTCCTATAAAATATCTTTTATAAAGTGAATATTTTATGAAATGAGTGATATTACACTCTCAAATTAATATTTTATAAAATATGTTTTATAGAAAATCTTTAGCAAATATATTTTATAGTTTAATACGGGGCTAACGCACGTAAAATCTTTCGCTGACAAATTGGCGGTACATAGTTCATACTATTGTTATCGCATTCCTCGAGAAGTACTCAATAAGCTCCCAAAATGTTTTTTAAGTAATCAATTTGAAAATTTAACAGAAATATGCACGAACAGCGTTTAATACGAAACATGAGTTAAAATGTTAATATGTGCTCATGCTGCTGTCGACTTAGATAATTATTTCAGCAAAATTTAGTAGTAATGGAAAATAATTCAGCAAATTTAGTATGGTTTTATTTGAAAATAAAAATAAAAAATTGCAAAAAATGGAGCAAAATTTTAAAACCAATCAAGTATGGTTTGGTTATTTTTTGTGGAATCTAAAAAAAATATAAACATTCAAACAACATAAATATAAACAACAACAGCAAAATGAAAACATAAACAAAAAACATTGTTACCGAATGCAAAATAGTAGAGATGCGACGAATAGTGGTTTTGCCGAATAACGAATATTCGGCCGAATATCGAATAGTATAAGTATAGTTTTGCTTGATCTGAACGCAACAATATTTATTTAAATATTGCGTGCATCGCATTAAAGTGACAGTGGCCGGTTTTTTATACTTTTTTATGTTAATAGTTAATACTATAAATAAAAATAAATATTCGTATTTTTGTTGGTTTATTTTATAATCTATAGTCTATACTATAATATAAATACTAAATAGGTAATGCGATTGATTTTGTAGGTATGGAGAAAAATTTGTTTAGTTAATCCCTTTTGTATTTTTAAATCTTTCTTTTTAACATCCCAATGTTTAACAATTTGGATTTTATCGCTTTGATAAATAAAATCATGAGAAATGTAGCATTTTTAAAACAAATTTATCCCATCCATATGTTGATAATGTTGATATGTTCAAACTAAATATTCGGCCGAATACACTGAATATTCGGCCGAATACCGAATAGCGAAAAACGGGCCGAATAAACCAAATACCGAATATTTATTCGGCTTCGGTCACATCTCTACAAAATAGTAATAAATTTAAAAAAAACGTTTTTCTTAATTTATTGTAAAACTATCCAACAATAAAAACAATGTTTATATTCAATAAAAAAAATATGATTTTTTAATCGTTAATAAATTATATACAAATCTTTTTTTTTAAATATTTAATTAGGCTATTATGTTTATAACAATTTTTTAAATAAAAAACCTAAAAACTTTCGACCAGGATTTTTAATGGCTTTAATTGTTTTTAAAAAATCGTTTTATCTTCTAATTAATTAAAATGCCTACAATTTTTGTTTTAAAAAATGTTTAATCAGTCTATTTGTTTATAACAATGTTTTAAATAAAAAACCTAAAAAAATTGAAATAAATAGTTATAATAAAAAAATTGAAAAAATTCAACCACTGATTTTTTTTTTAGTTTGTTTTTAGTTTTTCATTTTTAGTATGTTAAGAAAATTAATAACTAATAGGTTATATCAGTTAAAAATAACGCAATGATGGGAGATCATTTACTTTAAAAAATATTTTGATTAACAAATACACGGCGTGGAATATAAACTACAACTCATACAAAATTAATTAATTAACAATGGGCTCAGCAATGAAAATATTTTATGGCGAAGAAATTTTTTCCGTTAAGTGTAAATAAAATACCATATTTTTTTCAAATTTTTAAATTAGCATTAAGTAACGTACAAAAATATATCTCAGGGCCGGAAAGGCGGCGGCGAATTATCGCTGCGTTCACCTAGCGAGTGTTGTTTTGAGCGTAGAATTAAAATTATTATTAAGATAAGAAGTCCGGGAGTCGAGTCCAACTTTTTCGGAAATTTCGTCTTTCACAATCTTTTTCAAATTCATTCTAACGCCGATAGCTTTTCAATTACTTGCGAAAAACTATACCCCGTTTTTTTAAATTATTTTTATTTATAACTTCTGCAATTGTTTATGTGTGTATTCAATTTTTCGCACAATTTTCTAGAAGCCATTCCGAATCGAATGAGCCTCCGTGCATATTTAAATTCGCAAAATCACGGATTTTTACGTTTTTCAAGATGGGAACTGTGCTTACTTGCTCTCAAATATTCCACTATTCCGACTCGGTCCCAGTATTGTTTACCAAAGGTTTATTACGTATAATATTGTACCTAGGTATATATTCTATGTACATGTACATACATACATAAATTAACATATGAAATGTAAGTTTTTGTTTGTAGTATGAGATAATTTATAAATGCTATTGAAAAAACAGGTATTTAAAAACATAACATCATTTGAATTTATGTTTCCTAAACAATTTCTTCATCATTAAGCTGATGCAATGTTGTCTCTAGAAGAAGTCGCCGGTAATTTCGCTTAAAATTTTCCAAAAATCCCTGGCCCATCGGTTGGTCTAATGACGTCACGTTTGGAGGGAGATTTTCTTCTTCAATTCATTTTTGTTTGAATGCGACGGAGCGTCCTACACCAAAACTGCCCGTTTCGGACGCCCATGTTTCCTTAAATACTTTTTAATGCTTGGCACAAACCGGTACAAAATTCTAAACAAATTTATGTAAGCAATTTTGACTGCGGTAATAAACAGGAATGACGTTGGCGTTCATGTGTTTGTAGGTTCTTGGTCGAGCCGATTTTCCAATGCACATTAATGGTAGTTTTTGAATTCCACTAATATTACTGCAAGCAGTGCAAGCGGTGCAGTCTATGGGTATAACCACTTTGCTCTTTTTGTAACCCGGCGCAGCCGTTTCCTGCCTGGCGAACATTTTCGATGGTAACAATCAAGGCCGCTCTCGTCGCAATGGTGAATTTGATCCGGTTCATAACCCTATGTATTGAATTATTTGTAAGTTCAACGGAAGGTACTTCAGTAGAATTCCCTGCCGATGTTTACACCTATGCTATATAAGAAACTTCTTTGTATCCATTGCTTTTTGCTGTAATATCGGGCCCCACATTGGAGAAACAAAAGAACGTCGCATCATCAACTTTTTCATACTCTCTTTATTTCATTACTGGTTGTTCAGGGGCATGTGAGACATGAACAGTAACACTGGATTTTTTGGGCGAATCTGCTACACATGCACCTATTCCACAGTCCTTGGCAATATTTTCCAGTAATCGCTCTATCCAAGCGATGAACAACATGAGTAATTTTATCTCATATTGATATGACAAGTATTGATGTATTCTCTACGTCAGATATACCGCAGGGTCCAGCACTTGAGCCGCTGCTGTTCGTCTTATTTATTAACGTCATTTACCATCAGCACCTGCAAATCAGTGACCTCTAATTGCATTTTCTGGTTCGTAAGGATCTGTATTCAGAAATGAATAACAGAAATGAATTATCAATAATATAGTTCAACATGGACGTTAACATAATGATAGTCAATTTACGTATGTTACTAGTATATATCAAGTGACTGTGAACACCTACAATATGTGTATCTATCAGTAGTTACAAGTAGCCATTAAAATTTGCCACTGTTAGTTTAAGTACATTATTTAAATATACTATTATTGTGTTCATTATAAAAGCAACATATTTAGCAACAAAAGACGTAGGTTAATAGTCGCTTCATTACAAAATTGTTCTGCATATATTATATTAGATACTCCAGCTGTAATAATAAAAATTTGCATTTGCAAATTCGGATGACTCACGTAATTATATAACATTACTAGCCAAGGTTTCCGCGACTTTTTTGTAAATCGGTTTATGGGAAGCCTAGTTTTTAAGAGTCTTCATGAATGGTAATAGCGATTTTTGTTTTGCAACCACTTTCATAGAATATATTAGTTTGACTGCGTTACATTTAATCCTCATATGTTAATCAATCGAATGCTCTACAGCAAACGAATCGGACGTAATAGGTCACAAGCGAGATGTACAAGGGACAGATAAATATTGAAAATGGGCTTGAATGAAGTTTGAAGTAATGTAAGTAAATATATCTTAAGGTACCTGTAATTCTCTATGGAATACTCGATGGAATATATGCAAATGTTCCACATTAAATCTTGCTGTAGAGTAATTCCTATAAGTCACGAGTATGTACGCTGCCACCACATGACAATTCAAAGATTTCAAGTTTCCGGTCATTGCGAAACTATTCCCCAAGGTATTCCAAACTTAATGCGTCACTGGATAACAACCACGTTTCTGTCATACACGTAATCGAAAATGCGTTATCACTGTAGCGTTAAGATTGTATGCTTTGTTCCTTGAACCTCAAACATTTTGGAAACAACTAAATAGCTACCTACTAAATACGTTCAAATAATGATTTTTCCATTATTTGTGTAATTCGATGTAAGTGAATATAATCACATTCAGAAAGATAGCGAGTTCTAATAACGAAAAAAAACATCTGTTAAATAAAGTTAGTCATTTTTATATCTTCGAATTAAACTCTGACAATTTTTTCAGGTTTCGAAACAAGGGTCAGAGAAGTTAAAAATCATTTTCGGCATTGGTTATTGAGGCCTGAGAAGGCTTACTATGCCTTCTAACCAAATAAATTGCTTTTTCGCAATTACTTTTTTTTCTGGTCTAACGAAACTAAGGCGTGATCTTTCCTAGTCTTACGATGCTCTATCTTGTGGAAAATATAAGATGTCGTTATCATAAACATTGACTTAGCCCCAGCGAAAAATGTATTATTTAACCTTTAATTGCGCCCCAAATTTTCCCAGAGCGTGGGCCTATCAAAACTAAGGGGTGGGAGAGATGCTACTGATGTTGGTCTAACGATGCGGAATGTCGATGTTAGAATGTTGATGTTAGCTTCTGCTGAAATAATTCCATCTTCGAATTATTCGAATCGAATTTTTGGGGCTTGTAAATGTAAGTAAATATATCTTAAGGTACCTGTAATTCTCTATGGAATACTCGATGGAATATATGCAAATGTTCCACATTAAATCTTGCTGTAGAGTAATTCCTATAAGTCACGAGTATGTACGCTGCCACCACATGACAATTCAAAGATTTCAAGTTTCCGGTCATTGCGAAACTATTCCCCAAGGTATTCCAAACTTAATGCGTCACTGGATAACAACCAGGTTTCTGTCATACAAGTAATCGAAAATGCGTTATCACTGTAGCGTTAAGATTGTATGCTTTGGTCCTTGAACCTCAAACATTTTGGAAACAACTAAATAGCTACCTACTAAATACGTTCAAATAATGATTTTTCCATTATTTGTGTAATTCGATGTAAGTGAATATAATCACATTCAGAAAGATAGCGAGTTCTAATAACGAAAAAAAACATCTGTTAAATAAAGTTAGTCATTTTTATATCTTCGAATTAAACTCTGACAATTTTTTCAGGTTTCGAAACAAGGGTCAGAGAAGTTAAAAATCATTTTCGGCATTGGTTATTGAGGCCTGAGAAGGCTTACTATGCCTTCTAACCAAATAAATTGCTTTTTCGCAATTACTTTTTTTTCTGGTCTAACGAAACTAAGGCGTGATCTTTCCTAGTCTTACGATGCTCTATCTTGTGGAAAATATAAGATGTCGTTATCATAAACATTGACTTAGCCCCAGCGAAAAATGTATTATTTAACCTTTAATTGCGCCCCAAATTTTCCCAGAGCGTGGGCCTATCAAAACTAAGGGGTGGGAGAGATGCTACTGATGTTGGTCTAACGATGCGGAATGTCGATGTTAGAATGTTGATGTTAGCTTCTGCTGAAATAATTCCATCTTCGAATTATTCGAATCGAATTTTTGGGGCTTGTAAATGTAAGTAAATATATCTTAAGGTACCTGTAATTCTCTATGGAATACTCGATGGAATATATGCAAATGTTCCACATTAAATCTTGCTGTAGAGTAATTCCTATAAGTCACGAGTATGTACGCTGCCACCACATGACAATTCAAAGATTTCAAGTTTCCGGTCATTGCGAAACTATTCCCCAAGGTATTCCAAACTTAATGCGTCACTGGATAACAACCACGTTTCTGTCATACACGTAATCGAAAATGCGTTATCACTGTAGCGTTAAGATTGTATGCTTTGTTCCTTGAACCTCAAACATTTTGGAAACAACTAAATAGCTACCTACTAAATACGTTCAAATAATGATTTTTCCATTATTTGTGTAATTCGATGTAAGTGAATATAATCACATTCAGAAAGATAGCGAGTTCTAATAACGAAAAAAAACATCTGTTAAATAAAGTTAGTCATTTTTATATCTTCGAATTAAACTCTGACAATTTTTTCAGGTTTCGAAACAAGGGTCAGAGAAGTTAAAAATCATTTTCGGCATTGGTTATTGAGGCCTGAGAAGGCTTACTATGCCTTCTAACCAAATAAATTGCTTTTTCGCAATTACTTTTTTTTCTGGTCTAACGAAACTAAGGCGTGATCTTTCCTAGTCTTACGATGCTCTATCTTGTGGAAAATATAAGATGTCGTTATCATAAACATTGACTTAGCCCCAGCGAAAAATGTATTATTTAACCTTTAATTGCGCCCCAAATTTTCCCAGAGCGTGGGCCTATCAAAACTAAGGGGTGGGAGAGATGCTACTGATGTTGGTCTAACGATGCGGAATGTCGATGTTAGAATGTTGATGTTAGCTTCTGCTGAAATAATTCCATCTTCGAATTATTCGAATCGAATTTTTGGGGCTTGTGAAGTTAGCCACAAAAATTAATTTTGTTGATAATTCGAAAACAAAAGGTAGTCAAACGAAACTAATGTGTGGTCTAACGATGGTCAAACGAATTAGCAAATTCACCTCCCTGCCTCGTATTTTTCGGGGCCAACTTCACGGACCTTAATCTGTTTTCTATTAATCCAGTTACATAGATATCCAGGTAGATAAAATTTATAAAATAATTGATATATCAAAACGGTAAGAGATAGGTATAGGATATGCTTAATGAAAGATGTGAATCTGAGTAAGAATATGCTTACTCAGATTCTAAAATCCAGAAATGTAATAATATATAGGGTGTCCTATTTAAAATAATAGCCTTTGACTAACTTCCGGTCACACTAGAAGTAACAGGAAGTTGTAAATATTTTTAAAATGTAGAACAAAGACACCTATTTACGGTACCAAATATTCAAAAAGCAAACATCTTTTGTTCTCCAGATACGTTTAATAGGCGATCGAGTGTGAAATACCCTGTATACTTTACATACATACATAATGTGAGATGTTTGACACGTGTCTGTTTTATTATTTTCAACTAAAGTTGACGGGAATTAAATGCATTTTATAGCTCAGAACTTTTCCCATGTGTATGGCGCCTGTAAAGCTATAAACCCGACTGTCCGCTCCGTAGACAAGTTTTATTCTCGTTCGAGAATGTAGATCTATAATATAAGAGAATACGTAGATACATATATATAAGCTCGCCTATATTAATCTCCATTCGTCATCTCAGGTTGTAATACAAGGGCAGCGCGTTAACGGTATGTACTAGTGGCATTCCTGGTATTTGACCATAAAATTTTATTATATATTATTATGTCTTAGTTTTAAGGGCACACCCAAACAGCAATACTCAGTCGAATTGATCGAATTTTAAAATTATTACTTCACTCTTACGTACTGCTTTGAAACGGAATTATTACTTCACTCTAAATGACTTTTACTAAAAAATAAATCGTATCAGATAGATGTCAGCTGTGTCATGTCACAGATGCCTATCAAAGATGTACATAAAAAATATTTAATATTGGCCTCTAATGTTAACATTACAGCGCCTCTTGCGGCAGTTTTAGAAGCCTTACTTTATTTCTTGTCAGGTGGCCGTATCGCTTAGCTGGGTTGGCGAATAATTTAATAACAAGTGAAATTCAAAAATAAAAGTATCTATCAAGTCAGGGTTTACTTTATAGTGCGAAATAATTATTTATGCAATAAGTGCAAAAAGTAAATGTTTATTGCACGCGACCTGAAATTGCCACATCGCATGGACAATACATCGAGTGCAAAAAACACTTTTTGTACGAGTTGCATACAACATTTGTTCTACGTTCATGCAAAAACCAAAAAAAAATTATTTAGATGGCATTAATGTCATGACATTAGATGACATGATCTTTATGTCAAAACACTGTAGTAGAATGACAGATGAGTGCAATAATTTCACGTTGCGTGCAATAAAGATTTACTTTTTGCACTTGCATAATGCATGAATGAGAGAAGATATTGTAACGATTAAAACTGAGTTCAGTTTTAATCGTCTCCGGATGATGCCAACTTGGTTGGCGAAACGCGCGTCGAGCGAAGTGAAAGTGTTTGGTGTTTGTGGAAACTACTCCGAGTGTTATAGTTACATCAAAGGTTCCAGCCCTATCCAGTAGTTACATAAAATTATATAACCCCAAAACACTTAACGGACCTATATAACCATAGCCTCACCAGTCACAAACAAAAACCAGTTGAACATAATACTATAACACGTATGCGTCGGATTAAAAAATCTAGCCCAAGTCCTGGGATGCATTGTGGGGATTATGGGCACACTGGGGACCATATATTAGTTAGGTTAGGAAATTCCGGTTGCGAAATTTCAAATGGACTCCTAAAAACACTTCAGCAAATTTGACTGCCATGTATTTCTTATGGGAGATTCAAAATAGTGATTTTCAGACGGGAATTTCTCGGGTTTTGGGTATATCTTAGTATTTAATCCTATTATTAAACATATTTTTCTACAATTCAAGCCCAAATTGTTTTTTTAGACCTATGAGTTAAATATACAAAAGATTTGAAATTAAAATGTCTCTATCATGAACGTACGTCGCGTATTAGTTTAACATTTCTTACGCAAGAGCGGCAGGCCAGCTGAGCTTTAAAAATTAAAGTCAGGTTTAGGGTTATGTTATGGATTGTCGGTGGATTGTTTATATATTTATTTGTGTATTACTATTTTGGTCAATGTTTATCGATTTTTTTATATTAATGATGGAACAATATACCTACTATGTACAGTTTTATAAAAGAATAATGGAAAAAAGGGCCCAAATGTGGAATTCTCCATATAAATATCAATCCTGTAAGTACCGACATAGATACCGGATTATTATTTATATGGTCACTTATTTAATTAACTAAACAGATACCGCACAGCAAACTTGATGATACCTACTGATGGAGAAGGCTCGGAAAAATAATGAAATAGTGCATTACACTTGGATCGAACAGTTTTTTGCACTTATTCCTTACGTATGAATACTCTGTTCAGGTCGGGGCAACCAAGAACTAAACACCATCAGTTGATCCTGATACTGAATAATGTGCTTTTAATAGATTTAAGTACTAACAAACTGAAATGATTTTAAGTAACCAGAGCTTACGCTACTCATATTCTGGCCACGTTTAAAACATCCTGAATCGTCTAGGAAAAAATCACTTATGGTTCCACTTATGATTAGGTAGGTACTCTATTTTCACCCATTTTCTAACCATCACTCAAAATCAATTATTTGATGAATTTATAATTTATTATGTAAGAAACTGTTTTTAAATAAGTTTATCCAAAACCTTATAGTACCTCTCAAGTTTTCATTGTTTTCTTGTTATTTTAATGATAGAGATTTCATTCTTATTAAAATATATGTTTATGTCATAACTTACCATCCGACAACATCGCAAAATTTAAGGACCATGTCAAACCCCTTCCATTCTGAACCATAGGATCCAGCAACAACATACGTTTTCTTATACAACCATCGCCTTCAAAAATTCGTAGTATTTATATTTTAATAATGTTTAATTAATTTTTGAAAAGTCTCTCAGTCAATTAAACACACACATTGCGTGATTGCTAATTGGCTTGGAACTCTATTTTTTTTCTCAAATACTTTGTCCGTGTAATTTGTTGTGATGATCTATAGCGTGTTCTTAAGTATCCGTTTTTATAGTTTTTGATGTCTATGTCTATGGTTAGGATGTTTTGGAGGATATTGCGGGTTCTATTCTAGTTGTTATTGTGTTAGTTAACAAAAAATTAAGCGGGCTGTTTAAGCGTTGATACATTTTCTTATCCTACGTTAGTTTTAGTTTTAATATGTGGCATCTTTTATATTAGTTATTTTATTATTATTACGGTCTTGGCTCTTTTGTATTCAATTCTTTTCTGTTTTATTGTTGTGGCTTTTATTTTTATTTTTTATTTTGGTTGTGGTGTTATTTTTTTACATGCTTTTGATTTTTATTATTTTTTGCTTTTTATTATTTTATATATTTTTTTTGTATATTTTTGTTTTATTTTTTCATCATCTAAGGTTAGTAGGGGATGGGACGCTCTGGGGTGTAGATATAGTTGAGGGAGGGATGTTTGGGTAGGTATCTGAATTTTGGGATAAGGGATGCTTGGATGGTTGGGTTAATGTGTGATGTGAGTCTGTTTATGAATGGTGGTATGATACGTGTTTCTATGTATGTGTCTAGTGTGTGCATGCCTGTGTTTTGGTGTAGTGTGGTTGTTCTTGTGTGTGTACTGAGTCGTGTGTTTGTGGCTAGTCGGAGAGCTTTATTTTGAATGGTTTGCAAGTCTTTCTTTTGTTGTTGATTGGCCAAGGGGTACCAGACTGGGGACGCATATGTCATGACTGGTCTGATGTATGAATTGTATATTATTATAGCCGTTTTTGTGTCCGCGTGCATCATTATGCTTCCTACTTGGTGTAATCTGTATTTGACTTTTGCTAATATGTCGTTAATTTGCTTTCAAAATTTAAAGTTTTTATCTATCAGTCAATTAAAATATCAAGAAATTTATTTATACAACTTATTTCACTAACAGACGCCTACAGACACTCTTAAACTTGAGTCCCCATAAGACAACAATACATTGATTTTTAAAATAGGAACCCCCGCCGATTTGAGATCCTAACCTAACTAATATGGTCAATTACCAATAAAAATAAAATCTAAAAATAAATATAGTATTATTTTAACTTAACATAATTTATTAATTATGTAGTTGAATTAGAACACACTTGTACAATTTACCTCTCTAAACCCCTACTTCAATTTTCCAACCCGGAAGCACTTCAACCAGAAAATATAATATTGTATTTACGACGAATAGTCCACTTGATAATTATACAGACCAGTATTTATTCTCTTGTAGTGGGAGACTTATTAATGAATGAGTGTCGAGACCACCTAAAATGGAATTGTCGTTCTCATGAATGTAATTAATTCAAATTTATTCACATCATGATACGCATATGGTAGAGGATAAACGACAACATATTGGAACTGTTGTGTACTCCATGTACACGACAGGTACCGAGGTAAAAAGCTATGGTTTGTTTATGATAGTAGATTGGGTAATATAAATTGACTAAACTTCAAAAAAACGTCCTTTTTTGAAATATCAGATATCTATTGACATAATATATGTTTGAAACATATCCGTTGATAGCAGGTAAATGGAATGTTATAACTCAAATTGGGCAATTAGACATTAGACATGTTGTGATATAGGAGTTTCTTCAGCCAAACGAGGGTTAAGAGAAACATATCAAATTTGATAGGATTGTTGGTTCATGTATTATATTTTTTTAACTCATGTACGTCGTTTGGGAGAAAATTGGTCTCAAAGTTAAGCCTTTATATATGGCTATGAGAGTTCCCTAAGAAAATTGAATTTATTCGAGAAAAATGGCAGAAAAGAGAAATATGGCCGGAAATTATTTCAGGTCATTTACTACGTATGTTTGATTCAAGTCCCCGTACGTCTGTCGCATTGTATTTTTCCCGTAAGCACTGAATTCAGTGAAAGACACTTTTGATATCGTAATCGGAATTTCGAAGTCAAACCTGATTGAAATTCCTTCTCAATTTTTAACAGTGTAAGAGGTTTTTGACAAAATTGCGTTGCGCACACGTTTGCGCCATAACCTCAAATAGCACTAAGTGACATGCGACAGTGTCAATACCCTCTCGAAATTATCCGTATTGCCACATATCCGCCGTTATTTTAACCGCGGACTAAATCAATTTATTCCAATATATTCGGCAGTTGATACATGCTATTATAGCTCAGAATAAAAATTATTAATTAAATGCAATCCAAATAAATTACGAAAACGCCATAGCATGTTATTTTTAAATTTAATATTTTATTGTCTGGCAGTTGGCAGCGCCAAAACGAGCTGTATACAGGGTGAGTCAGTTTTTTGTAGACAAACTTTAACAGGGTATAGAACGCACATTTTTAAAAAGAAAAGTGCCTATAAAGATATGGCCGATCTAGCTTCCTAAGGAAGATACAGGGTGTTAAAATTTAATTTTTTTTTACATTAATGTGTAATATTTTCTGAACGGAATGATATATTCACTAAATATTTTACACATATCTTAACCTGCATAGGATCAACATGTTGTATTGTTCCTGTCGAAAATACTATAGTGGATGTTACTTTTTTCGGGTACTTCGACTATTCTGCATAATAGAACTTTTTTTTCGTACGCCACTGACATTATCTGATACATATTTCTAAAATAACAGTTTTCGAGATATTGGCCGTTGTTTCTCTGACAGTGTAATGTCGTTATTATAATTTTTTTTTCTCGAATTTTCTTTATGACTTATAAACGAACGCTTAGATTTTTTCATGTTTGGGGGATAATGCCTATTAATTAAGGCGCATAAAACAAGCGGTAAGAATGTTCAAAAACTTGCACAGTGGCGGGGTGGAAGGGGTGCTCCACCCCTTTCGTAAACAGAACTTCTACGCCAAAGACTATTTAAAAAAAACTGTTATTTTCATTATCTACATACAGTTTAACAAAAATAATGTCCCTTCTTCTGTTTCGAAATTCCTGTGCGTTTCCTAGTTATTTTGATTTTGGGTGTTTGATGTGGTACTAAATTAAGTTATTTATTTATTAGCAATAATAATTATCTGCTAAATATTTAATTCTTTCAACGAAACCTACCTAAATATGGTTTGTTAAGGATTCTAAAAAGCCGAAATCTCTTTATCTCTTTCCAAGTAATTACAATTACAAAAAAAAACATTAGATGAGCATTGATGTTAATGTTTATGGAGATATAAACATTTTTGAATTTATAGCAATATTTAATTAACAATAATAATTGTGGAATAAATAACAATTGTTAGCAATAATGATTTATAAATAACAATTACAAGAATTAATAACAATAACACTAGTACCTACATACATAAAATTAGATACTTTGTTCAAAATGTAAACCGTTCTTCTCAATACACATTTCACTGCGACGTATCATAGAACGTCTTATGTTAACTAAATGATGCACCCTTATTTCATTGCAAGCATCTCTAATGCGATTTTGAAGTTCCTCAAGTGTATTAACCGGAGGGTATACACTATTTCCTTAATGAATCCCCACACAAAAAAGTCAAGTGGTTTTAAATCGGGGGATCTGGGAGGCCACGCCACTGGACCTCCACGACCTATCCACCTCCCTGGATAGTTATTGTTTAGCCAATTTCTTACATTTCTGCCATAATGGGCCGGGCACCCATCAAGTTGAATCCAAGACTGTCTTCTTAAATTCAAAGGAATGACTTCCCATATATTACCATGGTGTTCTTCTAAAAATTGTAGGAAATTTTCTGAATTTACACGTTGTGGCAAGAAATAAGGTCCAAACACGTGGTTGCCGTAAATTCCAATCCAGACATTTGTACTAAATTCATGTTGAAAACTTCGTGGTCGAATGGCATGTGGGTTTTCATGTGCCCATACATGCAGATTGTGAAAATTTACTATACCACGACGAGTAAAACAAGATTCATCAGTCCACAGTATATTGGATAAGAAATCCCTATTATTTTGAATGGAGTTAAGAACCCACCTACAATAAGTAAGTCTTCGTTCAGCGTCACCTGGACATAAACCTTGAACAGGTTGAAAATGATATGGGCGTCTGTGATCCCGTTTTAAAACCCGGGAAATTTTACTTTGGGAAATACCAAGAGCAATAGCAGCACGTCGAGTACTTGTCGTTGGGTTCCTATTAAATTCCCGCAATATACGGTCTCTATCTCGTCCACGGTTGTTCTGTCGGCCCCCGGGTACATTTTTCAAACCCTGGTTAACAAATCGACGGTGGATACTCACAAAAACGGAATGATGAGGTTATCGTCTATTTTGAAATCTTCTTCGATACTCCCTAGCTGCGTATCTTGAATTCCCATTTGCGAACCCATAAATAAAATGAATGTCGGCTTGTTCGCTATTTGTAAATGTAAACGGCATATTACACTAATTAAAATCTGGCAAATCACATAAAATAACTTTTTAATCTTAAAAATAATAATTAATAACAGTGAAAATATTCAAGATGAAGCAAAATTGTTTGTAGATAAACTTGTAATACGTCAAACTGTCGTTTCAAAATATGACATAATGCTTACTTGTTTTCCAAGGAGTATAATATTTTGTTGCAATTATTACGTACAGTTACAAATACGCTAGTTTTACATGGAAATTATTTAGCAAACAACAACAAAAATTGAAACAGAAATTGGTACATGCACAAGTTTAATAAAACTTAAAGGAAATTTTTAAGTTTTTGAACATTCTTACCGCTTGTTTTATGCGCCTTAATTAATAGGCATTATCCCCAAACATGAAAAAATCTAAGCGTTCGTTTATGTCATAAAGAAAATTCGAGAAAAAAAATATAATAACGACATTACACTGTCAGAGAAACAACGGCCAATATCTCTAAAACTGTCGTAGTTACAGCAAAATTACAAGAGATCAAAATTGTTACTAAGGGGCCGTTATTTTAGAAATATGTATCAGATAATGTCAGTGGCGTACGAAAAAAAAGTTCCATTATGCAGAATATCCGAAGTACCCGAAAAAAGTAACGTCCACTATAGTATTTTCGACAGGAACAATACAACATGTTGATCCTATGCAGGTTAAGATATGTGTAAAATATTTAGTGAATATATCATTCCGTTCAGAAAATATTACACATTAATGTAAAAAAAAATTAAATTTTAACACCCTGTATCTTCCTTAGGAAGCTAGATCGGCCATATCTTTATAGGCACTTTTCTTTTTAAAAACGTGCGTTCTATCCCCTGTTAAAGTTTGTCTACAAAAAACTGACTCACCCTGTATAATCATAGGACCTTCTACTGTCCTCGCCATGCCTAAGGAAGCCTCGGATGAAACTCCTTAAGTACCTATAGAGGAGAAGGTGCAAATATGGAATGCCATTTTGTTTATTAGACACATCATCCAAACAAATAGGTAAAGCAAACCTAAACTTGGTGACCTAAAATAGTTGGGAATAAGTGTCCTTAATCAAATATAACCTAATCATCATACTTTTCAAAAAAAAAATTGTTAGGAAAAAAAGTCAAAATCGACGAAAGAAATATGGTGCAAATATGGAATACCTTAAAAAATTAACAAAACTTCTGCATAGACTACTTGCATTAGTCACGAACGTATTCATCTTTCTCCACTGCTTCCTACATTATGTGGCTGCATGGTGCACATGAGGCACTGGACCCATAACTCACCCCTTTGGCTGGTTGAAAAAAGTTCTCCTTAAAAAATGCATATCACGTGGCTGTCATCAGGGTTGGGACGTCCTGGAGTATCGTCCATATCGTCGTCTGAATCGTCTGCTTGGTTCAAATCGTATACTATATTTCCATATAATATTAGTATTCCATATTTCCAAGTATTACGTATCCTTTGAGCAAAATACCAGAAAGACATGTTTGTTATTTAAATACTACTTGGTGTTTTGACTACTTGCGTTAAGTGAGAAATTATAAAGAAAATGCGCGTCCAATTTATCGCTATGTATCTTGGAAATTAACTTTTTAGTGCAAAATATTCTTACGATCAGATACGGAATATCCTTCCCTTCCGTTATGTTACTTTTTGGATCTCTTGAATTGTTTTTTTTTGGATCCGAGATTTAATTATAACGACGCGACGCAACGGTTCAGTTTGCTTGTTTTATATCCAACAGAAATATTTAATTTGGACCTGCATATTTGGTTTATGGGAATAAGGAACCGCAGGGGAATAAAAACAAATATTGTAAAGAGTTCCTAATCTGCTATATTTTTTTTAGTTTCATCACAGAAGCTGCCCCAGCTCAAAAATCATTACAATTCATTTCCTATCCAATGATTCAAACGAGGAAACTTTTGTATATTTGTACAACACAGAAACTGCATCGTCATGGTCGCCGCACGTGCAGGTTAACTATGCTATCGTAAAACAAAACACGTCTGAATTATTTATTCATCGTTCAAAACTTATCATAGAACTTCGCTCACATCAAAGAAAACGGTAGAATGTTTACAAAATACAAACAGCCAACTCCCACGTATTATTTTGTCTGTGAATATACAGGGTATAGAGATAGAGGCATCAACTTTCAAAAATCTACATAATTAGTCAAAATGTTTCGTTAGATTTTACAAAAATGACAAAACTGCAACAGGTTTTAGAAACAAAGATTAGGTTAGTCAATCAAAACAAAGAAAAACTGATTTTGGAGACTTGACTTTGGAATAACTTTATTGTGTACACAATTATTAAATAAATAATGGTACAGATGAAATATTTTTTCTATTGTAAGTAATTTCTTGTATCATAACTGAAACGAACGTGGTTACCTTTTAGGTAACCGTTTACCGAATGTATCAGTTCCTAAAAAAGTGGTGAAAGTAAACGTTGGTGGCAGAAATCAATTGTTCCTCAAAAACCAACACAGTACTATGTTGTTATAGATGGAGCACCTTCTCAGAGGTGCAGAGATGGTGTGGAAAAAGGAGTACAATAAAAAAAGGTGTCAATAAGCGACATATTAAATGAAATGCGTGTTTTTGTACTTTTCAACGAAAACTTGGGGTTTTATTATTAACCTCCCCACGATCAGATCTCTGATCTGATCCATGACCTCATAGCTAACACTGCTTTTCATGTTTCTATTGACTGGCCTATTACTATTTTGGAATGTTTTATTTATCGCAAAACGAGTCGTAACAGTAATATGGTACAGAAGTATAATTGGTTATCGTAATAGCACTGCTGACTAATTTCTTGGAAACGATTACCACCTACCTATTCGCACTGGAGGACACGACGCAGTGTGCTTTGGCAATTATTATTTAAAATTAGTTCAGTGTAATCGTAATTATTTATCAAGACTGCGACTGAATTCAATGCAACGACCGCCAGAGAAATAACGAAAAGGCATTTTTAACATTCCTGAGATGTGAACGTACGTACCTGCGGCACAATATCGTGATGCATGATTCATTCTTACATACTTTCCTTTTGTTTCTTATTCCATCGTTTTTGCATCGCATATTTCAGCTGGTGTGAAATAGAAATGGGGTTATACTTTACGGTGTAAGGTGAGCACGAACACTTTTGTTGACGACATTTATTGCCCTTCTGGGTCGATGAACTTGGGTTTTGGTACATTATTCTTCGCACAAAAACAATAGGATTTACTCTAGAACCAAACACCACCTACATGAACTAAATTTAAATTTCTATCTCCCAGCATAAAAAAACTACAATTTCCACACATCGCTATGTGCGATATGCTGTGCTGCGATTACTGTACAATTGATTTATCTTTTGAACGTATCTAATGTCTCAAATTTAACTTACGTGTAAAGTATGCCGCCAAAACTTGTAAATCTCAAATAGGTTATGAGTATATATTAGGTCGGTTTAGACGGGGTTTATGGCATCCTAAATTTACACAAGTCTTGTAAATGTGGCATTTTACCTTGTCAGGAGTCATCTTGTCAATGGACCCGCTACCCCTCATTTTAGACGTTAGAACCCGGAGCCAGGAAAAATCGTACCAAATTTTACAAGCCAGCTTGTTATCAATTATTACGGAATAAAAATGTTGAACTAGGCGGGAATCGAACCCACGATTCTAGGTACATGAGCCGGCAAACAATCAATCAAACAGTTTATTTTTTAATTAATATTACAGGAAATGTACGACCAAGGGTAATACCATGCCCGGGACCGGTTAGGCATCTACGTGCAACAAGCGACGTGGCAATTGAAAGGCTTATACGAAAAATTAAAGAGAAATATTGACAGCTCCTTACTGCCATTGGCTAAAGTGCTTGTCCAATGGACAAGTCTCTTTCGAGACTGTATGGTATTTTCTGAGGGTAAAAATGCTAAGGAAAAAACCCCTTTATATGCAGGTCCTAAAAGGTAACAAAAAGAGTGAAGAAAAAGGGAAAAAAATGAATGTAAAATTACTATTTTTGTCATGTAATTTGGGTATAAAAATGTTCTAGAATTTAGTAGTTTCTAGCAATGCATATAAAAGTTGTCGAATTTTGTGAAATTTGGAAACGCGAAAGGCTAAAAACCAAATTCGTAAAGTTAAAAGAGTTTAACAGAGAAAATTTCTTCTTATGCCTATTTGCTATTCCTTCCCAACAAAAGGAATAGATATCTTGATAAGGAATATACTTTGCGTATAGTTGCGTTAATATGTTGCGTGAAGGTCAGTCTTTTATCCCAAATAACCCCCAAGTATTTTACGTGATGTTTTGTCTGAACTGTCACCCCCCTCCCCAATTTTGATAGGCGTAATAATGCGATTGTCTCAAAATGTCTTTGTAAATACCATGGCCTCCGACTTGTCGAAATTCACCCGAATCTTCCACCTGTCATAGTACTCCGACGCCCTCACCATATGCGCCTTTATTAGTTGGTTTGCAGCCTATGCGCTCCAGCTAAAAAAAGCTGAATGTTTACTTCTAAAAAGTCATGTTGATGGCGCCCCCTACGGGTTAGAGCTAAATTAATATAAATGTAAAATTTCTAATATCAAAAACCTCTAAATACCAAATTTCAACAATATACTATATTATTTAGAAAATTATAAAGAACATTTTAACACCCTGTATCTCGGAAACTATGCACTTCCGGACCTATGTGTATGGACCTATAATTTCCGGACCTATAACCTTTTTTCATAAAATGACCTAAGAAATCACGCTCTTAAATATTGCCGCGCCTTTTTTAAACACCCTGATGTATAGTTGACGGATTTCAGTTTCACAGTGACAACACTGTAGCAGTTGTTTTCTATTTTTGCCATCAAAAAGCTGGATGTTTACTGAGTTATAAGTATATAGAAACTTAGCTGAATTCAGGAAAATAGTTAACTAAACCTCTCTGTTCAAGTCATACGTTGTGTTTTTACATGATTTTTGATCCCTCTTATATTAAATTTAAAAGACTATTACTTATAAAGATCGCTTTTTGAAAATCAATAAAATATGTTAAAATACACACCTGCAGGTTGCTCATCCACCTTAAAGCGGGGTCCAGTTTGCATGTAAAAAGGACAAGGCATCGAATCTAAATGATGAATTTACACATAAAAATTCAGGATTTATTTAAGATTTGCTCTAAGTCGTATCTTTGACGTAAAATGACAGCCAAATAATCCAGGTAAACAAATGCTTGACAACGCAGAGTAAACAAGTATTGTGTCGACTTGTCATTTATGAGTATTTTTAAAAACCAGCGCAGACTTGATTTTTTTAAAAACCAGCGCAGAGTTTTCGTTTCAGTGATTTTTAGACATACTCGAGACAGAGAATCATCGAACATCTGTCTCCGACAGATGTTATCTATAGATGTTTGTCTATAGATAACATTATCTCCGATAATTTATGACCCTCTTCACCTTCTTATTTTGATGCGAAAGATACCTATAGAATAGTACCTATAGTAAAATACCTAACAAAACTGTAAACTTACCTCCGAGTAAAAATGTGAGACAAAGACCTACAAAAAGGACTGACCAGATAAGGAATAGTCGGTAAAACTGAGCCAATGGAATGAAATTCTAATGATAGTTAAGTTGTACTTACGAAGAAAAATTTATCTTTGTAACCGCCGCCTTCTTAAATATTTGTTCTGATAAAGAAATCGTGATTCTCTTCCCTGCTGTCAGAAAAAAAGTATCCAACAAATGCTGCATACTTTGTATTTTATATTAAATACCCGGCTCAGCGAAGAGATCCGATAGAATGTTACAAATTTTATAATATCGCTGTTTTTTTATAATTCAATTTGGATATTGGAAATCCAAAGGAATTAATTAATCTGCTTTTCGTGTAAAACAATTTTATATTACGAGGTAAAATCTGTGTCATTATGACACAGTGCTGATGGAATTTTAAATCTGTTCCTTTATCAGTTCGACTTGTTCGTGTGTAAAAACGATCATTTTCTGTTAAACCACGCTTCATTCTAGTTTATTGCAGAACAGTAATTAAAACTCCGTTGTATTTTCACCGCCCACGTTCCTACCATTTACCGACAGGGATCATGGATCTGATTGAGGCTGTAATCAATTACATTTTTATTTACATTGTGCGTAGTAGAGGTATTTAAGTTGATCCTCGGAATGACCATTATGATGCTTTAATAGTCGCATAAAAAGTAAATCTTGATATTTCAACGTTGAATTTTGTTTCAGATGAACAACGGCTTCGGACAGGAGCATGGGAAGACCCAACATGTGAGCGAGTAGGACCCCCGCCCGCTCATGCCGGAACCTTGCAGCAGTCCCTATCCCAGAGGAGTTCAGAGGATAGTTGGTGCTCGGGATCTGATCAGGATCTGACTTCAGACGAAGAGAGTGATAGAAGTGCAGCATCTAGTAATAGGTTGGTACTCCTTTTGTGTTTGCATTATTTATTGCGGTATATTTTACCGGCTAAGGAAGATATTGTGTCAATATAGAATTTTCATGATAAATAATATCTCTTACACGCCTAACAGCTTAAGTTGGTAACTCCTAACCACCTTGTGGAATGAGGGAAACCTGGAAACTTCAGTTAGGTCCGACATTGTCCGAAATGTCTTCGGTTTTGAAGACATGGAAATTGCGCTATATCCATTCAATATACCTTTCAGTCAACTCCGTGTTAAATTTAACATGAGAAACTTGGACAGCTAAATTAGCTATCAATCACAAAGATTAATTTTTGCTTTTAGATTTTCACGCTTTATTCCTCTTGTCTTTTTGGGTATTTTGCCACCATGAGTATCAAAATATTAAGTGTTCGTCTTATTATTTTATTTAAAACGAACACAAATACTAGCAAAAATATTAATTTGATATTTTAAAATGGTATTTACTGTTGCATTTAAGGCAACGACAACAGCAAGTCAGCAAGTAATAGAAAAACGTTAACATATATTTTATAAATAGGTAACTAACAAGAAATCAAGACAATGATAAAAGTACAGAGAAAAAACAAATAAACGTACATGAAAGGAACAATCTGCATTCGTCAGAGGTAGGTACCTATGTAAAAAACTAAAACTAAGTAATATATAAACAAATAATCAAAAAACAAATATAATTAGTTTAAAACCCATTTAGCCCTGTAACCCTAAGTTTTTGAAAACTTATTTTTTCCTTGTAATTATTATTCAGAGAATAAAGTTAAATCATAGAAAGATTTTTAAAAATTCTTAAAATGTTGCGATAGGTCGAAAAATGCTGTCGTTTTAAAGAGACGGTAGGACTATATACTACTATGAAATAAAATCTGGACAAAGTTAAAGATTTTATTTTAATAAAAATATACCTATAATAGCTATTTATGTATGCAAGTTGGGAAAAGTACTATTTTGTGTAACGAGCACATTTTTGCGGAACGAGGGCTAACGAATTCCGCAAAACGATGCGAGTTACACAAAATAGTTTTTCCCAACGTGTTTCATACAAGATTTTTTTCTAATTTTCACCAATTTTATATTTTATGTGAAGAAAACTCTGAATTTTATACGTTTAAAAACAATCTAGAAGGTTGTAACGGCTTGTCACTTTCATAGCTTGTCAGATCTAAATAATCTACTATGAAATGAACTTTACAAAACCAGTTGCGTAATATTTTACTGTTCGTAACTGGTTGTGAAAAGTAAGATGTTTCCTAACGTTAAAGGGTTTTGAAAAGTGACACTTTACATGTCAAAATTAGAAAAAATAATATACTATACCAACCAAAATGCATACCAACTAAAAATAGTATGGATTTGGCATGCATACCAAATGCATACGGTAAAAAAAAATGTACCTCTGTAAAAATGTACAAATGTACCTCTCCAACGCAAATGCTTGCGTTGGAGAGGTACATAAGCAGTTAGAATAAGATCATCGGTGAAACAGAGTAGTTCATCCCGATTTTTTTCCTGAGCAAATCTTTTCGAAAATCAGAGAATCTGATTTATCACTTCTTGCTGGAAGAAATAGTTGAAAAGTGACAACAGGTGAAATATTATTCTGCACGGATGATAAAACTTTCGAGTCAGAAATTATCGATACTTCCAAATCACTCTTTTTGTAGTCGAAGTCGAAGTTTGATTTTCGCTCCACATATGGTGTTAGAGGTTTCTCATCACCACTATCCCAGCCCTCTAATGTTATTTCCACTTCTACCCAGGCTCTGAGGTGACCTCCAGGCAAATTGTTTGGTACATCAAAATTTTCCATCTCCCGAATCCTCATCAGTATCGCAATCTTCATTGGCAATTTGAGGTGGAAATATTGCTATTTGTTCTGGAACTTCAGCAGTATCATCTTTTTCCAACTCTTCCAGCAACTCGGCAAGAGTTAGCGGTCTTTTCCAATAACTGAAAGATATGTAATATATTTTAATCAATAGCAGTGGATAAACCTACCGTTTTTTTAAACCATTATTGTTAACTCTATATCCTAGCGATTGAACTAAGCTGGGGTGAGCAGATTTCTACTGTACCTACTTTTAAAAGGACAGGGCTAAATGGGTTAGACTAATTGTAAAAGTCTATTTTTCTTCTCCTGAAGAGGGTTGGAATCTTTAATGTGAAACTGACACTGACGTGGGTTTCCACAAACATCAAAGCACTGAACACTGTACTCGACGCGCGTTTCGCCAACCAAGATGTCATCATTGGGAGACGATTAAAACTAAATTAACACTAAGAGCGTACCCTATTTATACCTAAATTATTGTCACGGTTCAATAAACTATGACCGACTAACCAAAGGAGCGGACTATTTGGGATAGGCCATTTGTCACTATTCACACTATTTCTACATTTGGGAATTTCTAGAATTTCAAAAGCGTCCAGTTGCCTAGTCTTTTGCCAAACTAGCACTTTCATAATAATTTCAACTTTCTGCTCTCTTACGCTGATGACCCTGGTGACCCGCGAGTCGCTCCTTCGTACTGTTCCTTAAAACCTTCAAAAACTATTACACCAATCGAAAAAAATGTAGAATCCTTTTTATGTAGAATTTAGTGGAAAATAAATTTCTATTCTTGATTTTTTGTTCTATTATTAATATTTTCGGAGATATTTAAAAAAACGCTAAAATTTCCCCTTTCAATTGATTAAATAATATATTCCGGACCGAATTGGAGGGGGTATTTTTCATAAATCTCTTTCTAAACATAAAAATAAGCGATGAAAAAAGCTTCCTTAGGAATTTTTATAACAAAAATAACCCTGACACCGTCTACTACTATTAGTGAATTAGTGAATACTCTACAGTTGCGAATAACATAACCCTAACAGTTTGATTGCTTCTGCAATTTTTTTATAATTATATGTTGAATAAATGTCAGTTGTGCATAAAAGATCACTCCCAAATCTGTCTTACTCTTACTTAAATTGTAGCTATTGGGTAAGTAACAACTTTACATTTGGAAATGTTAAATGTTCAGTTGCAATTGGTTTTTATCACACGAAATATTAATAGATATACTATTTTGTAGGAGAATACAATCCACACTAAAGATTTTCAAATCATCTGCAAAACACAGTTTATTGCAATATGGGTATAAAATCAAATCAAATATATCGTTGATAAAAAATAATATAGAAAATAAAATATTAGAAATAACATTCGGTAGAAGTTAGTGCAATACACTGAAACCATCTGCTCTATGATACTGGTGCACTCAACTGATTTCCCACGACCTTGTCACAGTTACTATTAACGTTCAAATATAAAATCCACCCACATCCTGTAAATAATTCATCAAATTAAATCCCTAGACTTAGAAAGCTTATCTGCTCAAGTACCTAGACTACTCGACAACACATTGCTAGATTGCGCCTCGGTTACAGTGGAGTAGTCGGGACTTGAACGTTAAGCCCCAGGTTAAGCTAGTGAAAAATTATAAAATAGTATAACATTTTATAAAATACGCAGATCGGTGCAGAAAACAAAGTATGTTAATTATGATCAAGTTTGGACACGAATGATGTTATTAACGTTAGTTACGATAATGTTGGGAATAGTAGATACGTACATTTACGAAGAAACATAAATTGTCTCATCTTATAACACCAAAAATTTGTGATCTGCTACCTCAAAAGACCAGAGATATAATTTGAGTCTAGTCGGACCATAAATGACAAAAATCATCAGCAATCTTGAAGACGCCATCCGGAATATTTGATCTAACAACAAAATTGGTGCCTGCGACTCCGAAAGCACCGAGTTTGAGTCGAAAGGGACCATGACGAAAATGTTGGCCATCTTGAATCTTTTATTTTGACAAGTAAATGGTGATCTGCGCGACCCCAATAATCCCGAGCCACTGATGTTGAATCGATCCGGATTATAAGTGTCAAAAATGGCCGCCATCTTGAATAATCAATTATATTGACAAAAAATCTTGATATGTTACCGCAAAAACTCCGAGATACATATTTTGGGTCACGTCGGACCATAATATTCATCCGCCATTTTCAAAATTCAGCAGTACTCTCTGTGTATAGCAGCAACTGTACAGGGGAAATTCGCATCGGTATATGAAATTTCAAAATATATATTAAAAGTAAAAAATAATAAATTACGTGACAAAAAAATATAACAATAAGCGTTTGAACGTTTGTACCCGGCCGCAAATCCAATTACTTTCCCGCTGCGCTAAAGACTACTGACTACAGAATAAATGATATATGGGTATCAAACACACCGGGACGCACATTTCTCTGGCCAGTAAGTCGGCTACTTTATAGTCCAGTAATTATTTATTTAAAATACACAATTTCCTGCAAAAAGTCTGACCGGCAAAAACTTCGGAACTGTGTACTCTATATGGATGATTTATTGTCCTAAATTTGCAGCACTGTGCGTGTGGAGCCCCAGGCCTCAAAGGGGTGAAATTGCACCCCATTGAACACCTGGGGTAGTTTGAGCTCCACACGGAGAGGATTGTAAATTTAGGACCAAAAATCCGCCATATAGGTGAGCCATATTCCTGCAAAAAGTCGGACCTTTTGCAAGAAAAAAGTATATAATGACTGGACTATTATGCGGAATATATTTTTATCATTTTTTTGATACGCCACTGTGGGAACATTTGTTATTGGATGAGGCTCAAAAACAATGGGTCTCTTTGTTTACCCAAAAACGAGTTTTCTGACAAATCTTAGCTTCTTTGAATATTTCGCTGTTAATCGCGTGTTTACGCGGCAGATGGACTGACATCGTGAAATTTGTTTTTTGATGGCGAACACAAAGGTACAAACCAAAGTTATTCACTTTGATAGAAACAGTATTTTTTCTCTCCTACGATAATTGATTATACTCTTCGACTTTTGGCAGCGAAGAGTAATATAATTATATACGCGTTCGTGGGCACCCCGGGATACACAACGAAATTGCCATATTTACGAGACCATCCAAAATATAAATTACACAGCAGTGCACTGGCCTAAAGGGCACAACACAATAAAAAACTGAAAAATTGCATTTTGCGTATAACCGGAGAGTAAATACCAAAATTTATTTTCTTGAAATTATCTGCATAGGAAACATATCTACTCTGCCAACATATCTGTATAATCGTTTATTTCATCTTAATTGAACATTTTGACAGAACAGAAATACAAGTTATAATGACTTCTCAGATCTAGTTTACTAAATACCCTCATTTGTTTGTTTTCGCGGACTCATTCGGAAATAGCGAGTTTTACGATATCACCGATCAATTATATCTTAATGCTTTCATAATGACTAGCAAGTTAAGACGTTGTTCTATCAACCCTGACAAGTTTTGTTATGTTTGTGGAGAATCTAGTGTAAGAGATCAACGGAAATCGCTATCGGGTCATGTTCGCCGCTTGTATTTTAGATATTTCAAACTTGACATTCAAGATAAAGCGCAATCAAGAATCAAGATAAAGCGTGGGTGATTGCCTACCAATGTATGCAAAAAAACGAATTTATATTATTTCCTAAACTAGAGCTGATAGAAAAAAATTTCCACGGTTTCTGACATCACTATATAGATATACTTAAAATCATGTCTTAAATCTCCAGCATCAAATTGTGTAGGCCTGTGTAATCAGCGTTACATTTACTGCGAAACTGGCAAAACGCGAAACTGAACTGAATAACTGAATACAAGCATAAGCTCAAAGAAGCGGGACTCAGAGTCCGGCGCAAATCACATGATTTTAAACACCTAACGCGGAGGGGGAATTATAGATATGTATGACGCGATGTAGGTCAGGAAATTTTTGCCGTACTGCACGATGGTGGTGCGGACTGGGGAGTAATAGCAAAGTTTAGAGAATAAATAAATAGTATGGCATGCCGCGCGGGTATAAACGGCGAGATAAATCGAAGCAATTATTTAATACCGTTATTTTGATTTGTGATAAATGTAATAGGAAATGGGCAATTGGAAATTACGTTGTTAGCATGTATTTATTTAGGTTAGTAATAGAACAGAAGCAGGGGCGTGCGGTGAAATTTTAAGTAAGGGAAGCAATTTTTAAAAGCTTACCTATTTCTCTTATCTATTCTTATCTCTATTTCTATCTTTATCTCTTATTTTTGTGGTTCAATTTTTGAGAGGCGGTTTTGCCCTTCCTTTAGTAATAAATTGAAGCTTATATGCGAAGTTTAATTATGAAAAGCCCTTTATTATTAAGACACATACCACACATTCATGTTGATGGTATTTGCATGTCCGTATCCGTATTATTGTCTTCCATTTCGCTGCTTCGCATGAGACACGACGCAGCCCGATGCACGTATCATAAACGGATAGCCGTTAAAACTTAAAAACAAAAAATCTACTCCAACGATAGCGTCCGCGCCCGCATAAAGCAGGCGACTGGTTCAGATACCGCGCGCCGATGAATTCAGCAGTCGATGCATCAGAGAAGCTAGCGGCCGGCTAGGTTCTATTGGATTTTCTACTATTGTGACTCGAGCCGAGTCAAAGCCTTGTTATGGGTTATATAGGGGAAGCTCTGCATCCCTTGCTTCCATGGACTGCACGCCCCTGAATAGAAGGTATTACATTATACAGTGAGAGCCGAATTTTAAAGTAAGGCTCTTCTTTCTGTCGGCTGCTTCACACGACGGCTCGTCGTGCTTCACGGTGCTTCACACGACGAGCCGGCTGCAGACGCGTTATGTGGAGAGGCCAGCCAGCCACAACGTGTAACTGCATTATAATGTTAGCATCATTTACTCGTAGTTTCTAGGAATTTCAAGGGGGTGTAGAGTGACGGGAAACAAGAGATCCTTTGCTCTCTGCTGGGTCTGTAACTGTAATATTTTTAATGCCACATTTTCTCACAACGCAATACGCCTGTATTTTAATCCGGCTCAAAACACTTACACCATCATACCGAATTAATGGCTAGATAATAATAGCCCAATTAAAATTAACTGTTCCATTAATCAGTAATTAGAATCAAGAAAGGAACAAATCTATACCGGCGTAACAAAATATTTGGCCACCGTCCAAAACGGCTGACTAGATTTATGGTTAATTTTTCTCTGTATCGGTATGCCTTTTAAGAAATTCTCAATGGGTGCTAATGAATTCGACGAACCAGATGTCTGGTAATTACCATGAGTTTATAAAGTTGCTTGAGAGGAGTGAGAGCTACAAATAATAATAATATACTTCAAGATGTGGCATCTTGAAGTATTTATTTCCAAACATTTTATTATAGTTGAAATAAAATTAAACTAACTACAATTTATTATTTCTTCCTCTTAAATCAACCCTCATATGTACACATTTTAATAAGTCTAAAGACACGACTAGATTTAGCAAGTTTTTATAGTTCAGATGCCTTTAGGTAAAGCGTAGTGTGCAATCTTAATCGAGGTTTTTAACTTTTTTGCGTCTCCCAGATGACACTAATCATATTATTTAAAGCATATATATATTGTGTAAATGAGTTATAAATAGAAATTTTATACTTAATTTGAAGTTTTTGCAGGGAATTTATTTATTTGATTTTTATGGTAGTTTATTTTTTGAACTAAATCTAAAAATTTCAAATTCCAAATACCTAAAAGTTTTACAATAAAACTGTTTTGGTGCCTGGATGCCACTGTGATAAGGGATGCGCATGTACCGGAGGAGGGAATTTTCTGCTAACTCTGCTGACTCACACCCACAGCCGACTGAAAGATATAAAGTTGGCTGTGACTGACACAATTATCAGTTTTTCTATGTCACAAAACTTTTGTTCGGATATTTGGTGAATTTTCGTCTAAAATAGTATATAATATAACTATTATTATTAGGCCATTATAATTGTATAATATATAGGTAGCTATTTAAAAATGTTTTTCTAATTTTGGCATTTATCGTGACACTTTTCAAAACCGTTTGGTTTTGAAAAGTTAGGATACGTCCTACTTTTCACAACCAGTTACGAAAAGTAACTTAAATTACGCAACTGGTGTAGTAATAGTTATTTACATTCCAAGCTGCGAAAGCTTGCTTTTAGGTGCAAGGTGTATTTAAATTTGAAACTTCCGAGCACCTAAGAGGGCTTTTGCAGCGTGTAATGTTTTAAACTTTTCATTCTTCCCTCGATTTTATAATATAAAACACAATTTAAATCTAGCATGTTTTACTTTCTAAGCTAGCATGTTTTACTTTCTAAGCTAGCATGTTTTACTTTCGCTTGCGCTATGCCTATTTAAAACAGAAGAGAACCCCTTCGTAGGGGGGAGAATGAAAAGTTCATTTCATAGTAGGTTATTTAGACCTGACAAGCTTTGAATTGTTTTTAAACGTATAAAATTCAGAGTTTTCTTCTCATAAAATGTAAAAACGTTATATGAAACACATTGGGAAATACTATTTGTGTAACTCGCATCCTTTTGCGGAACTCGCTAGCCCTCGTTCCGCAGAAATCTGCTCGTTACACAAAATAGTACTTTTCCCAACTGGTTACATAAATAGCTATTGTAAAATAGTGGAAATATACCTAGAATTCAGTGGCTTTCTACCTAGGACATCACACTACACTAATAGTCTAATTATTTTTGTCTCCTCAAATTTTTATACGATTCATATTTTACGAGATGATTCTAAAAAGTTTAAGTGAGCGAATATGAATTTGCAGACATTTGTTAATTTAAAAAAAACACACAAGCGTTTCAAGCGCACTAATTTCGAAGCGCTTAAACTATAACCGGGGGCGGAGCGTGAATTTTGTGTGTGTTCCGTGGGATTAAAATATGAACCTAAAATAAACTTTTAGATTTTTCAAGGTCAAACGTCTTAATACTTAAGCTCAGAAATTTCAGTTGAAATTGTCCCAAAAGGAGTACATTTCGTTGAAGAGCCAAAAGGGTACATTTCATTCGAGGAATGGACTTTCCCTTAAGAAAGGGTCAAGTGGCTTTTACACTTACCAGTTCACCAAAAAACTAAGTTCCAATAACCGACAATCATTATTATGAATTTGGCTTTATACTTGAAGGAGAAATAACTGAATAGTTCACACTCACAGTCAGTTAATAATATATTATTTAATAATATATTAATATATGTTTGCAAAAAGGGTAATTTTTTTGACAGGTTCTTGTTCCTATTTACCCCGCAGAACGGCGGTAAATAGGAATCATCTATGAAATGTAACCTAAAATGCATTGATATTGTTTAGGGCAATAGGAAACATTCCCTTTATGATTCTGTATACATGTGTAACATTTATATTTTAATAAAGGTTTAAATAATACAAGATATTTAAATAAAGACCCTATTCTCTTCAGTATACAAAAGTATTAACATTTTAAAACATAGAACTCTAATAAGAACAAGATAAATAACATAAAACATAATTAATCAACAATAATTCATATTTTAAATAAATTTCTGCATAAAACATCTTTCTTTCTTGTAGGCCTCTGCAATTGAAATATATCAGTAAAAATAGTACTGCCAGATTTACAGGACCAAAAAAGTCTTTATGTGGCCACCACATCAAAATCATCTGTATTTGACCATCTAAAGGTTTATCCAATTCATTTGAGGAACTTTAATTGGACTTCTCCATTTTCTTCATCAGCCAGTATTTTTACCACCTCTTTGAACAATATACCAAATAGTAATCTTCGATCTTGATTATTTCCTATTGAATTTGCCTCTGTTGCTATACTCGTATTCTTATCATTTTTCACATTGACACTTATCTCGCGTTTATCAGTTTCTTCGTTTTGATAGTCATCCTGATCATTACTTGACAAATTAGTAGATACCAACTGGATCATCCATATCAATTTCTTCGGAATCATAAAGTGACATTATTTCTTCTTCTTCATCAGTTGCACTGTCTAACAGTGCTAGTTTTATCTTTTTTCTTCCCTTTAGGCAATTTAAGTTTTTTGCTAGTTAACGTTTATCCGCTTTGCATCGGTTTCGATCCTTTCTCTAACTCCTTTCCTTGTAAGCACTTCTTCATATTGAATATTTCTAAGACGAATTTGTTTTTCTCGCATCATAGGTTTAGAGGTACTACCCGTTTGAAATGATTGTCCCCACTACCATCAATTCCATCCACCGATATTTGTCAGAGCTACTACTAAGTACAAAGGACTGTAAATTTTATTGGTGAGGAAGGCAGGCGTGAAACAAAATGCTAACTCTTTCACGTCATGCAAATAAAATAACGTATTCCCCACATTGCAATCGAATATAAAATGAATTTGCACTTACGTCGTTTGAAAAGGGGTTTTGCAGATTTCAGGGTTCAAATTAAACCACTGAAATCAGAATGAAAGCGCTTCATTCGAGAGGCATTCAAGTGAAAACTCGTATGTCACGTTTTATTTTAATACTTTAAATCCAGCAGTTAGACACATTATTATGGTGCTATTCACATGAAACTGTTTCTGTTTGTTCTAGAAGTAATGGTCAGTTGAGAAACACTTTGAATAAAGCGCGTACTCTATGTGATAAGTGGAGAGGAAGCGGGGGATTAGGGACAAACAATAGGCTGTCACTAGACAGCTCGTTACCTGGGGACACGTCCCCACAAAACCATGGAAGATTGTCCAGATGGTTTTCCATTAGAAGAGGAAGCAACCATCAGTATGATATTGAAAATGCAGACGCCCAAAGAAACCCGCAAAATAGTAAAATGCCACAACTGCCGGAGGTTAGTAGAACATTAGAACCCATAGTAGAATATGATTCACTGAATAACTTGATCCTTATATCACAAGAATAAATATACTAACCAGAAGGGTATCTTTAACCAAGTCCCTTTGACGTCTATGTCGACAGCGCGTGATCTCCAGTCTTAGCGAGCGTCTGTTATCCATAGGCGTCCTGTACGTTCTGTTATTTCAGTAAGAAAATTACAAATAATGTGAATTATTAAGAAAAGAGTAATATTTTCGCAACAAAAGGAGATATAAACTATCGGACATAAAAAGTGGCGCACCTAGATTTTGTCCCAAACTTGTTCAATAACTTTTAAACCAGTCTATCGATTTTGATAATTTTTTTTTTGTTTGAAAGGGCGATTCTTGCGGATGACTATTTTGTAATTGGCTTTCCATAAAAAATGTATTTTTTAATATGTACAGCCTTTAAAAACCGATTATGATTGAATGTCGCTTTTGACGTTTCACTGTGAACCGTTACCATAGCCTCCTTGTTAAATATCAAACTTAATAACACCGTTTCATCTAAAATGTCGCATCTTCGTTGCTCAAGGGGCTAGAGAGGTGATTCAAAAAAAAGAATGTTGAAAAAAGAATGGTGAACACGTGACCAACCTAAGAATTCAATACAAATAAAATTTCACTCCACAGCGACAATCAAATGTCGTGTCAAATCATAATCGGTTTTTAAAGGCTGTACATATTAAAAAATACATTTTTTATGGAAAGCCAATTACAAAATAGTCACCCACAAGAATCGCCCTTTCAAACAAAAAAAAAATTATCAAAACCGATAGGCTGGTTTAAAAGTTATTGAACATCAAATTTGGGACAAAATCTAGGTGCACCACTTTTTATGTCCGTCAGTGTAGTTATAGATATAACTTAGTATGTTTATTCTTGTGGTTATACATGTGGTATTTGTCAGTTCCACAAGTTAGACAGTAGAGAAAATAAAAAATAATTAAGTATAAAATTATAAAATAAATGAATTTCACTAATGAAATCATTTTTTTGCAAATAAATTATTAAAAACACCACGCCAAGGAATGTCAGAGGGTCGTGATTTATACTCTCTTAAGTGAGGGAACCAACTATATTAAATCCTGTGCATTTGTTTAGGTGGAAGAAGAAACCGGATTTCATTTCCCCAACTGTACGCCTTCTCAACGGAGACAGGTCCCACCAAGTTTACCATCTCCACCGCCAAACCTAACCTCACAACAGCTGAAAAGGAGGATGATCATAGCTGCAATTGTACATAGTGAAAATTCTTATATAGCTACTCTTCAAAAGCTCGTAAATGTAAGTCTATATTTCTCTTAATTAATATAGATTTCGAAGTAAACAAAATTTTTTTAGGATTATAAAAAGCCTTTAGAAGAAAGTAGTCCACCCGTATTAAGTGGTCAAAAAATCTCTACCCTATTCCACAGACTTCCAGAGATACTTCAGTGCCATACTTTATTCCGGATAGCTTTAGCAGAATGTATAAGGAATTGGGACAGAGATGAAAGGATAGGGGACGTTTTTGTTGCGTCCTTTTCAAAGGCTATCGTACTGGACATTTACAGTGGTTTTATCAATAATTTTTCCGTTGCTATGGATTTAGCAAAAATGGAAGCAAAAAGAAAATCTGCCCTTGCAGACTTCTTGAAGGTGGGTCGGATATATTTGTTCTAAGTAGGACCACGAATAGAGTTTAGAGTTATACCTTGTCAGTTTTTAAGGCAATATAATTCGGAAAATATTACACAAATATTTTGTTATAACCAACTTTTCTTTTTAGGTGAAACAGATCAGTTCACATGATCGGTTATCATTTTTTGGACTAATGGTAAAGCCAGTACAGAGGTTTCCACAGTTCATTTTATTTTTACAGGTGAGGTTTTTTAGAACTTACCAGCCAATGGCTTTTGACGATTTCACTATTATGTTGTCATAGAATTTTTTTGTAAAATCATTTGAAATCTAAAATTTGTGGTGTTTTAGGATCTCTTGAAGCACACTCCTCATGGTCACCATGACAGAATGTCGTTACAGTTGGCTCTCACTCAACTGGAATCGTTAGCCGAAATGCTAAACGAGAGGAAGAGAGAGGCAGAGCAATACCAGGCATTCAAGGAAATGTTACGTAACATTAGCGGAAAATTTGCTGCGAGACCTTTGTCTGATAGTAATAGATATTTACTAAGGGAAGACAATGTGACACAGTTGGTAAGTGTTATAATATATATAGTACCTAAATAATGTTTTTAAAATCTACAAAAAATACGTCAAGTGTTTTTTGACGATGTTATATTTATGTTCTTTTCTATAATAATATTGAGTCTAATTCATGCTCGAAACTAATCTGGTAGCTTCTCCTTTTATAACAAAAAATTTCTATTGCAGGAATATAGTCAAAATGGCCTAATAACGAAAGCGAAAAGCCGGAGACTTCTCCTACTAAACGATTTAGTAGTCTGCGTATCAGTAGCGGCAAAATCGTCGGATGACTTTGGAGCTAGTGAAAGGCTGAGTCTAAAATGGACGCACCCCGTGTCCGAGATAGAAATCCAAGACACTAGTTTATCACCTACCCTCAGTCGAATCCTAACGTCAAGCAACCCTAAAGGAGGCAGTGTGAAATCCAATGGATCTTTCGAAGGCACACAACCACAAGATGCTAATAACCTTTGTACAGAAATGAGCAATTTAATGCACGATTATGAAGTCATGAGTAGAATAAATGACTTGGCTGGTCAGTTGAAGGGAAGGTACAAAGACATAAATGGAGAAATCACTAGGAAAATCCTCCAGCAAATACAAACTTCAATTCAGCAGAAGGACGAGGAAATGGCGTGGGTGGATTCTTGCTGTTTGCAGCTAGTCGTTAAAACTAAAGGCAAAGAAGAGACATACACCTTCCAAACTGACAACCCCTCGATAAAGAAAGAATGGATTACTGAATTAAGACTGGCTCAATTGGCTTTGGATCCAAACAATTCTCCGGCATGGGAAGTACCTGAACAGGAGCAGAGACCCTCAACGAAAATGCCTCTTTTCGTCAAGTCACAACCAGTTTATTCGTCACAGCATCAAACTGAGGTATAATTTCTCATTGTGCGTATTATTGGTATACTAATGATTGTCCAAATTTAGGTACGCTGTGGATGCTACTACACTGTAACTTTATCAAAAACAGCTAGACGAAGGCATCGAGTACAAAACTACCTATGGGTCTGCACATCTGACGGTGCGAGTAGTCATATTTCTGTACTGGCTCAACATCATCAACAAGCTGGTGTTCTTAAGGATCTTATTTCATTTTCTCTAGTTGAAACTCAAGTCACTGCCATGGAGTTTGTAAAAGGTTGGTACACGATATAGATATAATATCATGCATGAGTTAGAAATTATTACAAGCCTCGCGACCATAAAATCAGCCAACTTAATTGAAACAGTTGCTACTCAGAGAGTACCACAAGAAGAAATCTACATTTTGGTGTTTATTTACCTCATTGTCGTCACATTTACTCCACATAAATCTTACTAATTAATATTTATATTCATGTTATATATAAGACTGGTACATAAATATAAAGAAGACATTTGAAGACATTTTTACATTAAATTGTTATAAAAATGATAAAAATATGTTCAAAGCACTCCTAGAAAACAGTTTTACATGTGGTACCGTATCAGTAATATCTGTAAAATTGGAATCCATATTAACTGCTTTGATTTCATCACAAATTTCTCATCCCTAATATCGTCTAGGTACAAAATCCATTAGTGTGAAGTTAGCGACGAATGTTTCAGCAACAAATATTGACATGTGTACTGTGCACAACTTGGCAACATTGCTGGAAGTGAATGAAACAAATTTAGTTCCGTAATGACAATTTAGAGTTAATTGGGATTCTTATTTCAGAAAACCATCTCATGGCTTTACTATTTATTAAGGCATAGAATAAAAAACGGCATCCAAAATTATTTTCGTCGTTGCATATTATGTGTTATAAAGCAAAAATCGGAAATTTCCAAAAAGTCCATACTTTATCGAAAGTTATGTCATGATATATTCCAAATTTGTCTCAAATGAATACAGTGGTGCCCAAAAATATTTTTGTTCCTAGGCATATTGTGTTATAAAGCACAAACCGGAAATAGAAAAAAATTCATATTTATTTTAAGAATAGTAACGCAATGACACCCGTAGGTCATAGCCAATTCCAAATTTGTTGCAAGCAAATACAGTGGCGCCCGAAATTGTTTCCGTCGCTAGACATTACGTGGGATATAGCGAAAATCGGAAATAGAAAAAAGTTCTTATTTTAAGGAAAATAACGTCATGATACCCTTCGGCCAATGGTAAACCTCGAATTTGTCCCAATGGAATACAGTGGCGTCAAAAATTGTTTCCCTCCCTAGACATCACGTGTAATTTCAGAAAATAGAGATTTCAACGAACATAAAGCCCACCGACTTTTTTAAAAAAGCAGATATTTTGACGTGAGAATTTTCGATTGAAAATTAGGGTGCTTTTCCGATATTAAGTCAAAATAAGGTGAATAAATAAATATTTTAAATAAAAAAAATTACAATGTGTTTGGGACATAAGAAGGTAAGTTTTCACCAAATTTTTTTTTTGTAAAAGAAATAAAAATCCAAAAACTTGGTTATTTGAATTTTTCACATAAATTTTGAGGTTATATGAAAAAAGTGTAAGTACAAAAGATCTTTTTATTACTTACATCTTTTTTCCATAGGACTTGTAGTTTTGCCGGAAATCGAGATAAACCGTTTTTTACCCTAAAAAATTCACCCCTTCCACTTCCCGACCTCAGATCGCCCGTAAATTATTTTTCCTTTCATTTTTGTTATAATCTCCTCCTTTTCTAATGGGTTTCATGCTACTATTATTTTTTTTCACTTTTACCATTTTCAAAGGCTTCAGCCGTGGTCTACTGGACAGTTTTCTGAAATAAAAATCCACTTCAACTGTAAATTGTCATTACTGCACTAAATCTGTTATCCACTTCCAGCAATGTTGCCAAGTTGTGTTAATGCTACTTAAGGTTAAAATTATCCCGGAAAAATTCGTCGCTAACTTCACACCAATACAAAATCCCTACAATAAATACACATTTTGTAGAAAAAACTTGTTTTAGTCTATCTACGATATTTGACTAGCCAATTATTAGTTATATTAATTTTTAGGTTCTAATGCCCCTTGCCCAAACCTGGCCACTGACATGGTTTGGATGGGCACCGACAGACACAAACTACTTCTTTATGCCGCTGATGAACCTGAGAAACAAGAAGAGATTGCCAACACGACAGTCTCTGATGTTATAATGCATATTAAATACCACTGTGATAATGTTTTTGTAGCCCTGGCTAACGGTACCTTATATGTATATAGAAAGAATCCTATCGATGGTGCTTGGCTGCTACATGACCCTCAAATATTAAGTCTAGGATCTGACCCGGTGTCATGTCTTTTGCCCATAAACCTCTGTATATACGCTGCCTGCGGTAAGAAAGTGTGGGTGCTAAATGGAATTACAGGAGAGATACAGAAGAATTTTACCATTCAGCACGAGCATGTCGGTAACGTCAATTTAATGGCGCACAGCGGTATAGGCCTTTGGATTTCGCAGAAAAACTCTAGTACTATTTGCTTGTACCATACGGAAACCTTCAAACACCTCCAAGACATCAACATAGCCTCTATTGTTATGAGAGTCAATACCACAGGTGAGATATACTCAGATTTGGCATGGCCTTAAAGTCTTTTATATTGTATCATTTCGTCGAGTTAGAGTTGATTGGTTCTAACCCACCAAAAAATTTTAAAAAAAACATGGTAATTGAAAGATTTAACCAACATTAAACTCTAAACCGTAAAAAGACTAAGTTGTTCTATCTCACTAAAAGTTAAATTGAAAAGCCTCAAGCCGCTTTTCATTTGTGTGGGTTATTCACCTCCAACACGACAATTTATAAATCTACCGATTTCCAATTTAATCTGATGATCTGTGATGTCCTACTAATTTTTTTACATATGTATATAACCTTCAGGCTGTATGTATCAATGGGTACTTTCTGTTTAGGTCCACGAGAGTCCATTAACAACAATCGTGCGCTAGTGCACGTCACAGCTCTCCTGGCCTGTAAAGGTTTATTATGGGTAGGCACCAACGTTGGAAGGGCTCTAACTATACCATTGCCTCGCCTAGAAGGGGTTCCCATCATTAGCGGGCGTGTAAACATCTCGTACCATGCCCATTTTGGACCAATTCTATTCCTTTTGGCACTGCAACCAAAGAACTATAACACTTCCATCAAGACTCTAATGAGAGAAAGTAAGGAGGAGACTAAGCAAGAATCTGAATGTTTAGAGAATAGCTTTATCGAAAAGTCTGAAGAAAACACTCGGCCTAAGATGGAGAAGCAGCTGTCAGATAGCTCAATGCAAAGTGTCACAGCTAAGTTGAAGTATTTGGCAAGTAGTCCTGTTGTCTTGAGGCGCAGGAGGTCTAAGGAGAATGATTTGGCTCGAATATCAAAAACGCTGCCCAGAGGTAAATTTTTGTATAATAATAGTTAAAAAAACTTTTATCTTATACGGTTTTATTTTAAATCATCAGTTGTACTTAAAAACCACGAAATAATTAGGTCACAAACCTAGGCCTTCCTAGCTTCCTAGATTCTGACGTTTGGTAAGAAATAAAAAAGTGGTGACCATCTGAAATGGTTTTTATGCGCTCCACGTTTTTATCTCTCACCAAATGTCAGAATCTGAGGTAGGTTCATGTTTCTGTCCTAATTATTTTGCAGTTTTTAGTACAATTGGTGATTTTAAATAAAACCGTTTAAGTGTAAAGTTTTTTTACCTATTTAAGTGAGCCCAGTAACATTAACAACCCCAAGTACTAAGTGTGAGACAAATTGGTTCATAAATTTGATAGTCCACCATTTTGGATCCGCCATTTTGGATCCGCCATTTTGAATCCGCTATTTTGATTTTTTTAAATTTGAGTCAAAATTGTATTGAGTGACCTTAAACATCGTAAAGTTTCAAATTTAAGACAAATCGGTTCATAAATAGGATAGTCCGCCATTTTGATTTTATGAAGTTTGAGTCAAAATTGTGATCGAGTGCGAAAAATAGAGTGCTCTTAAACATGGCAAGGGTTCAAGTTTGAGACAAATCGGTTTATAAATAGGATAGTCCGCATTTTGGATCTGCCATTCTGATTTCTTGTGCAATAAAAAAAAATAAAATGTAGTGTCACTACAACACTATAATACCCCTACCAAATTTCTAGTCTCTAGCTCATCGGGGTGTAGTTGAAAAAGCTAATGCAAGATTTGAAGCAAACATATAAACAAACAAACAAATATACGAAATCAAGCTAAATAAAACCGTTTAAAGAAAATTCATGAAAAAAAATAATTAACCATCATTAGTACATTTTTTTACATAATATTTGCATATCATGCGAATACGAAATAATGTCTGAAAGTTTAGCAAAACTACTAAAAAGTAAAAAATTTTAAATAATTTTTATTTATTTTAGGTCTAGGAAATGGAGGTTCGGTCTTCTCGACATCGAGTACCTCATCGCACAGTTCCGGTGACACCAACAATGTCTATGGTCTATACAGTGATCTCATGTATCTAAAAGACTATGAACGGGAGGAAAATATCTTAACAGATCCCGTATCCCTTAGACGCAGTGATCCTGAATTAGCGGCTATTCCCAACAAAGTCAGCACCTTGGACAGAAGACTGAGAATGAAGGTATCCCGACCTCGTTCTCTAGACCTGTCAAATTGGTCCGTGGATTCGCGATCATCGAGTTTATGTACTTCTTCCGGGTCAGAAGAGAGTATGGCGCTTAGGCTTAACAATTTTGGTCGTAGCATTTCGAGGAACAACTCGAATGCTTCGAGGCAGCTCAATGGAGTCTGCGAAAACAACATTAGTACTATCGAAAAGGAAACCCCATTGCCTGAAAAACCAGTTAGTGTAAATAAACAAACGAATACAAAGACTCTGAACAAAAATAAAAACAATACATTTGACAATGCCCGAAGAACTGTTATAACATTAATGGGTGGTAGGGGTTACGTTAATTGTCGACAGCCCTGCTGCTCGGCTGACAAAACTAAACACATGTTTACTGGAAAAGATACTAATAGTAATGATGCTCATATTGTAATATGGGAGCTTAAATTGTGATTTGCTATGTTGACCAGAGAAAAAAGACTATCTAGTAACTTGTCTATAGAAAGCGCTTTGAATTTTAGAATATTGTACAGACAAAATGTTTTTTAAAGTTCCAAATTAAGAATTGTTATAAATGTGATGATTTTATCCGAGTTACTATATAGCATTTTTTTGAGTTCTAAAAAAATATGTGTAGTTTAAATAGCTTATATAAATGTCAATATTTATATGGACCTAATTTATTAGAAATTTTTTAAGTTTATATTTTTTAATTTATTTTGTTGTCAAGCCACAATCTTAATTTATTTTTTTAATATGTCATCACAACACACAACACATGTCCTTAAGAACAATGTATATTTTATATTACTGTGTCTGTTATCTTTTTTTTATGATAGTTGCATGTTTAACTATAATAAATTTATTACTGTTCACTGTGTTATATCAGAGCATCTATTGAAATAAAGTGTAAAATCCATATGAATATGTTTTTTTACGCGACTTTTGCTTTAAGGCCAATATTTTTACAAATATGATACACCACATTCTATTAGGTGAAGAATGAAAGTATCCAATGTTGTTGGTTTATCTTAATTGTATTTTTAAATGTTAATCTGTATTTTAAATAGAAGACCCATTAATACATGTTTGGATTCCGCATTAAAATCTGAGTAACTTTCATTAACATTATTACAACATGCAACAAGAAATCGAAAGACAAATCTCAAAATTACTTAAAGACAAAATTATTAGACCAAGTATTTATCTATATAGCTCACTCATCTGGTAAAAGAAATTGATTTATTTTTACCTGAACCATCAGATTTTGGTACTTTGGAATGTGGCTGAGACATTTTTAAGTCCAAATGGCATACGTAGATACTCGTAGTGGCCATTGTTCACGGTAAAAGCAGTATTTTCTATCTAGTCAGGGGCATCTTGATTTGATGGAATCTCTGTGCGTGATCTAAGTTAGTGAGGTAAGGGCATTTGTCTAAGTTATCAAGTATTTCTTTGATTTTGGGTAGCGGATGCGATGCACTACCTCACTAACTTAGATCTCGCACAGGGATTCTATCAAATCGAGATGCACCCTGAGTCGCTGGAAAAGACTGATTTTAACGTAAACAATGGGCACCACGAGTACCTACATAATATGCCACTTGGACTTAAAAACTTGCCAGCCACATTCCAAAGAATGAATGATAACTCTCTAAGAGATTACCGATATACTTAAAACATGGTAATATAGACGATATTGTAATATTTTCCAAATCATTTCAAGAACACCTTAAACAAATATAACACAAGCATTTGAGACAAACTATAGCTGAAACCCAAAGCCAATTTGACTCCATACCTATTACCTACATACTAGAAGTCAAATAATTTCATTTTCAAGGTCAGTTATTATGATCATATTTTCCAAATGAATAGATCTTGGTAATTACAGATAACACATAGGTAAGTGTAAGTAACTATATCAAAAAATTGCAAAACATATTTTTCTTTCACTGATAGTTATATTATTATTATACCTACAGCTTGACTTACTGCATATCCTGTAAATAATATTTTCTAGAATCCCACAACAAATATCAAAATATATGTATACCGTATAAATACGGTAATTACCGTACGTATGGCAACACTGTTTAATAGGGATTTTTATTTAGTTACTTACATGGTAACTTCTTAAATACCAACTTATAGAACTTGAATCTAGTAAATAAAAAATAAACTGATCACGGGGTTTCGAGATTAAATGAAAGCCTGGTATATGACAATGCGACAGATACTGATTTGACTTCAGATTAAAAACCCACAAGATAATCTCTGCCAAATGATCAAACGTCCGGGAAAAGAGATAATGATTGTTTATTAATCCACAACATGTTATTGGTCGATTCCATCTTCCATCCCAAGGAAAATTTATTGGGTTTTGTTTTGTTTACAAACACCTCGTCCCCCATCCTAAACTTTCTGGGCTGGACAATATGGGTATGGGTATCGATGTTACCTATCATCCTGTTGAAATTTTTTAAACTGAGGATTTGACTGATTTATTATAAGCCAGAAGCGACACTAATGTATTGAAAAGTAATACTTGTTCCCAAATATCGAACATAACATATATACACCAATGATGTATATCTGGTTGCGTGTCTATTGAACCCCGAATAATAAAACTATTTATTAAACAGTTTCGTGTATAATCACTATTTACTCTTTAGTTGGCAGCACTGTTGGCTAGTTGTTTTCTTGGGGTAATTCATTTTATGACTTATTCTGGTCCAAATACAGCATCTTTCTTATTCCAAACAAATATGGAGTCTGTGCAGTTTTAGTGAATGTGTAAACTGTAAAGTGACAGTTCATTGTGACTCTCTTATCAGTGTTATCAGCCTGTGTTATATCTTATCGATCAGCCATGTCCTACTATAACGGGTGAGTGAATAAAATCTCTTATCAGAGCAGGTGTGATTTGAAAACATGCGACATGCATTTGACGTTTTGACGTTTTCATTTAAAATATTTTTTTTTTACAAAGAACTGATAGTGCTAATATACGTGATTTATATTTTGAATATTATAACCAAGGGATTTTAATATATATACATTTTTTTATTTGATTACAAATGTTTTGGAGAAACCATTTAAGTTCGTAGGTATTGTTATTGCTCCTGCATTTTAATTTTGTGTGACATATAGGTAACCTGATTTTACACCATACCGTTGACCATACTTAGTCATATCACGAACACCATAAATAGGTATTGAGTTACCTGATTGTACATTTTAATAATATTGAAGTCGGCATTGTGTGATCACATTGTTTATATTCTATAAACGAAACGCAGCTGTTTATGTTCATATAGGTATATATATATATATATATATATATATATATATATATATATATATATATATATATATATATATATATATATATATATATATATATATATATATATATATATATATATATATATATATATAACTGCTGTTTTGCTGTGATTTTGAATTAGGTTTGTTTCTTATTCCTGCACAATAAAAATGCCCAATATTATCAAGTCCTACTGCGAACTTATAGTTTTTTCCATTTGTTATTAAATGTGAAACTACCTAATTGTCCTAATTAGGTAGTAGTGGGTATAAAGGTTCTACTTTCCCTTTAATTTGTACCGATAGAAATGATTCATGTTGAATGAAATGGTTTTCTATTTTTCTACCCGTCGCGTCGTTATTAATTTCGTTCCATCCCTGTTATTCGAACTGAATTGTGTAGCTGTATGTCCGGCTATCCTGAATGTACCTATACCAAAGTTTACGAAATATACATATATTTCGTAAACTTTGGCTATATAGTCTGTGTGCTGTGGTCCCTAGTGTTCCTAGTTGCAAATCTAATTAACTAATGGCAGAGACATATTCATATACCTTCATAAATCAGTGCTAATAGATTTGATTAGCATCTCATGATTCACTATATGAATCAGATTTGGTTTGTCTAATAAGTAATATGATAACCTAGGCATATGTTAGAAACTGTTGCCTTCCTCCCGATCGAGGAAAAGTGAGAGGACTTTTATGAGAAAATACTAAGAACTTGAGAACAATGTGGGAACAGTATGAATAAAGAACGGTAGGTACTTGCTGCTCCATAAAATGTGACGTCAGTTTGTTTGCAACGAACTCTCGCGCTCGGACCCTATTAATTTATAACACATTAATTTGTTATTAGGAATTAAAAAATCATATTTTGCATATATTATTTTTGAATAACAGAACATTTCTATACAAGAAGAAAAGTGCAAGTTCCCTATTTTCTTTATAATTTTCGACATGATTTAGATTAGTAAGCATAGGCGCCGACTTTTGAATATGGCGTTCGGCCTCCAACGCAACAACCTCTGGATGTAGATATGTATTGTCAAAATTTGTATGCCAAAATATTACATTTGGGTAGGTAACTGGGTCTGGGTAGGCGGGTAGGTACAAACAAGTAAAAAGTAAATAAAAACAAGTATTTTGGTATCCAGGTAAACCAAAAAATATAACAATCAGAAAACTAGCCTGTAAAAAAAATACACTAAAACTAAATCATACGAAAACAGAGAAGTCACTGCACAGAAGTGATTCTTTTGATTATGGCAATAAAAAGATATAAAAAACAATTACAAAGTATTCAGAAAGCTATCAAAAAAACACACTGAAGCTAATACCAAATCCCTATCATACCAAACGTGTTTTGTCTAACAGAGGACTCGTGACAGAAGTCTGGCACGAGCTGGCAAGTGGATGGTCAGAAGAACCAATGGAAGTGGATGACTCGCATTGCCAGTTGAATTAAAATTGCCCTGGGTTTCATTACGCAAAAATTGAATGATTTTTTAAAATAATAATACCTACTTATATGGTGATAATTTATAAAATTCACTAAGCTTTTAAATATTTAACGATTTTATCGGAATTAGAGGTATTTTTTGACGCCACCACAGCACCCGCGAGAACGGCACGTCCGGGGCAGGGGCCCCGGTGCACCCACGGAGTCGGCGCCTATGTCTATAAATATAAGTTATTAACTTGGTTTTACATTTTTACGCACTTCGCGTAACGTAAGGATTATTTTAGCATGTGAATAGCTTTGAGTTTCTAATCAAAGTTACAAGCTATTATTACAAGCTTTTGCCACAGCGATTCCTAGAGTGAATCATGCCGAATATGGTTATGCATGGAATGTTGGAATGAATGGAATTGGGATACCTGGAAATGACGTCAGGAGCACAGTTACCTTTAGTCCGCCCCGTGGACTGTTGAAATTATAGATTGTATGGTTCAATATATTTTTATAATTCGTCGTATTGCGGTGCAGAAGCGGAACATAATAAAATATATATACCTATCTACCCACATCATAGGAATATTTTCAACTCGATTTTGCGGACTAAGTATACCTATCCTGGAATAAGCTGTAAAATGAGCGACAGTGAACATAAAGAAGCGGTTTTTAGGTTGAAGTAGTTACTTTATTTTCTTACTTGGGTCATTCTCACAAAAAGGTTCCGTTTCAGCCCTCCATTTGAAATAGTTTTATCTTTTTAAGGTACAGTTTTTGTTTAGGTTGTTTGACATTACAAAGAACTTGAGGTGCCAAAAAGGGTTGAGTTTAAAAGATGATAGTTTTGGAAAAAAAAACAAATCAGATAGTAACGGAGGTGAAACATTTTAACGTAAATGAGAGGGGGATGAGAATCTATAGCCATAAAATAATGTTAGTAGCTAGTCCATAAAATAGAAAAAACAGAAAAGTATTTATTGTTAGACATGGAATCGAAACAAAATATATAAAAAAACATTCTCAAATAATTTAATAACCATCTAATTTCCGTTAAACAAAATTTTCTAAAATAGGCAGATGGTCGAAGAAATATTGCCAGATAAATAAATATTTACTATAGACATTAACTGAAGATATATCATCTCTTTCTGGGAAAACATATGAATTTAACTGAATCTCTAAAATAATAGCAGTCAAATGTTTTATCGACTTTTTTCCAGGTAACTTAATGACTACGTAATCATTAATTTTAACGTGTTTATTTTGTATCATTCCTTCAGATGAGGTATTGGAAGTGGGTGATACTGATGTCGAAGTTAACATCAGTATCTGATGTCGAAGTTAACATCAGTATCACCCACGTCGAAGTTAACATCAGTATCACCCACCAGTCGAAGTTAACGACTGTCGAAGTTAACATCGGAATAATGGATCGGTTTAGATCGGTATAGATCGGCACTTCACGGTTAGGTTTCAGGTTTTAAGGGTTAGTCAAAAATTAAGGAACATATTGGAACAACAGCGTCTATTACCTATAGGTTTATCATAGTAGAAAACCAATCAACTTTTTGTGTATAATTTTTTAGGTCATTTATGAAGGAAATATTTTCCAAATTATAGCTGGGACAGTTCACATTAAAGCGACGCAATATGATATAAAAATGGCAACAGCATGAAATGAAGGTGTCTATAGATATAAAATTATATAATTTTTCACTTCAACATTTGGTGTGAAGTTAGTGGCTAGCAGGGCCAGACATTTTTTTTATGTTTTCTAATTTTTTCACTTCCAGGGAAAATACGTCATCCAGGATAATGACACAACAGGGTAATTACTTTTTTACAACAGGGTAATGACAATTTTATTAAATAAAATAAATTTTGTTCTTAAAAACATATTTTTTCTTATTTATTAAACCCATAAACACTTGTACAAAATAGGAAGACAGAGTCTTAGCTGAAAGTAGGTAGGAAGGCTACAAGAAAAAACAAATAAGACCCAATAAAGCGGTATCCTATAAAGAAGGATCCAAAACTATGTATTTAAAATATTTATTCGCCTGGGTGACTTCTACCAGTACATTCAGGTACATAGTATATAACCTACCTAATAAAAGACCATTTTTTATAAAAAGAAAAGCATGTAATTATAAACTAAAACAGTCTTACATTCTTAAACAGCATAACATTCTTAAACTAAATTATTTGTACATTCAGGTACATCTATAATATAGGTCTTTAGGTTCATAGTGACTGGTATTAAAAAAAAATTAAAACTAAAACAGCCTTTCTTTAAAAAATATATACTAGAAGAGCAAACGACTTACTACTCCAAAACATCAACTGGCTTTGAAAATTTATAAAAGCATCGGTCTCTTTTCAACATAATAGTTGGTATCGGTAATAAGCTAAGGATATGATCCAGCTGTACAAAAGAAACATCTTTATCATTCACCTTAAAAACTTTGTTGTCTTCACCAGATACTTTTAGAAATGTAACTTCAACTATTTCACCTTCATCCTCGTCTACCTCGCTTGAACAAATCGCGGCATATCTATAGGTGTTTTTTTGGCATTTAATTTAACCAGGATATAATCACCAGGCATGTATCGAGACGGTGCAACACCAGAGCTTCCAGAATTTTTTTCAATGCCATCATTGTGGTTTACGGCAGCAATCGTGGAGGTCACTAGTGCCTCATTTTCATTATCAGACCCTGAGTAAACTTCTTCTACTGACAAAAGCTTTTTTTAATTTTAAAATCAGTATAGTGTCGTTCACCTAATTTATAATGACAACAGCCATCTTTTGAGCAAAAGCAACTGAGAGACTTTAAAACTTTATTAGGAACTTTATTAGGAATTTTACTATTTCCATGAACTTGGTGAACCCGTAAAGTTCCAACGGATTGTAAAATTTTTAATTCATTCTGTTTTATAATTTTAGACATGCATGACATGTCCGTCGTCAGATGTCAACCGCTTCTTGTACTTCTCAACTTTCATTTTCAGGTTTTTTATTTCTTCATCTTTTTTTTATTGCTTTATTTCCATTTTTTCTTATTGATCTGATTTCTTTTATCTACAATCACAATTTGGTTATCTAAAGCGTTTTCGGTAAATGAATCGTCAGCATCTGAAGTTGGTGAGTTTTCTCTCATAAATCATAAAGTTTCTATTTTAAGGTTCGATTGTCTTGTTCGGAATGCTTTGACATTTTTTCTCCAACGTTTTCTAGCTTCTCGATTTTCCCTAGGAGTCATATATTTTGCTGCTTTTACTTTTCCCGTTTGCTTTTTCTTCAGATATTTTAATCTCGCCTTCTGTTTTTGTTCAGCATACTTTTGCCGTTCATTTTTTATCCGTTGATATCTACCCCTTTCTGCTTGTCTTTTCTTATCTAATATTTCCTCTCTGCTTTTTTTTTGTTGTCTTGCCATTGTGAAGTATTTCTGCAATATAATAAGCATACATTTGGAGTGTACAAATTACTAGTAGTACAAATTTTCAGGTGGATGAAACTGGAGAATCCCCCTGTTAAAGATGTAATTCCCCTGTTGTAAAAATGCACAGGGGGATTACGCCAGGGGAATTACGGATTTGCACTAAAACCTTTATTTCTCTTTTAAAAGTTGAGTAAACCAATTAAACAAAAATGCAAATTGTTCTACATTGTTATGTCAAATACATGCTAACTAAAAATAAATTTTACTTACATTGTTCAAAAAATATCCTGACACTAAGTGGAATTACTAAGTTGCTGGCACTCGGACACCCTCACCCCTCAAAAGCCACGCGGCTACTAAATGATATTTGACCGGTAAACTCTCATTTGAGTGTAGCGAACTTCACATTTCAGTATTGCCAATAGAATCACAGAACTCAGTCAGAATATTCTTTATCACTTGTAAATTAATATTGGATTTTGATACAGGGGAATTACGCAAGACGGCAGGGACAACTCAAGTACCTGTAATATTATGGAATTATATTATGGAATTGACATTTTTTATTCGTGCAAGCATGCACGAATAAAAGTATCTTTACTTTTCGCAACGTTATCTTATACCCCTCAGAATGTTCACGACCATTAAAGCAAAAAAAAAATTTGGCGCCTGGGTCAACAATAATAAGGACATTCTGACCGTGGATAATGATAATCGAAAATGCCCATATCGGACTATGTAGGTAGTGGCGCGCTTCAAAAAATCGTATTTTTTATTTGTAAGAAACCCTACGCTCATGGTAGCACGAAGCCCGTACGCTATAGTGTTATGCTATAATAGGGAACATGACTAAAATTTTAAATATAAAAATGATACTAAAAAACATGGCGTAAAGTTGTAATAAAACGTGTACTTAACAAAAAAACAAGATTTCTAATTCTGCGCGATCAGTATGAAGGATCTAAACAGCGATAAAACTGAAGCGGCCCGAAACGAGCGGTGACATCACGGATACAGTATACAATATTCGATAGGCGTTGCGCTGGAAAGCGACCGAATGAACTATGAAATCAAGCGGTAGACTGCTGGGATCTCCCGAAGCCGACCGAATCGGTCTCCTCGTAGTTTGTACATTGTAGGCTGTGGCGTCACGACTTTGAACCTGTTGAACACTGATACGGTTCGCTCGCGCGCAAGATTTTAATAAGTTATAACAAATTTATTATTGGGAACACACATATTGCAAATCTCATTTTTCAGTATGGTAAAACATTTTTATGCAATAAAAAAATTGGTTAATATTCCCTATTGTGTTAATATAAGTATTTAGATATAGACATAATATGGACCCTTGAAATGTTTTACTTGAGATACTGGACAGATATTGCAGGTAGTTTGAGAAGGGACGAACGTAACCGGTCTTATATAATATGAGTCATGAGTTGCTATTAACATGTATTGCATCCAGAAATATATATAGATCGTTAATGTCTATATTTATATCATTTTATTATTTTAACCTTACATATTCTCCACTACCAAATGCATAAAATCCGACATTTGCAGACTAACACATTACTCTTTCAGAAAAAAAATATTACAGAATTGTTTGATAGCGAAAATTGCAAATCAACCCCCAACTTTGGCGCGCCAAGCCGTAGAGCGGAAACTATTGTTCCCAGACGAAAAATGCAAGAACCAAAATTGTGCACAATTATGATCTATACATTTGAACTTTTTTTCAATAACACTGACCACAACGGCGCTATTTTCCGAAAGCGTCGCGACCTAGAGTTTTCATCCCCCCACATCACGAGTGACAACCCCCCGAGGTCGCAAACTCAGGTATCAGACCCTATGTCTGCCTTCCCACGAAATTTCATTTCTTTCCGACCTTTTGCGAATAGAACCCCTTTTTTGCACCCATTACACTAAAACAGATACGTAGAGATACATAAATATATAATAATATTCTTCACTCAATATATTTAGAATTCCAATGCCTTTGTGACTTTTCATAAATTTCAACAATAAAAATATTTAGAGGGGTACATTTTTAAAATGAAGATGAGAACGTACATACTAATAATAATGCATAACCAGGTAGTTTATTTACGTATGTTTGAATATAATATTCTAAACAAAAACGTTTGTACGTACCATATAGGTATAACATACAATACCATTTTCCTAATGTAGGTCACACGTGTATTATATACGGTACATGCGACGATTGATTAACGTACTATAAACACAAGACAATATGTCAATCATCAAATTAATACGATGATTAGTCAGTGGTTCAACTATTAGAACTAGATTTTTGATACAAGTATGCCTGAGGTCGGCGCTGTCTAGCTGTTAAGTAACATTATAATATGTAATTAGAAAATTAACAGGTATGCTACAAAAAACTTTTAATTGATTAGAACGGATCAGAGATTCGTTCAAGCAAATACCGGAGATCCATATCCGTGACATTTTTTTCAACTAATTCTCGCTTTATGAGTTTGGCAGAAAATTTAGCATTAGGGAGGTATAACTTATCTGTAAAAATCACGATATTAGTTCTATAAATGATGTGTTCGTTCATTTGTTGTATACTTATGTAAAGGCGGGATTTTAACAAGTCGTATCTTTAATAAGTCATATTAATTTTAATTTACTAAAATGATTTAAATATATTGGTAAATGATTTACCTAAATAATAGTCAAGTCAAGATGCGTGAAATTGGTCGGAAAAATGGGCAGGGAGGGAAAGTGGCTTATTCGTTTGACCATCATTAGACCATGTTAGACCACCGATTAGTCTAGTTTGGCCACCTTTTGTTTTCGAATTATTGACAAAATACATTTTTGGAGCTAACTTCATGCAGCCCCAAAAATTTTGCAAAATCGAATTATCCATAGCCTAAAGGTTTGATCTCCATTTGACCATTAAGACCACCAATTATTTTTGTGACCACCCTAAGAAGAAAAGTTATCGAGGAAAAATTTTCTATGAAAAATATTTTCTGAGAAAATATTCATCAAGGGTGAGTTTACGTTTACGAGTCTCTAAAATTAAAGGGGTGAGTTTTAAACAGTTGTTGACTTGCAGGATGGTTAGACCAACCACAAAAGTATTTTTTCCATCCTCTAGTTTTGCTAGAACACCCTCTTTGATAATTTGTGGCGCAATTACATGTTACAAAATAACATTTTTCGGTGGGGCTAATTAAATGTTGATAACATCTTATCTTTTATCGAGGAATAGCATTGTGAGATTAGGAAAGACCACCCCCTAGAGTCGTCACGTCACCCATCAAAAAAGTAATTGCGAAAAAAGAAATTAAAAAAAAAATGTCACTTAAATACAAGGGGGTGTGTTTTAAGGGTCGGGAAAATTATGGATCGTTTGATCCATAATTCCATCTCTCTGAAACGTTTGCCCAACCCTTAGTTTTGTTATACTACCCTTAGAAAAAAGTCTTCGCGAAAAACATTTAAATGCGCCTCAAATTTTCCGAGACGGTTTGACATATTCTCAATGTATCATATTTAAAGAGAGACAAAGGATATGGTGGTAGTTGGAATTAGTAGTCTTTTGTTCCCTCTGAATATTATTACAGCATATTATTCAGATTATTCTATAAAATAGCGGCAAGAGATTATCCGTAAAAAAATAATCGCAGTCTTATCTAGTAAGTTGTTAATATTTTGAACAAGATAATATATTCTGTCCAAAGGAAAGATGCCCATCACCCATAAATATGGGAGATATGAAAACCATCAAAGGTACAGAACTGTTTGTTTATTCTGTAGTATAAAAATATTATATAAGTTTATCTAGGTTGGGTATCTTAATGAAAAACACAATTTTTATGATCTAAATATCCTAAAATACCTTTTTGCACAATCAAACTTTTTTTGTTCACTTACCATGTTTGTTTCTACACCAGTAGGATGCCCTTATTGGTGGCAAAGGCTAACAAAATGGTAAGGAATTCCCTTACCGTTCTAGAATGGTAAGTACATAATTGTCAAAATAAACATTTTTAACGTCGCATTCATTTAGAAAGAATGAATGTATTAAATGTATGAATTAAATTGAATTTTTAAATTTATTTATTGATGTTAAAATTAAATATGCAAGTTGTACAATTACTTACAGAAATTGGACCAGTAAGTACAGTACTTACCTGTTTTTCCGATATCATTTTAAGTTATATTTCTATTTAACGTAATTTTTGACATTACACAAAGAATAAAATACGTATGTATAACGTGCAAAAAATTTACCTTACCGTTCTAGAATGGTAAGTATATAATTGTCAAAATAAACAATTTCAACGTCGCATTGATTTAGAATGAATGAATGTATTAAATGTGTGAACTAAATTGCATTTTTAAATTTATTTATTGATGTTAAAATTAAATGTGCAGGTGGTACAATTACTTACAGAAATTGGAACAGTAAGTACTTTGTTTGTTAGTACATGTTTTTCCGATATCGGTTTCAGTTATATTTCTATTTAACGTCACTTTTGACATTACGTAAAGAATTAAATACTTGTATAATATGCATAACGTGCAAAAAATTTCTCTTACCGTTCTAGAATGGTAAGTACATAATTGTCAAAATAAACATTTTTAACGTCTCATTGATTTAGAATGAATGAATGTATTAAATGTACGAATTAAATAGCATTTTTAAATTTATTTATATATCTCCCTAATTTCCGTAATTTCCACTGAGAGTAGCTTGCAAAAAAATGTTCGACCTTTTTTCGAACTTTCTTGCACTAAATGGGAGGGTGAACAGGTTAGATCCAAGGGCAATGTCGTCGAGGATCACGTTGAAACTTGGATTACTATATGATGATAAATAAAATGTATCTGATTGAGTATTAAATTTTAATATTCCCGCTCAAAGAATTGGTAGAATATTTGGCAGTTTTAATTTTTCTTGACCAGGTTTTATTAGCAACAAATGTAACTTATTTGGCAGTTTTAATTTTTCTTGGCCAGGTTTTATTAGCAACAAATGTAACTTATTATGATATTTCAGATCGCTGTGCTGTGCTGTGCTAGATCGTATGCGAGAATAACATACTTATGTCTTATTGATGGGCCATAAAGCAGAGTTACGGTTTGTTTACCAACCTCTACATTGACGCTGCAGCGATGATCTAAAACTCAATAAAATTAAATTATGTTGGTATAATGTATTACGATGTCATATTTATCTCAGATGGTATCTGTGCTGATGACAGCGAGTTAGAAATTTATTGCCGCTGTGAAGCAGGTTGGAACGATCGTATCGGATATTATGTTAGTTTTTATGGGGGAAATACAGGGAAATCTACTGCCACCTTGTAGATAATTACAAAATATGGCCAAAAATTCCGCCATGATAAAATTTTTGATACAGGAACAGGAATTTGTTTTTCAATTTTAGTAGACTTGTTGCGAAAATGGGAAAATATAAAGGGTAGCTTATTTAAAAAAAATATGATAATATTGTCCCCAGTCAAACCTGAAACGATGCGTCGGTTTGCTTCTCTGGAAGACGGAATTCTGCATCCAGAATTCTCGACTACATTCTCGACTACTCTCTCATGTTTTTTCAATAAATCGTGAAAAACGAAGAAGAAAGAACGAAGAACCCACTACTTTGACAACCCATATCACAGACACCTTTGAACCCACTACGATGAAATATTGTACAAAGGGGTTTCTAAAGGTGCTGATTAAGAATATCTTGCTAGTTTTTCTCTAAAGAAATCGCTAATATATATTTTAAACGAACCATTTTTCTATCATAGAATCGAATGCCTCTGACTTCGAATGTGGATACGTCTAAAGACTCACTTTATAGGTATATAAAGTGAGGTATATGATAGGGCATATGTATATAGTATATAAGTGATAGGTATATAACGTGGTTCACCGCCAAAAGTTCAAAGCATTTGAATATCAGGTGAGCGAGATATGGGGGTATCTCCATGAAAAGTGGGCCACATTGTATACCTTATAACCTCTGCGATGGGTGCACTTTGTTCAGTGTGTATTACAATCTTTAAATATACCTTTAGGATAAAGCTTTTTGTCGATCCCAAAGAGTAAATTGTTCTTAAAGCCGACAGTGATAAAGTTACGTCAACGGTTTCATCCATCTATTGTTATCGGATTTTCGGCGAGGTGGCTATCATGCGGCTTAGTCGCCTAAAAGAAGCTGATTCTTCATTCCGATAAATCGCAATTCGCGGAGATCGACAGCGATATGCGACAGGGGGTAGATAAGTTCATGCGAATTTTCGGCGCTGAAAGTAGGGCCCTATCTGTACCGGCGGTCGATAACAGAAAACCGAAATATTGCACAGATTACCCTTAATAATGGGTGTGTCCAGTGGTACAACACGTCAAATTTTCCATACATGGGAACGTATTGTAAGCAAAAACTAGGTTTTATATTTAAAAGGCTTATTTTCTCGATAAGTTTCTATACATTTAATACGCATGGCGCATCTTACTTTGCCTCTGATATACGCAGAAGATAAACAGAGAGCGTCGACTGTATGACAGAGAAACAAAAGCGACTATATATGTCGAAAGTACAGGGTGGGCAACTAAAAATGGAGGTCGGCCATATTTCAGAAACCTATCATCGCAGACGTTTAAGGAAAAAAATCAAAGTAATTCCTAAAAGTAAAATGACCTTGAAAAATAGATGGAAAATATATTCAAGTTTCTAAAATGGCCGCTAAGGAATGCAGCAGCCACGAGCGAATAGAAAATTAGGTTTTTGTCGATGTCGATTACGATACGGAGACCGTGCGAATATATTACAGGAAATAATATGTTTAATATTCTTTCAACATCTTCTCTGTAGATTTTCTTTGTACCTGTTAAACATGTGTTTAAGAAAAACTAAAATATAAATTTATATGGGCATTTATTAAACAGTAAAAACAAATACATGAGTAGGTACTGTATATTCAACCTTAAAATAATATATATCTAGGGTTTCTGTCTTAGCAACGGGCTATATTCGATTCCCGTGACTACCAAATTCAGGAAGTTGTAAGCTATATAGTCGCAATTTTATTAACACAAGATAAAATAAAACGAATCAGTAATTCGTTTATTTCCCAACACAGCAAATTGTAGACAGATGACTGACAGCAACTGGACAGATGACTAGCATGTCGCATGTCACGAACGTTTTCTTAAAGACTGCTCCCATATACACGCGCCCAGAATTATTTTCACTACTAAAAATATGCCGTAATTAACGTAATTAAAAAATGAGGCACACATTTTACTCACGTGAAGAGAACATCAACAATAAATAGGGTTTAGGGTACCAGTTATGTAAAACCAGACCCTAACGTAATTGACCTAAATGTAATTAGTAAATTAAATGAAAAAATTGCTTGTTTAGCAGAATTATTGCAATTAATTACAATTTTACCCGTACCGAAGAGAAAGTTAACTGTCACGACATCGCTGACAATATTTTCCATTGTGCAGTAGGTGCATAAAAGCCGTTAGGCGTGCTAAACTATAACTTCATATAAACTTCATAAAGTCTAACTGAGTTGAGGATTACCTTAAACGCACTTTATAATTAAATTTTAATTTACTTATATATTATTCAGCCGCAGAAACAAGGACTTTTAAAAAGGTGGATGCGCAAGATAATTATATTTACAAGTTAGAAGTTGTTTGGGAGCAGTTTTTATCTACAAGTAATTTGTAAAATAAATATTTGCCATCAATACTAGCTGCCTCGTCAGGATTATTATAGAAGAGCAGCATGGAAATATTACCACGCTTTCTGTAGGATATGGAATCAGTGTCTATCATGGAAAGAAATAATTTTTTTCATCATGGAAAATAATTTAGAAATTCAGTTCCAGTTTTTTTGGAACATCCTACTCTAAAGTTGTCAAGAGCTTCTAATCTGCGTGGCATAGGTAGTGGAATTGGTTATTCTCTGTTGTGATGTATTATCCCATTTTTCCGACATTGCTTCAATCATTTTCTGTAAAGTCACTGGAGACCTTTCGCGAGATCGGACTCTGCATAAAATTGCATATTTTATTGAACCCAACAGCCAGCACAGCCGCGTATGTAATACCAGTAAGAGGTTATTTATTGTTACTGCTCGGATTTCAAGATCAGAGTTTAGAGAAAATGGGAAAGTATACGAGGTAAGGGAGTGTTTCTTCATTATTCCTTCATTAAACAGTAAATTCCACAAAATGACTACCGTAAATGAGTCACTATAATTTAACACATATGACTTTTTACAGAGGCGTATAGCCCATGAAAACAATTGAGCATTGCTTCCCTTAAAATAAAACTGACTCATACACCCGTTTTCAATAACTACGTTATCGGATAGTAGTCGATGAAATAAGTTTTTGCGAATTTTTTGGATTTTTTGCCATATTTTTTCTCAGCCGTTTGCCCAAAAAAAATAAGAAATTTCCACTCTGACGCCATTAAACTCATTGGGATTAATTAAAATTGAATTACTTCAAACCTACATATTATTCTTATTTCCCATTTATCTTCATTTAATAATAATAAGAAGGCTTAGAGAAATAATACAGATTATGTTTATTTCACGACAATTGTGTATTAATGACAATTTAATAAATTTAAAATTTCCTTGTCTAATGACGCCATTACCACCAGTTTATTTAATTTTTACCTAAACTATACTTCTATTAAATTAAGAACAGCCTCCTCTAGCGGTACGGTTCTCGTATCTCGAACACGTCCGCCATCAATAGTACTTCTAAAAAAATTCTCATTTTCTCGTAGACGTTGATGAATACGTGCGGATATGCCATGATGAGGTAATGTTCGCTCTTGATATAATTGAGCGTAAAGCCGTTGAGCTTCTAGTGCATTTCAATATTTTCAATCAACACGACCATATAGTAAATGTATATCTGCCATTTTGGCATTTGTATAGTTTACCATTTTAACAAGCTGTACATATTTATTTTAACTGTAAAATTGCGATAAATTAACAAGACTGTACTTAAATGTCATAATGACTTTATTTGACAACAGCCTACTTGACTGTTTCACCGAATAACAACGCCTCAGTGAATTTATTTGAAGGCAATGTGAGCATAATTTAATTTTTTGTAGGCAAACAAATAATTTATCGCAGAAAACGCAAGAGACAAAAAAGTTGCAGAGTGAAGCTATATTTTAACATAAAATTTTGAATATAAAAATATCGACACGTTTAAAAGTTCTGAAGAAAAATATAATAGGGATTATTTTTTTTACCCCCTTGTAACAATATTTCAGGGTAATTCTCAAAAATTGTCACAAACTCCCATTTTATTACTGCAAGTTGTTCGCCAAATTTAATTCCTCTAAATTCTTCCATAGTGTCCAACGAGGCCGTCAGACCGAGTCAAAACTTTTGTGAAACTCGCTAGCGCTCGTTCCGCAGAAATCTGCTCGTTACACAAAATAGCACTTTTCCCAACTGGTTACGTAAATTGCTATTTGTACGAGTTGCATACAATATTTTTTCTACGTTCCTGCAAGTACCAAAAAACGTTTATTTTGGTGGCATTAATGTCAAGACATTATAGAGAGAGAGAGAGAGACCCTCATATCTGTCATATGCTTTATCTCACTTGCGAGACGAAAATGTTATAAAATGTGTCGTGACGCGATCTTGAAAAATCACTCTCATGCGGCTAACGAAGTATTCACTTCAAAAAAATATTTGTAAATAAGTGGCGCATCAGGTATCTGTCATCGCAGTGTCAGTTAATTTAAAGTTGTCAAATTACTGTAAGTAAACGCATAATTATTGTCATCGCTAATTATTAAATAATGGACGAGATAAGTATCGTGAAGACACTCAAAAATTTCCCAGTCAGCCACAATTCTTGCTGACTGGGAGCACTAAAAAAACACAGCGAATGGAAATCTACCAGTGTATCGAAACGATACGTCGAAGATTCTCTTAGAATAAAATTTATATTTCCAAAAAATATATGTACAGAGAAACCGATGAAAGCACCTGTATGAGAGCTTCACTTGTCAAAGAACCTGCGAAGTTACAAATGATTATGATTTATTTTCAACTAGTGTTTCAGAACAAATTCAATTATCGGCATTATCTAAACAAGACATTTTTGAAATTTATGATTTTTTCTTGCGTCGGATAAAAATTTGCGATTTCCAACAGCTTTAACAGCTTCCCAACCAACTAGAATCAACTTTTGATCAGACTTTGTTGAAAAAGAGTTCATAGTTATTGGAAGCCAGTTCAAAGTGGGTATAAGGCCTGTTGAAAAACCAGGTCAAAGGTGTTGGAAATTTCTGATAGGAATCAATTCAAGCTGACACCAACTCTGACAGAAACCAGATCAATTCTGATAGGAATCACTTCTGATGGGAACAGATAGAAAGCTTTATTTCCAATATGTTTTCTCACCTTTAATTTGGTATAGTAGGTCACTGGGGCATCACTTTTTAACTGATTTGGTAAAAAATTGACGTGCTTTACTTTTAGGTATATATGCACAATCAAGGGTAATAGGCATTTGCAAATTTCAATTTTCACTCGACCTTCAAGTAGGTACGCCCCTGCCGCCACTCACCTCCTAGGAGTGGGGACTCTTAGTATATTTACCTCCTTCCTAACTTTCACCCAAAGTAAAAAAATGTCTTCTTTCATTGGAAGAAGTCATTATTTTGGGTTTTCTCAATTTTAAGCGGTTTCGTGAAAAATAAACCATCAAGAAGAGAAATAAACCATCATACTTTACATCCATTTTAAAGTAGACATTTCAGCAGTTAAAATGAGCTTGGATAGAATCACTTTCCCGCCGTGATGCAACGGCGGGAAAGTGATTTTCCGGTCTACCAGACGCGGCCATTCTTCTGTCAGCCCGGAAAACGTTCACTTTCCCGCCTAGGTACATACTACTAATATTGCCTAATTTTCCGATTATGTTGTTTATTAAATCTTAATGGACCCTGGGATGAATTTTTAGGCAAGATATAATTATTCGAAAACATAGCCCAAAGATTTAACATAACTCTACCTGCCTCATTATTCAAACACCTGTACATCCGCGTACCAAGGCCTAACGAGTCCACGGGCATTCTAGCGTGCGAAGAGAATATAAGGGCTTGATGAGGCTTTAGGGTCACAACTTGTTCCCCCGGTTGTAATGGCAGGTGCATGTTTAGAAATCGTAGAACCTTGATACCTGTAAAATTGGGCGTCTACGTTAATAGATATTAAACTATAAGGATTTTCATGGGCTATAAGTTTAAAATTCAACCAAAGCAATATGAAATATTCACGATATTTTTATCATTTTTATCTGACCAACTGGAGTTATGATGTTGCATTTTGTTCCTGAAATGCGCCGTAAGTGCCGGAAAGTCCGTGCAGTCCAATACGAATATTAATTTACAACGCGAAAATTTTAATTCACAGCAGCGAATAACAAATTATGCATTAACTTCATTTTTTTTTATAAAAGAGCAAAAATAATAAAGAGGAATATAAAAAGGAAAAAAATCGCAAAACGAGGACACACGAAGGAGAAAACGCTCAGTTTTATATAGAACACATTCAGAACTGTCATGCCTTTGACGCAACTTACATTTAACGATATCGATTTTGAATTATCTTTACCTACTATTTATTTTTATATTTTAATAATTCTTTGTTTGGTCCAATTTATTTAATATGTATGACGTACTGTAGGTTTAGGTCTGTATGACATTTATTTTTTGGGAAATTCCTGGGAGTTTTGATTGATTTGGATTTTTAATTTTAATTGCTCATGTTCTGTTTTATACGTAATGTTTTCTTTTGTACTGTTGTACTGCCTATAGCTCCGACTTCATGAACTTCTGAAAACATTCAAGGTGTCACATTAATAAAATAGATACTTAAATGTTGATGCAGTGTTGATGGTAATATAAGCCCTTTATGATGAGTCTTCGTTTGTTAAATTCAGATACGGCAAATTCGAGCTTAATAATTCCAAATTTCTATCCTTCACATATTCCATTATGAAATGTTAGAAATCAGTTCAGTTGTAAATAGGAAATAGTGAAAGGGGAATGGGGAATGCTATTTGAAATAGAAATTGTATCCCGAAATATGATCATCATATTTTTCTATAAGAAAGGGAGTGGGTCGGCGCTCCTGAGTGATCCATTCTGTTTTTCAAAAAGGTCGCATTTTATATCTAATACGAAAGCAATGATTTGGGTATCTCGGCAGAAGTTATATAGAAACCGGAACATATCCTTTAAAACCGAAAACGAACAAGCAATCCTCGAAAACGAACGACCCGTGGAAAAAATACTACAAAAGATCTTATTTTAGATTTAGATTAGCTTCATTTATTTATTTATTTATGATATGCTAATATATACACAATACATTATATTAGTGAACTCAACTTGTATGTTTTATGTAGTCAAAAATACCCCTCTTAAAAATCTTCATACTAGGAGCTTCCTTTCCTACATCAAGGAGAGCGTTAAAAGTGTGACAACTATAAAGAATAAAGTCTTCTGAAATAATTTGATTTTCACAGACGGTGTATTATAATTTAATCTAACAATATTTAATAAATTTAATTTAATGGGTATTGTACGAATAACCTGCCGATCGCTTTTTAATAAAGTCTAATATTGTGGCAGTTGACCGACCGGTTTGAAATTTGTAAAATAAAATTAGGTTAACCCTCCCAGTAGAAAGCTAGTTTAACATTTCTAACAATATAACTTTATTTTATCGATATATATATATATATATATATATATATATATATATATATATATATATATATATATATATATATATATATATATATATAGCAACTGCAAAAGCTAATTTTGCTTTTTTAAAAAAATGAGTCAAATATTGAGTACTTATCTGTATCTGTATCTGTAATTTGAGCGGAGTGCGGATCACAGATCCGCACTTATGCCCCTTTGGGCCCCTTGTGCCTCCTCCATGAGGGAAATGACTCCCTAGGCCATCGACCAGCCCAATGTTGTAAAAAAGGTGATGATGTTGCCTAGGGGCACTTCCTTCAAATTGCTAACGTTCCCCCAATATGGATTCTCTGGTCGATGACGCGGCGGGACACTTACAAAGTATATGTTCGACCGTTTCATCTTCTTGTTCACATTTTCTGCAGATGGGTGTTTCACTTTGTCTCATATTATAGAGGTGCTTCCTTACCCGGCAGTAAAAATTAAATGGCAGTAATTAAATTGAGTGGTAAAGAATTCTGTCAAACTCCTCCCTCCCCCGTCCGACGTCCACCCAATTCTGTACACCGCAGATTTGATATATTGCCCAGACTCCTTCGATGTAGAAATAATTACAGTCCGTAATATCGTTCGAGCAACCTTTTGTTTTATAAATATGGCGAGTATCTTATTCATCAAAATGATTTATTTTGCTACTCCTGCCCTAATCTGGATCGGATTTCTGCGTTATACTTCAGCCTAAGTGGAACATAAATAATTATGATTATCTTCATATCTCTTTAATCCAAATGACTTTTTTTATGGTGATTTATATTCGGGATAGTCAACTGCTTGTATCATAATTTTCCGGCCTATTGAATTAAGTTGTTTACCGGTCATTAGGCTCCTTTATGAGCCATTTGGATATTCGGAAAGCTTGAAGGTTTGTGTTGATAAGATCAGCAATTAATTATATGATATATCTACTTGTATAATAAATTAATCGCATATTACTTCTTAAATATTACTTCTTCGATTACTTCTAGTGTCCCCCAAGGTTCTTATCTTTCTCAGAAAGACCAGGTTTATTTAAGGTCATTGTTTACTTTACCAACTTTAGCGAAAAGCTACAAGCAAATAATTCTTTGAGATGTTAAACCATTAAAATCTTGCGTAAATCGGGTAAAAACTTCACGGTCACTTCTTAATTTTTTTATAGAAAAATCTAGTGCGGGTATAATAACCGTTAATTATTAATTATTATGAATTAACAGTTAACCAATATTTGTACACCAGAAATTAATTTTTTGGAAGAAATCCACAGAAAAATCCGCAGAAATCTGAAGAAATCTATGCATGGAGATTCATAAACATCTACGGACACCCATGGACATCCACAGATATCCATGGACATCCAGCAGACATCACACATCCAAATTTCAATATTCAGTCCTCGAAACAGCAAATATATGTGTCGCTCGCTATGTTCATAACGCAACAACAAAAATTTGAGACTAAATTTGATTAAATCTGAGAAGTAGTCTCCATACACATAATTTTTCCTCAATTAGTATCCTTTAATAAAATATATGAATTTATATGAGGATAAGTAGATTTTCATTCTCATGAACATTTAACTAAAAAAAAGTAAGTTCGAGGCTGCTAATTTTTTCATAACAGAAATCATGCAGACAAGTTATTTTTAAGATAGTTGTTGAAATAAAAGGATTATTCGAATTTTAATTATAACAGTTTTCTTATACTATCTCAAATACATACATATGATTAAACAATAAACATGTAAATTATTTTACTTGTGTGCTAGTAGGCCTATTTTTTCTCATTAGTCTGTATGTATCATTAATTTGGTTCAACTGTAGATCGGTTAGTTGCAACGGAATAGTGTCGGAATAGTCCAAGGTATAGATTGAAACATAAGATATGCATAATATGACGCCTTATTTATAAATAATAATTTTGCTGTAAATTATTAAAATCTCGCGCGCGAGCGACACAGCCTACAATGCTACGCTACGTAGCTACGCCACTGGTAATAATTATTGTTCTGAACATATGCTGTTTTATAGTGTAGTCGCATTAGAATCGGATATTTATATAATTAAGAACAGTAAATGTAGACAACTTAATTGCCTACTATTTGCCAAAGTCCCAGTTTATTACTAGGAATAGTGGAAATGTGATACATATTTCATTCCAGTTTATGTTTATCAAAGTTCGGATAAAGATCGGATAGACTGGCGCTTCTCTAATTTCAATAAAACTTTATCGAAATAGAGGAACTTGTAACATGTTAAGGAGTTGGTTGGCAACATATTTCAGATGAGTAACTCTTACTGCAGTTTAATGTAATATATAGACCAGAATCTGGAAAGTTTTGGGTAAACGGCTCATTCAATCTCTATCAGAAATTCTGTGGCTGTATATGAGAGCGTATTGGAGTTTATGGGGGTTGCGATATATAACGGGTTCAAAAGTTTATTAGTTTAGGGCGAATATTTTTTTATAATAAAAACAGTTGCACCATAGACAGACAAACAGTTTATGAAGCATTTTTAACATGCCGCATGTTTAGAGTGGGCAATAAGAGGAAATATCATTTTTAATTTTCAATAAAATAATATAATGACCTATATGTTAGTCATAACAGAAAAGTATTATATTACAAAACCTGATTTATTTTATCCAAGGGTCCGAGTCAAGTGTTCTTAGTCGTAAAACCTATAAGTTGTTTATAATAAATAACTTAATTTCCAATAATTATAGCATTATAATTACTTAACTCCTGACCTACTCAACTTAACTATTCCTAATACTATACAGAGTGTTTCATAAAGGCGCGTACAGATTTGTACTACGTCACGAACCGAACCTCGTCGCGTACCACGTCGCGCGCAATTTGGACGTCGAAACGAACGCCGCGCCGTCGCGAACCAGATAAGCGTTGCAGCTCGAGGTACGCCGCGATCCACGACTTGTCGGTAAACTGACGGAACATCAAAGGACTGGTGCGCGACGGCGTTGCACAAGTCTGGACGGGCAGAGACTCAGTTTCGTTTGTTCAGCTATTAGTTTGTACAGCTAGTATTTCTTGCACCGAGATTGCTTTTCGGAATTTGGTGTTTTGCTTTTCCTATTCTTGGTCCGATTGCATTAAGCACATATTCAAATTATTATTATGCTCGAGTTATCAAGAAATTCGAGTAATCAATCAAGAGTAATCAAGAAGTTCGAGTTATCAAGTAGAAATAACTGTAATTCTCACTGCTAATGCTGATACCAATCAATTTTTTTCGACTTATCAAAGATTCAGGTTATAGAAGTTCGAGTTATAGAAGTTTGACTGTATATAGACAATAATATAATTTTATGCATATTAATACAACTCGCTATATTTATATGATATATCAGTACCTACATTACTCAAGTTCCCAAGAAAGTAATACTTTCTTTTCTACAATTAATTCGACATTAATTCGACCCGCAAAATTTTCTCTATAACTTCCAACTTGCCATACCTACTTTCAAACAAACCTAAATTATCAATGTCTGCCTTGACATTTTTATAGTTTCGATGTTAATTCCGCTCTTAAACACGATGAAATACGGACCCGTAAATCTCTCCCAAGTGCATGCACAGATGTGCTAGCTTTATAGGTAATGCTTCTCTAAGCGTATATTGTATTGCAACTTACACGTGAAGATTACACTACTTGTGAGTAAGACTTAAAAACAATGGCCGAGAAGATAATCTGGGAGTGCTCTAGTTTATCCCTGTCGCTGTCGTGACACTTTAAACTCGTGACTGTCAGAGGTTAAAATACTTTACATTCACGTTTCAAGTTTTGTGACCGTGTTGGATTTGTTGTGGTGTTTCGGTTTAGTGTAGATTTATGTTTGCGTGCAGAATGTATTCGATGATAGTGATATAAATAGGGGTTTAATTAGTTTCTTCAATGCAGCCCTTCAGAAAAAGGTAGGTAAATAATAATTACAATATTGCAATATAATTTTTCCGTTGTTAATTGTTGGTATGTACATAAATTAGGTATCTCAAGCATATTTGTACTACTAGGACTAGTACTAAGTACCTACTGGTAACAGGGACAATTACCCAAGGATCTTAAACTGAAAAGGATTTCATACTTTCCCTATTCTGTAAGCCGCGGGTCAATTCTACTGTTGCATCATCCGTTATGCGCGGTATAATACAGCGCATTATGTATTCCACGTTAAATAACGGAAAACCAATGCATTTTTCGGGAAACTTATAGAACATTTGGTAAATATTTACGACATCCACTTCTACGTTTTTGGCGTTTTCTTTTTTCTAACATGTAGATGCCATTATTAGAAGTAATTTGTGATCAATAGAACAATATGCAAATGAGTACTTAGCCAACAATCATACGGTACCTGGGAGCAAATAGCTGTATAAATAGGGTGCTGGCTGTGTAAAAATTTAAGTGGGTCTAAACTAACAACCATAAATTGTAATGGATATATGTGCATGAAATTTTGGTAGGTGCGAGAGGGGCAAGGAAAATATCAACAAATGTAACGACAAATAGGACGAAATCGATAAGTAGTTATTGGCAACAGTGCAGGTTATACGACCGGATAACTAAGACAGTTATGTGATGCAGAGTCCGGTGATCTAATAAATGACATCTCAGTAACAATGGTGGTTTTTAAAACTTAAAGCATTTTTTCGTTGCACATAACCATTTGCACATCAAATGAAATAGGACGAAATCGATAAGTAGTTATTGGTAACAGTGCAGGTTATACGACCGGATAAATAAGACAGTTGTGTGATGCAGAGTCCGGTGATCTAATAAATGACAACCCAATAACAATGGTGGTTTTTAAAACTTAAAACATTTTTTCGTTGCACTTAGAACCATTTGCACATCAAATGGTTTCCGGAATATTGTTATTGACGTCACGTATTGTAAGTACCTATTTATATTTTTGTCATAGGTCAGAAGTGGATGTCGTAAATAATGAGCGAACAATTTTTTGTAGTAATACCCTTGAATACCGAGCATAACGGGTGACGTCACACATGTAGATCGGGTTGCGTCGAAATGTCTAATGTACGTTAACCCTCTTCAGTTTAATATAATTGTACAGTGCCGGCCCTTTGAAAGTGGACGACTGTTATAGGGAAATTGTCTATAATTGGCCTTTGTGAAGAACGTATTTACTGAATATTTGATTATTGATGTAATCCATAATAAAAAACTTAAATAAAATCGAATATTGGCTGGAACATTATGCGCAGAATATAATTTTTTTCTGCATTAATAACCGAGGTTATTATTTTTTATAAATATTATTTTTTTTCTAATTTTATAAAGGAATGACAACGTGATTTTTTATTTAAGAATATATTTTTTAATGTTTATGTAATTTTTAATGCCACCACACAAAAATTTATTAATTATATTTATTTCGGATAATTTGGAATTCGTTTCTGCTACTGTTTGCGCCGTTGTCTGAGGACACGTAACCTTTGACGCATGCGCAATGGCTTTAAAAAGCCTCACAGCTGGCTATCGCCATCCTTTCCTAAAGGATGATGTAGCGCGCTAACTATCTTTCACTCTAAACAATCTTTAAGAGTTAATAACCCTTATTTGCGGCCACTTTTACATAGGCAGAGGTCGTCTATCATGTAAAGCTGGATAGGGTTGGAACCTTTGATGTAATGATAACACTCGAAGTAGTTTCCACAAACACCAAAATACTTTTCCTTCGCTCGACGCGCGTTTCGCCAACCATGTTGGCATCATCCGGAGACCATTAAAACTAATCTTAAACTAAAAAATCTACCCTACTTATACTATTTTCATGGTGACGTCACTCATGATATCACCATGAAATTTAAGCGTGACTAAACTAATCACGCTTCGATGATGATCTGTACCCCAGAACCAGACTAAGTCCAAAAACTCGATTTTTCAGTAGAGCGGTTTTAGTGAATTAATTTTAGATTTTTTTAAATTGTAAACCGACCTTTACGGCAATCCGTGCAATGGTTGATATTTTAATTAGCTTTAAGGATTATAATTAGGAACATATTGGCAGTTTCAGCTGGTTGCGTCTTACTTTTGAGTTTTGTGACTTAGCATAGTTTTGCATGGACAAAAAAAATAGTTGTAGGATTTAACATAGATGTTATATCCAATGAGGCGGACTTGACATATTTTTAATTCACATAACATGTACCTATACTAAATCCAAAAGGGGAAAAAATAGATATTTTGATGAAATCATTTACTGTTTAATTATAAAGAGAAATATAACAAATAAGAGTTAAGCTAAAACCCATTTTACTAAACATGACGCTACTTCGTTTCCTCCCCGACCAGCTAAACTTTCATCCCACATCATGCAGAAACTTTTTTCGAGAGTGGCGTCCTGTATAGTTAGGTTATAGGTCCATAGCTTAAGGGAATAAAAGCTCTGCAAATTATGTAAGTCGGGAGTCGGCAAACACTTTTGAAGATCTATCATTATAACTTTTTTTTCTAATAAATTGTCCCTAGATTTTTTTTTGTCTTCCGATTTAATTTTATATCTATTGTTTGTACCTGCAAGATGTTCGTCATATTCAATTTGTACACTTTTTCTTGATCCAAGAGATTCCGATTCACGGATTTGAAGCTGAAGTTGATCGCATAAATCGCAAGTACCGTTATCTGGATTCTTAAATGAGTAATTATACTCATAGTGAAATATCTCTGCGTATAACCACTCCTTTGCAATAGCTTCGGATGAAATCACTTTCTTTGCAATGTTCTAGGTAAAGATTATACATCCTACTACGTAATATTTAAATGATTACCTAAGTATTTCTTTTTGGATCTTTCCCTAGAGTAGTGGGACTCATACGTTCGAAATTTTAAAATATGATTGCGAACACTGTTCCGAATTTCCTCTGAGATTTTATTTACTATTTAGATTTAATACACACCAAAAATATTTTAACTACGCACGAGGTGTATGTTCACAGATGGACTTAACATATCAGACTGAGCGTTAATCCAGAGACTAATAAGGTTAAAGCGACTTAACTTTGTTTGCCTCTAGGGAAGCCGTGGACTTAATATAGTTTAATTAAATTACGCTATTTTCGCTAACCTCAAACATCCGATAAAACGAAAAATACGAAACAATGCGCCATAAAATGTTAAGTAACTTAGCATGCTTAGTTAAAATATTGCAAATTTGGACTTAACATAGTCTGGCTCTAGGGTACAGATATGGAAAATCACTCTCGCCACATTCTTTTGATAAAGAAGAACTTGACCTTCTAAACATGGGTTTAAACTTTGCTATAGCCCCTTCTGATGTCGTGGCAGGGATTGCAAGTTCAATATCTGCCTGATTCATCCAAGGGTTTCGTTAGAGTAGCTTGCAGGAATCAAATCTAGAAATATAATTATTAACGTAGACAATTAAATTAAGATTATCAAAAGGTTGCGCGAGAAAGACTTTTTATTTAAAAGCAGATAAAGGTAATAAGGTTGTTATTTTAGATAAAGAGGACTATTATGAACGGGTAGACAACCTAATTAGTAATGGTCCTTATAAAGAACTTACTAGAAACCCTTTACCAAGAATGACCACTGAAGTAAAAAATGTCCTCAAATCATGTAACAACCATATTACTCCACCTGTTAAGAACAGGTTACATGTATCTAACCCTACCGTACCTAGACTGTATTGTCTACCAACAATTCATAAACCCGGGAAGTCGGTCAAAAAATATTGCCCCTTTTTAATTTTATTATTTTATTGTATATAAAACATTTATTTTGATTAAAAACTTGATGACCGTAGCAAACTTACAGTCGGATCTCGTACTGTAAAATATATTACTCGTATACATTCAAACGGCCATTCATTCGCCTTCATCAAGATCTAAGAACGATTATAACGAAACACTTTTCGTCGTCAGAAAAACGTGATTCGTAAAGTAAGATAACCATTTTGTCCAAGCACCATTTTTGTATATATAACGCTTTGCAATACGTGGCATTGATAAAATTAATGTTCTGTGTAATCCTCAGTGATGTTATCCCATGCATTTTCAATTGCCTCCCAAAGTTCCTCGGCGTTAGCTGGACGGAAGTTTCTGTCGCAGATTTTTTTCACTAAATATCCCCACGCGTTCTCGATAGGATTGAGGTCAGGGGACTTTCAGGGCCAAGGTAAAACATTGATGTTGTTATCAATGAACCCGTCTGACGCAACTATTGAGATGTGAATTGAACAATAATTATATCCTGTGCGAAAGTGAAATTCTGAGGATACAGCATGGTCACTGATGGCAACATTTTTCATTATGCGCATATAGCTCACTCGGTTCAGTGAGTCCAACAAACACCAGGCCCTTGACCGTTTATGCAATCCCAAACGGTAATGAAGAATCTTACGCGGCGGACTGTGGGTTTTACATAAGGCTCCAAATACCTTGTATTCTCCGGTAGGTAGACACGCACGGAAGACGGAAAATTTTTTTCTTCCGAAAATAAATCATTCTTCCAGAAGTTGGCTGGTCTTCCTACAAAGTTGACGGTGGATGTTGATACTGTCGACCCGTAGCCGACCGATAGTTCTGGCCGCGACACAGCCGCGTGACGTCACAACTGGAGATGGACATTCGCAAGATATCGCTATGCATTTATATATAAAAGCTCATCTTTCCGGTGGTTATTTGCAATATTTTTGCAACGATTTTTCTTGAATGCAAATATAGAGGTATACATAATACTGTAAACACTTTAGCATTATTTTATAAGTATTATAACAAGAAATATTGATTTTAAAGAAAGAATTATGAAATGAAATTATGTGATTAAAAAACCTACATGCTTTCCAAAATGTCTTTAATGGATACATTCGAGAATGTAATATTTTAAAATCGCTCTAATCGCACAAATTATAACAATTATGTTTTGGTAACGAATGTAAGTAAGTTTCATTTTCCTAAAATGTTCCTAAAAAGTAATAAAACTAAAAATGTGTGTAACCTGGGTAATTTACACTTTTATTTAATTTATTTTTTAGTGATATTAAAAAATAGAAAATCATTAACACAAAAATATATCTCACGGTAACATAACAGTTTTCTAAAGGTCGTTTACAAAAATAACATTTTTTCCTTAAAATAAAAGCAATAAATTAGTAGTAGACAAAATATATTTTTTTTGCTAAGATAATTAACAAAAAATAATTAACTTCAGATACTAAAATAACAACACAGCATCATAGATAAAAAATAATATTTTCTAGTTTAAAAAAAATACCATTTTTCCTTAAATTGAAAGCAATAAATTAGTAGTAGAAAAAATATAATTTTGTTGCTGATAATTAACAAAAAATAATTTACTTAAAATACTAAAATGTAACACTACATCACAGATAAATAAATAATATTTTCTAGTTTACAAAAAGTAAATGTTTTTCCTTAAAATAAAAGCAATAGGTAAATTAGTAATAGACAAATAAAAATTTTTTTCTGAAGATAAATAACAAAAAATAATTAACTTAAAATACTAAAATAACAACACAGTATCACGGAATAATCAACGAAATATCAACAAAATAAGATGCATTCTTAAAATAACAGCATTAAATTAGTAACACCGTGGTTATATGCCACCTAGAGCAAACGTAAACAATTAACGTGAAATACGCTGAACCTTTAACTGGAACACCACCAAATATAACACCCTCTATATTTTTTAACCCTAAGACGCACTATTGATTAATCTGTGTATAAAATTTTCCTTAGCTTATTATTTTGAAATATATACTCACCATGTTTGATGTTTGTTATCATTTTTTATCATACCTCACATAGGACAATTTCTGGCATGACTATTTAAGGAGTCATTCTTGCTTCTCAGCATTTATCAGCAAAAAAATTTTTTGAATTGATGACCTCAAAATATCAGAAAATCTATTACGAATATAGGAATGCCATAAAGTAAAACAAGTCACACTGTCGATACTGTCTCAGATGAAATGGGACACCCCTGTATACATATTATTATAAAATAAATGCTTTCAATTAACTAGACGCTCTTTTTTATATTCAATTGACCTTGTTATCGATCATTGTTTTCTAGTACTCGTATTTGGTGTTATCTTACTTTAATAGATCTAATAAACCAGAGCAAATTAGTTGTCAATTACATTAAGTAACCCAACCGCCGTCATATTAGGTCGCAAGTGTGGAGGAGACACTAAAATATGCTTAGGGATGTTATTAGATCTGACGTAAATAGGCTATTTAAGCCACAAACTAGGGATTTTACAGTGTGGTTCGTGGATGCGCCAATTTTGAGCAGACTCCTTCTTTATAGACCATAAATTCACGTTTACATACTTTTAAGCTAACTAAGCACAAAACTACCCTAATTCGCTAGCCCGTGAGTCTGACCATAACAATAATTATTGCTATTAGCAAAATTACAAATTTAAATAAACCAACAGTAACCAAACGAAGAAGTCATTATTGACATACAAATTTCCATATCCTAAACAAAGAGATCTAATAGCAAACTTCTTTTATATAATACTTATACCACATGTAGCAAATTACATAGACAAATTAGATAAAAAAAGGCAGTAGCGATTTTCCTTCGCCAATCGTTAAGAGGGTCACTAGCAGTCTACATTTCGATCCATATTTTTTCCCCCTAGGATCGATATTTTTTTATTTAGACCCGAAAAGAGGTAGGTGGTGGTTAAATGTAGTATTGCATTATTATTTTGTAGTATATAATATGAATTATTGATTGGAACGTATAAACGATGAGGGACAAAATTGTTGGGAATTAAATTTACTGCACCTTTGATATATACCTTTTTTCGTAGTATTGGTAGTTTTGGACGGATTGATATTTTTTGACGAACGATTACGTTTCTCGAGCTGTATGACTTTTACAAAGAAAAAAAATAACATTATTTTTTTAAAGTACACTATTGAAAGCCCTTCGAAATATGTTTGTTTCGACCTTTCGTTTGTTCGTTTGTTTAGCCTTTGATCATTTCACCCAAACTCACCCCTTCTTTAGAGTCTTCATAAAAAAATTCCTATCTATGGAAAAAATTATATGGACCAAAATTGTAGAAAATTTAATTCCAAACACCTTTAGTCATTGCCAGTTATTCAAAATGGCGGCTGAAGCGAATCACCTTATTCTAAAGCAATACGATCCTGATCATCTTCGTTCGGCTATATAGTTATAAATATCTGTGAACACAGTCAAGTGAGTTTAAAGAACATGAACTTCTTTTAAAGTTGTAAGAGTCGAGGATGTCGTCGACAAAAACCGAGCGAGAGAAATACCTTACTACAAAGAAAACCGTCGATATTCACACATGCTTTTCCGCTAACACATTTTGTAATTTCAAGTTTGTTGGCACATCGTCAAGCAGACAAAAAAGTTGTTAAAACACTCCCGACTTTGGAAGTCTGTTATAGAATTTACTCTTCAGAAAATTGTAGCGGACTTTGGATTAGTCGAAATAGTGCAGTCGTGTATTCGTTTAAAATCAAGAAACAATTTTGTTTGGTATTTCTGGATAGTAGGTCCCTACCAATATTATTAATAAATATTTAGCATTTAATATGTTTACCATAACCTGAATTTTTGCCACATTTGATAATGTTGCATATACAATATATCACATAAATATTTTATTTTGTTAATTATCATTAACAATGGTAGGTATATATGAATAATATAATCGAAATATTTGACACTGACGGACATAAAAAGTGACGCACCTAGATTTTGTCCCAAATTTGTTGTTCAATTACTTTTAAACCAGCCTATCGATTTTGATAATTTTTTTTTGTTTGAAAGGGCGATTCTTGCGGATGACTGATGATGATAACACAATTTTTAAACGATGTCGGAATTAATCGTATGCCGTGGCCCGCTAAAAGCCGTGATATGAATCCCATTGAGCATTTATGGGATGAATTGGGACAACGTGTTAGTAGACGCAACCCAGAGAATCTGAATGAATTGAAGATTGCTCTTACAGAAGAATGGGACAATATCCCTCAAATCACTATCACAAATTTGATTGAAAGCATGCCTAGGCGTATGGAAGCTGTTATAGCAGCCAGAGGAGGAAATACTAGTTATTAGTTAGTTTGTTGTTCAGTTATTTTTTAAGTTTATTGTTTTAATCATTAATAATTACAGTCGTTTTACTAAAATGTCGAATAATTCTTTGTTTGTTATTTCTTTTTGATTTTTTTTATTTGAAAAAATTGAAAATAACGAAACAAAAATATAGTACAAATGAAGATGATAATATAAATAAAGATAATAATACAACATAAAGTAGAATAAACATACCTATATATGATACAATTATTACAGAGGTATATTGTGACGCTCTCAGCTTCGGTGAGGAGGTTCTATCTCGAGCGCCACTGTCTGTTTAGAGTGCAGACAGACCACTTTTCCCTACAGGCAGGATCTGTAGGGGCCACTCGCATCCTTTTGAAATCAGAAATATGCTCGTTACACAAAATAGTACTTTCCCCAACTGGTTACATAAATAGCTGTAAAATATACTGTAATTCTGAAGCTTGGATAGCTAATAAATGGAATAAAAATACGAAAATACGTTATGGTATTAATTCGTCATTATCAGTGTCATCGTCAGGTGACATATCGTCTGAGTTGTTGTAAAGTAATCCTGACGGATCGGTCGTGGCAGTAGTTATTGAGAAATCAAGGCATGGTTCTCGAGTTGTTGTTTTTGTTCTTCGCCAGGACACCGACTGATTAGTCCTCCTAATTTCATTGGCAACATATGGGATGCATATTTGGTGCCTTCGGCGAGGCTTAGGGAATCCAAAACGAAATTTGCACAGGAATACATTAAACTATCTAGGATTTGGTATGGGATGAGGTCATGTGGTTCAAGGTTAAGGGATTTAGGGCGCATGCGTCATTAAGGGATTTCATTCTCCTTTCTATGGATTGTGATATATAGTTTATATACAAGTTAAAGAGGATAGTCCCTAGGGAGGATCCCTGTGGTACCTCTGAGATCATGGTGTATCGAGTGGCATGATTCTGGCGTGATTAGAGTTTATGGGTGAGGAGGTCGGTGGGAGTGGTATTGTTAGCTGTCGTCTTGCAGGTAATCTGGATATTAAGTATTTCCAGGCAATGGGACATCGAAGACGCATCCTTTTTGCTCGTATAATTGGGCGGCTTCTTGATTTCAATTGTCACTAATTATTCGTGTTTTTAAGGATGGATGGGAAATCGTTTCTATATTGTTAACTATGTTATGTTAGGATCTAATTTCCTACCAGCAAGCTGGTGTTCGTATGCTATTACTGATTTGTTTGTTGGTTTTGCCAATGTGAGTTTGGGAGCAGTCATAGGAGGTAGATCTCGTAAATAGTGTGTTAATTATTAGAGATCTGGTATTTTATTATACCCCTTATTATATATATTATATTTTATCTTCCAAAAAAACTTCTATATAGACAAGTGAAACCCCTATGGTATCACATTGATCACGTAGTCAATAAGTCAATATATTCAGGGGACGGTTTTTAAACCGAAGTACTCAACTTTTCGAAAGTAAAGCCCACATTTTGGTTAAGATACATTGACGACACCTGTGACATCTGGCCGATTTATTTGTTGCAGTATATGAGGTTTCCCAGAAATCTACATCGAGAATCCAGTTGCGCATAATTCTCGTGTAAATATTTATTATGCTTTTAATTTCAGTTGTTGTTGTTTACCGAGTACGTCTTTATTATTATATCTCAACTAAAAGTGTTTATAGGTTAATTTTTATGTCACGCATTCGAAATGAGATTTTCAGTACATGCACGTACGTCTGACAATGAATGTAATCATCGGAATGTAATACATTCGTCATTCGTTATCGCTAGTTAGATAGCTATGTGTTTTTATATGACCGTAACGCATTTTGTTACATATTATCATGTTCTATGTCTATTGTGGCATTTAACAGGGTTAGGTCCATTGAATGTAGATGATATTTGCCGCGGTTTCTTATTTCAATTTTAATATTGATGTTAAGAGATCAGCGGCAGATATTATTTGTTTATAGTAGAAACACATAAATATAAAATACATTCCATATAAATAAAATTAGACTTTAATTTAAACTTTTGTGTTGTTTATAATAACGACTGAACGAGTGAAATTTGGTACCCGTATCTACAAAGCAAAGCTAAGCTCTATGTTTCAGTCAATGTTTATATAATGTAAATTAGAAAAGTTACAGTCTACCTACCTACAGTACCTTTATACAACACAGCGGTGAAAATAGTGGTTCTTTTTTATTGGTTTTTATTCTTCGTGGTTGAAAATTTTTAAAAAGGGTTAGAGAATGCGTAACAACAATATTTAAATACGGCGAATTAAAAATTTAATTTGTCACAAAATGACGGCGTAGTTCAATGGTCGACCGTCAAATTTGTCACAACATGAAGGCGGAAGCGTATATTTTTAGGTATGCTTGATCACTTCAAAAAGTTTCGGCCTTGTGAGTTATACATTTTATATTTTCACAGATTTCGAAAATTCTTATAACGTCGACAACAACCATTGGCGGATCCAAGGGGGGAACAATGTGCTAATTGCGCCTCCCCCATAGATCATCAAGAGAAATCCTGTTGAAGATGGTAATGAGTAACGATGTTACTTTTCGAAAATGTAGCTATTTACATAGAGCATGTTTAAATATAAATACTTTTAATACTTCCTCGAATCATAGACTCATTCATTCAAATTTTCATTACAAATTAGAACACCCGCACTCTTCTTTCTTTCCCGTAACTCCCGCAATAACTAGTGCGCTAATTATTATGTCGTGGTCGGAATCCAGGATTTTGAACGGATCATCGACGAATGCGCCTTTGCTCTATTTCTCTTGCAGAAAACGAAATGCCCCCACCTTAGGGAGCTCCTGGGCGCCCTTGACAACAACTTCTTACGATTACCATACTTATTTATTTTTTGCCCTAATTTGCTCATGCCCACGCAATTTTCAATTAGTCTAACTAGTAGTGTTAGATAGTCTAGTATATCTAACATATCAATATGTCTTAAAAGAAGGTGGTCTTGCCAGGAGGCACAAGAACTGATTTGTAAATGTTGATATACGAGACAGCTCGTATATCAACATTCATGTTTATAATTTTTGTACAATTCAAAAACTTCCTAAACGTTAGCTTCTCGTATTGATCGCAGATAGGATGTATTATAATTTCGGAAGTATTTTCTGATGTTAAATTTTTATAATGTATATCCGGAGCTCGGTCTTTGGGGATTTAATGCAATTTCAAGCCATCCGAGACATCCCATCCATCAACTACTTAAGCATTATTTGTACAAAAAGTTACCTACCTATAGCTGAATCTCCTAAGAAGCTTATGTATTTTTTCGCACTTGATTTATTTTACCGGGTTTGCTTAAAATAATGGGACATTTAAACTTTGTGATATATATTAAATCTGTATTTTTAAATGCTTTATATATAAAACCGTTTTGAGGTATCATGGTATCAAGGGCTTTTAAAATAATAACAATACGTCAGCGCTGTCAACAATATCAAGATTACGCTATTCTCGTACACCGTTTGGTTTAAGATTACGCCTAAACGCACCAAGATAATGGGAGGGAAATTGAGGTCGAATTCTTGGCTTATCATTTATATATAAATATAAAGTAGATTTGGTAGTTTTAGGCGGAGAAACACGTGATGGAATCTTCCAACTTTCAAAAGACATCCAAAAACCGGCCTAGGATAAGCTTACTGGTAGCAAAGTCTAACAAAATATAATTGTCAAAATAGACATTTTTAACATCGAATTAATTTAGAATGGGTTTTCTACACTCCCCGGCACAAAATTCCGTCACCCTAAAATTTTGCCCAATTTTGATGTTTTATAACTTTTTTATTTTTCATCTGATTTTCATAAATTTTTTACCAGTCTGTAGATCAGTTCATTGTGTGTCTTTTTAATGATTGTAATAAGTCATATTTTTCGTCCAGGCAATATTATACAGGGGTAAATCAAAGTGTTGTTTTTTGTCGTAAACTCAAAACACCCTGTGGAAAAATTGAGGCGAATAATTTTGTTTACAAATTGTTTGCTGCCATCTTAGACGTATTGTAAACATTTTGTTTTTTGATTCATCCCATTATCTCATTTCTTCTGCGAGCAGCAAAATTTTAAATGAAACGCTGATTTCAAGCTTATTTTTATTAACAAAAACATCCACTAGGTATATCACAAAATTAATTAACAAAGACAAATTTTAATAACGTGTATGTCCTCCTCTCGCAGCAATGACAGTTTGCATTCTTCGTGGCATCGAATCAATAAGATTACTTATTCTGTCTTGAGGAATAGCCTGATATTCTTCTGTCAGCGCCAGCCGTAAGTCTTGCAAGGTTAGTGGCTGCACAGGACGGCGACGGAGTGCTCTTTTAAGAACATCCCAAAGATGTTCGATTGGGTTGAGATCCGGGCTACATGCGGGCCAGTCCAATCTTGGAAGTCCAACCTCATCCAGATATTCGCTCACTACCCGTGCAACGTGAGGTCTAGCATTATCATGCATTAATGTAAATTGGTTCCCAATGAAAGGAGCAAATGGAACAACAATTTCTTGGAGGATTTCCTCAATGTAACGGTGGGCGGTTAGTGCTCCATTTTCAACAAATACAAGGTCAGTACGTGCATCGGTAGAAATACCCGCCCAAACCATGACTGAACCACCGTAATATTGCAGTCGCTCAGATATGGTGCAGTCTGCATATCTTTCATTTCTACGTCTGTATACCCGTTCACGACCATCCGGCGACCTTAAACAAACCCTGGATTCATCTGTGAATAGTACGTTTCCCCACTGTTCTACAGTCCAGTCAGCATGCGCTCTTGCAAATCTTAGTCGGTGTTGTCGATGCCGAGGAAGCAATTTTGGACATACTGCTGGCCTTCGTGAATGCAATCCTGCTTCTAACAATCTTCTACGTATCGTTCTTTCACTTACACTTACTCGACGTACTATTTGCAAGTCATTTTTTAGATACACAGCAGTAGCTCTTCGATCTCTTAAAGAACTCATAATGACAAAGTGATCATCAGCTTGAGTGGTCATTCTCCTTCTGCCAGAGCCTTGCCGCCTAATAAAGTTTCCCGTCTGTAGATACCTATTCCAAACATCACAAACTGTAGACCGCGCAATTCCCAGAGTACGGGAGACATAACTCTTATTGCGGCCATCCTCTATTAAGGCAACAATTCTACCTACGTCTGATGTAGTTACCATGATGACAACACACTAAATTAACTGTACTGTCAAATATTCTGTCACAATAACCGCGTATTTAGCCAACGTCGATGTTTTTTAATTAAAAATGATAAAATTAATAGCGTTTCATTTAAAATTTTGCTGCTCGCAGAAGAAATGAGATAATGGGATGAATCAAAAAACAAAATGTTTACAATACGTCTAAGATGGCAGCAAACAATTTGTAAACAAAATTATTCGCCTCAATTTTTCCACAGGGTGTTTTGAGTTTACGACAAAAAACAACACTTTGATTTACCCCTGTATAATATTGCCTGGACGAAAAATATGACTTATTACAATCATTAAAAAGACACACAATGAACTGATCTACAGACTGGTAAAAAATTTATGAAAATCAGATGAAAAATAAAAAAGTTATAAAACATCAAAATTGGGCAAAATTTTAGGGTGACGGAATTTTGTGCCGGGGACTGTAGAATTCAATTTAAAATTTAATCGAATTAAAGAAAGATGTGCCCTGACTGAAGCCATGACAGAGTGTACCTGCTACTGGTGCTTGTCTCTTCGTAGCCAAACAATAAATCAATTCAATTCAAAGGATTTTATTTTATATTAAATAGGACAAGTGTTTTTCACTGTCACTAATTTCACAAAAACATTGTTTTCATATTATTTAGTTCCATGATCCCATAACCTATTAGAATATGAGGCCGGGAAAACAAAAATCCTTGTATAAAGTTAATATATAACTTTATTATTAAGTTTGTTATATTATTATAATATTATTATTAGGATGGCTCTGTCTTGTACAGAAGAATATCTAAGACTAAATTTAAGTATTTATTCCACTAGTTCAATGAAACTGAAACTATCATCATATTATATGTGTCTATCTACTCCGACAAGAGCATAAGATAAACACTATTTATGTTTCCAGATAAAATAAACAGGTATATATTACATCTACGAATAGATATTAGTTTTTTTTGTGTATAATAAATATACTCATATACCAACAGCTTGTATAGTAAAATTGTATAGTACATCCAAAATTTGTATCTAAAAAGCCTTCGGACGGAAAGCGCCCAACGATGATTTCCTCAAACGGCGGAAATATCTAGCAGAATATCTGTACATTCGCCTGACGTGTGCTCGGCTCTAACTTTAATAAAAGTGAAAAAATCCCCTTCACGTTTATGAGGAAGTATTCCACTGAGATTGAGATTTATAATACGGTCGCCTCCACAAATGTATGAGCATATTTCAAGGACCGCCTTTCGCTGATGGTGAGTGGTCTGAAGAGCCGCATTATATAATATACAACAATATGTGGTCCGGTTATCCCCATTTGTTTGTTTTAACAACACGCTCACTCAACTCAGCTTTCTTGTGCAGAAGTAAAAGGTATATAGAAAATCAAATCAGAAAGTTTCTTAACGAGCTAAGTTAAGAAGTTCTAATGTAAGTCGTAGAAAATTATATTAGAAACTTGACGAGTTAAGTTTTTTTTACCGAATATCCCAAAGTGTTTCCAGAAATTATGTCACAAAATTTGTCCTTGAAACGTTAAATCAATACCTGGCACAGGAGAGCAATCTAATTTCCTCTGGGTAGGGGAACGATCAAAGGGCATATTTTAAATATGAACTAGTGCACTGTCATATGGAGGCGCTATCTTGATATTTATTCTGACAAAAGAATCGTAATCTGCTACCCAAAAACGCCGCGACACATTTTGAGTAGTGGGACCGTAAATCGCAAAATTCGAATCTTGAATCAGCCATCGTGTATATTTATTTCAACAAAAATTCGTGATCAGTCACTAAAAGACCAGATATATCTATTTTAAGTAGATTCGCACCATAAATGAAAAAAAAATCGCTATCTTGAATATTTATTTTAACACTCGGAGTAGTTTCCACAAACACCAAAACACTTTCACTTCGCTCGACGCGCGTTTCGCCAACCAAGTTGGCATCATCCGGAGACGATTAAAACTAATCTTAAACTAAAAATCTACCCTATTTATACTATTTATGGTGAAATCATTAGTCACGCTTCAATGATTAGTTGCTAAGCAACGCGTAAAGCGGGCTATACGGTATAGGTCCCTTGTCGCTATTCATACTATTGTACTTTGTAAACACTATTTATGTATCCATTGTTCCCGAGATGGAGAATTTGAGTCGATTGACTAAAACGGCGATATTCATCAATGGCAATAAAAAAAAGATATTTAGTGCGGATATGATGTAAGAAAAATAATATTAAACGTAACATAGAAATATGCAGTACTGACCTTTCCTAAGATATCTTTCTCGGTCCGTAGGGCGGCAATTTTTTTAATATTTTTTTTTAAACTGGTAAACTATGCTTAATGTACATAGTAAAAAAAGTTTAAGAACTGCGATTTGTTATTATTGATACTTTTTTCCATTTTTGGGGACACCTCTGTAGGAATATTTGGTATTGAATTTGGCTCAAAAACAATAGGTTTCTTCCTTTACGGATTTTTCTGCTAAATATTACGTTGTTTGTACATTTTGTTTTTAAGATAGCGTGGTAACAAAAAACGCGGCATCCGGACTGACGTAAGTTTTTTATATATAGTCTCTTTTTTTGTGGCAGTAACTTTTGCAGTTTCTGCCAGTTCTAGAAGTATTATGCAAAATCTTGATTGCGATATTTAATATATTATATTGTTTTATCAAAATAATTCATTAATAGAAAAATCATGCATTAATTGATGTCTTTAATGAACGTATACACGATTCATATACACCGTCGACGGAAAATGTAGTTAAATATGTAAAAATATGTCGCGTACAAATTAAATATACAGCAACTGTAGGAAAACAGAAAATAGTACAAAATAAATATAGTTAAACATTAACATTCAATAATACATATGCGAGAATTAGAATGTCTTGATGCTAAAAAATTAACTTAAAGAATCAAGAACCCATTGGGATTTTTGTATAAATTGTAACATATACGAATTTTGCATGGTCCCGTTCGGGCCTATAGTCAACTTTATTTAGCAGCATTAATTCGTGTGCTATAACAAACATAATTAAATAGAATACGATCAATTTTGCATGTATATTATAGACGATATTTTAATATTTCCACAAATTTCCATACACAAGTTTTTCGTATACATTTTCTTTAGTTCTATTGTTCTTTTGTAAAATTAGTTTCTAAACGTACATTTAATGTCATTGTAATAATATTCAGACACAGAGAACACATTCACCAAACGCATCAAAATAAGAAGGCGAATTATGTGTTTTAAGGGATCGCGAAGATAGTACACTGTAGTAAGTATACATATAAAAATTCCTGCTGGTGTTAAATGGTTTAGAATTTATGCCTTAAATTAATGACGGCTATGTCAAAGCCCGCTCGAGTGTGGTTTTCGGGCTCAGTTCAATAAATAGAGTCCAATCCGGGATCAATGCGTGGGCTTCTATTGAGAAAATCTACTTGGAAATCATGAGCGTAGCTCATAATTAAGGCGCACAAGATATTCTTTGGAAATATGAGCATTGAGGGTACCAAGTCTGCTGATTTCTCCATGGAATCAAATTCACCGTGAATACCGAATAGAATTATGAAATATTTTTTAATGTATTTCGCTACAGGAGGTTGAAAAGGGATGCCCATTGGAGGATTTGTAATCTAATAATCTGCCTCATTTATACAAATAAGACTGACATATCATATCAATATAGACATTGATGAAGAAATTGATTTTCGAATCAATAAATTTTACGACTTAAAAAGATGTTGATTACATTGAGTCAAATTTTTATGATATAACCTTTTTTACAGCGCTTAACAACTAAAGTCAATTGCTATACCTATCTCCGCTCAGAAAAAAATTGTTAGCGAAAATGTAAATAAAAATCACTTTTTGCTTTTGATTTTTCACTTTTTGCAGATCTGTTTATGTCTATATTTAGTGTATAATATTTTTTTAAATAAATATTTCGTTTAATTGTATATTTTTGATATCCGATTAATTTTTGAGTTACATTGAAAAAAGTAAGACCCTCGTTTCGCCTAGTTCTTAAAAATGCTCCCCTCAATTCAATAGCACGTGATTTTATCATATTTAGGGAACCCAATAAACCCATGAAATCATAAAAGCCCTTAATGTAACTGTTCCTTACTCCAACTTTTTTTTGCACATTTTCTATAGCCTAATATGATGTATTTGGGTCCGAAATCTGAATACGAACTTTCCAGATTTTGCCATACTAAGAAATTTACTTTCTAAGTCAGATTACATTGCAGCGTACGAATCTAGGAATCCCTTCACTCAAGTCATGTTATGTCATGTAAGGTGTTAATTAAACGTAACCTGTTCATTGGTTGGACAGCTATTTAGTGATTAACTCCATTCATAGATTAACCTAGAAGGTGTTTTAAATGTAACGGATAATAATTGTATACTATGATTAATAATTGATATTACTCATTACTCAATTAATATTATCATATTACAATTGATATACCATATCACATGACAGTCATCATATATGATCAGTCATCATATAATGAGTCAAAAATGCGTTTGCTCAGTTCCTTTGAGATTAATTTGTTAATTCGGATATGACGTTACAAATAATATTAAATTAGCATACAAAGCAGTCCACCGAGAAGGAAGTACTGAAAGCTCTATAGAAATTTAAATCTAAAGGCCCATATAAAATACCTGTATTCTTACATCGCGATTTCTTTCTTCCATTCTTTGTATACCCGTTCCAGTGCCAGCTCGTCATTTAAAATTTTACAGTGCAAAAATAAAGAAAAAAGAATTTTAAAATATGTACCTCTATAATATTACATTTATGTTATATAATGGATTAGTTCAGTGAATCAACAAAAGATAATATCGATATTGTTATATAAAATTATTTATTCTTATTTCTGTACCCATGAAGTACTATTAGTTACAAAAAAAAACAATAATTTTCAAATTTTAAAATATATACTGTAACCGTCCGCCCGTATTACCACAACCCGCAATACACCGCACGTTAATACACGTTGACCGTACACGCCCGTGACACAGACGCTTCAGGCAACCGGCGCTAGATGGGGCCCCACTGTATGTCGCTCTAAAATACGTACTCATAGTGAGCAAATACTGCGTTTGATCATCACTTCGGCAGTCGATTCGATTCAATCCAATTCAATTCAATTCTATACAGAGAGGAAAACAATTGGAATTGGACGGTAATCCGACCAGACGGAACCTCCTAATATATTATTTTCTGATAAAATGTATTGTATTTATTTTACTTAGGAAACAATAAATATATATTTCTCCCTTAACACGTATTATTATTTAAAAAAATATTCCTGTTATAATACCTATATAATTGCAAAAGACTTACTTTTTCTATAAAGTACATAGTCTTAGTAGAATAGTCCGGTCAAAATAGCTTAAACTTGAACATGGATGTATACAACAAAGTACTATCATACAAATTTAATTGCGGTAGAACTCTTTACACAAGCTAGAAAAATATTAAAATAGTTTTGTTTTAAAAAAATTAGTAGTAGGCAACACGATCACATTGTATTGGAAGTTAAGTAACTTTATTGAAACGCATAAATTAACAAATTATCAAAAAGTAAAGGACATACGGTTTTTAACAATTATAGTCCCAGCATTCTATACTGTATCCAACGAGAGAATGGACTTGCACTCGAGCGAAAATTCGTCTGTTTTGGTCAGATCTCCGCCCCTTAGAACATTAGTTCAACGCCCTCAACGTCTTAATTGGCTCAGCAGGTAGCCAGGGCCGGCGCCTGGGTCCGATACCTACCTGGTACCTAATTATATAAAGTACCTACTACTGCCTACCTATTCACAGTTTGTATTTGTAGTCGAATGACGGTCCTGCGTAGCTCGTTACAGAGCCCCTATTTCTATCATATCGCGGCAAATCTGAATGGCAAATCTAACCTAAAAGTTGCAAAAAACGATTTTTTGTAAATAACTGAATAACTAAAGCCCCTATCGAAAAAAGTTAAATAAGGAAGTTGTAGATTAAAAAAAAATATCAAAATGCTTCTATAATAATTTTCGATATTTTTCGTTATATCGAAAATTCCGCTGAAAATCGGGTCCTCTAGAACTTACATAACTAGTACATATCTACAACGTTCCGATACTTGTTACTTGGGGTAGATATAGCTCATGGCAAGCTAAGAAATAACTTTTTTGAAAAATTTAAAAATATTGATTATTTATCGAGATATATCGATTTTTCGAGAAAAATATGCTGTGTTAAGTTCTGTGTTAAGAACGCAGTATATTTACGTTTCACTTTTGAGGGTTCTTCTCAGTCAATAATCTTGCAAGTAGAAATTAATTCTGCCTTTCTTGTCTGTTTCACCCTGTATGCATGTAATTATAACGTCGATTTTGGATAACGAAATTTATGCAAACATTGACTGTAGAACATCAAGTCTCATAGCTTGTGGGAACTGTTTAAATCAGATTATAATGAATAAGATAAATAATTCATAACACTCCAGTTCCCATACATCAACATAATTAACAAATCTGGATGCGGCGTTTAGTTATCAAAATTGAGGAAGACAGAGGACAGTCTCAAAGTACTGTGAATTGTACCATCGTGAAGTATCTAACATTGATTTTACATAATACAATGTACATATTAAATAATAAATATATAAAATCATGACAATATGACAATATCGAGTGACCTGAAATGAATGTTTATACTTACCTGAAATAGCGAAAATGCCCGATTCTCGATGTGATATTTTACCAAATCTGGTGGACCTAAGAAAAAGCATGCCATTCTGAAATTTTTTAAAATGGATTATAGCAGCCGCTCTAATTTGTAAAAGGATTACAAATCACACGGTACGATTTAAATTAAACGAGAAACTTTACGAATAAATTTCAAAACTTCTCTCCATATCCCATAATTCAGCGTCTGCCATCGTAACTTTATAGAATTCAATTAAACCCATTTTTATGTTAGAACATGCTGGGGCATAGGTTACACTTAGTGTTTGATATTATTAAATTTAATTAAACCCGATACCTACTTTGTAATTTATCGCCTTTTGGGACTGGATTTAATTTTATTGCTCTACACTAAATTGAAAACTAATTGGAATTGCATAATAGAAAATGGGAAAAAACTGCTTGGAATTTATTAAAACAAAGCAGGCATGTGACATCCGGAAACATTCTTTGAGTTTTACGTCTTTGTCAATCATGTAAATTGAGTATATTTATAGCTAGTCCTGTCAAATGTACAAAAATAAGCTGTCGTAGGCTCTTTGGTGATGCAAGTGTGGCAGCAGCCTCAATCTCTTTGTTTGATCATGAAGAAACATAATTTCGATGTTGGCACTCTCGAAAATGATGCGTTTGAGAGGAGCGGGCGAGAAACAAAATTTCCGCCATCGCAAACACTTTTTGCAATTTATCTAAGGATTATTGGGATTAGGGAAAAAAGTTTTATAGAAAAAATATTGCTACATAAATTCAAAAATTTTAGGTAAGACTAACCGTTTTCTCAAACAGTTTACTTTTATAGTTTCCAAAAATAAAAATGGATATGGCTAAATATGAGGGTGCCTGTGCATATTCACATGTTTGGCGTTATTTCTGGGGTCACTGGACAACAATAATTGTAGTAAATACATTACAAACACTAATAGATTAACAAATACCCACGGCCCATTTTTTTCCACGTAAATTAGACTAAAATCTAGTGAGTTGAAGAAATAAATGGTAAAGAAATGATTTTCGCAAATGCAAATTCTTGAAAGAATGGGGAATAAAGATGTGATGAATTCTTTTTTTTATGAATTACTACCTTAGCGACGATTGTACTCCAGTTTTTCGCAGCTTTCTCGTAAACCGTTCACCGGACGAGAAAAAGGTGTAAGAAAAGAAAAAGGTTGTCATTAAATTCTACACAAAAAAATTTTTAGTGACCTCTTGGATAATTCCTATCGATATTGTTCAGAGCTGAGGGCAGTTTCGAGCGCCATACGGGGACTTCCACAGCGAAAATATCGAAACTTGGTACTTTAACAAGAAAAATGCCGACAAGTGAATTTATAGAGCGGAATATCTTCTACAAGATGCGTTAATTAAATTACTATACAAGAGATTATTCACTAATTTCCCCACTTTTTCCTGGAAACATACATTTTGCTGTAATTATTTCAGTTGCACTTCATGAAGTAAACAATGGTAAAGTACTGGTATAATCCGAGAAAACTGTAATATCAAGTGTAGCCTCAAAAATGGATTCAAGTAAAAATCAGACTCGCGCACGAAGGGATCCGTACCATTATCTATAAAAACAGCAAAAAAATCACGTTTGTTGTATGGGTTGTATGGGCCCCCCTTAAATATTAATTTTATTTTAATGGTAGTATCTCGTTCGACCGGCGACTCCGGCATTTATGAGCATACAGATTCAGGTCCATGTCCATTTGTTGTGTGGGAGCTAAAATATTTTTTTTTATTCTTTTTTTAATTTGTTATTATAGCGGCAACAGAAATACATCATCTGTGAAAATTTCAACTGTCTAACTATCACGGTTCATGAGATACAGCCTGGTGACAGACGGACAGCGGAGTCTTAGTAATAGGGTGCCGTTTTACCCTTTGGGTCCGGAACCCTAAAAACGTAGTTTTGTCGTGACAGACTAGAGAAGTAGTGGCCAATTTTATCCTCTTTTTGAAGCAGTACCGCGAAAATGGAGGACGTGACATATATGCTGTGATTTTACTTGAGTACATAAATTGTAGATTATTAAAAAATATTAATCTGAAAGTTAAATAGATGTGATCGTAGTGACAGAATGCAAGAAATATAAGCTTCTAGGGCATACCGAAAAGAACCGATACAAAAATGGTTCTCCAGGACCTCAAGCAAGTACGCCAAAGAACGTCATGATTCTAGAAATACCGGACAAGAAATTTAAAAACTGTTATATCGTCTCATGAAAAGTCAATGGCTTTTTATATGTACCGGACTTTTGGGGGACACCTTTTTATGTCAAACTTGACATTGACTCCCTAGCCAAAGAAAAACTTATGCCCAAAAGATCAATCCCCTAGCCCCAGCAACCTCTAAGTCAATAATTTAAACAGGGAAAGGGGGTCGAGCGATCCCTTATTTAAAGCATCTTTCAAAATTTATATGCGACAGAATTAAACCACCCTTTATAGTGGAGCGGATCTGAGTTTGCAAACGGAAGTGACATTTTTGCAAAAATTTTTTTTCCGACTTGTTATTAATGTTCCCTGCTGTATCGCTGTATCTCCGGTTCTAATGGACCGATTTTGACGGGTCCAAAACCAGATTACGCGTATCGAGGAGAACTATTTTTCTTGTTCAAGACATTTTCTATCCGTCTCCTCGATTGCGCGTAATCTAAAAAAACCTATTTTTACAATATTTGAAGGGCTGCGCGCGCCCCCCGGTGGACAACAATTACCGGAAAAAGTTACCAGGGGGTAAGGGGGAACATGAACAAGTCAGAATTGTTTTTTTCAAAAAAGTCACCCGTTTGGACCCCTTTTTTTTCGTAGATCCGCTCCACTATTAGATTAACTAAGTTGTTTGGAAAAAAATCTGAAACACGTCACCTTTTATCTTTTGAACAGCATATTTTGATGTAAAAATTTTACGCTAAGGTCCCTGGACCCTGGACCCTGGATCCCTGGACCCTAATTTTCTTTTGATTCTCTATGCGAGTGCATGATTGTTTTTAGGTGTGTTTTAGGTGGTGGTTAAAAATGCAATACATTTTTAATTACCTTAGGTGTTTAAAAATACCTCCAGAGACTCAGAGACAGTGATTTAAAAGCCCTTTCTGCCCTGATACTAAACGGTTAAAATTTTTCAAAAGTATCGATTTGTCTTCGGATTATTTAATTATGAACTCGTTCTTCCTTTGTCGTTGAAAAAACTAATTTCGACCATGGTGTCGCATAGACAATTGAAGGTCGTTTCAAAGGAGTGGTCGCTCGAATTGGGAAAGGGGTTTTTCCCAATTTAAATTCTTGATTTGGGATCTTAGGGTAAACTGCCCGAGCGTTTCTTCAAGAAACTAGTCTAAGTGTCCCAAAACATGCGTGTTTCCTTTTCAATGGCCCACTCTGTATATAATAGTATCCAATAGGTGTGTCCACAAAAAATATAATATACATTAAAAGTAGTGAGGAATGAAGCTTTGGACCTAATAATAGCAATATTAGAACTGTGCCTGAAAAAAGTCAATCCGAACGACAAGAGCGTCCGTAGAAAGTGCTTGCTTTATTTGATTCGGATAAACGCGTCGTCATTGGTTCGACGTCACATGCTTGCTAGGTCTGCAGGCGCGATAGATCAACCGTACTCCGTACTATAGCTGTACAGCGTTAGTTTATTCCGTGACGTTCTCGTTAGAACGAAGTCTGCATATAATTCACAGTATTATCTAGTAGTGCCTTTATTATTTAGAACGTCAAATAATATAGTTTGTTTATTGCTTGTTGTCAAATATGGAGGACGGTTTCCAGAAAGGAGATTCACATAATTTGCCGAACATAGACGTGATTATGATATCCGATTTTCTCGCGTCAAATACCGACTTCAACCAGCCCCAATCCAGTGGTGAAAGCTAGTCGGCATAATAACTATCGGCACAAATAACCGGCCCTTCCTAGCTCATAATAGTCACTAACCAGAGACAACCTTCTTTAGTGCAGAGACAATGTTGTCTTTGACCTAACCTTATTATAACATCCAGTCTGAAGTCTGACGCATACAGCTGGCATGTGATGCCATCCTTCTAGTCTCGGTCGCGGGAGCATTTTCCTAGCCTCGCTGCGTTGGGGTAATTGCTATTACGAATAACGCAGAAAGTAAATAACTATTATTTTTTTTACTTTATAGGGGTTTATAATATCCATAGATCTATCATTTTCAGTTGAAAGCAAAATTTTGTGGACAGATCGATTATGTTTATTTTTCCTTGTGATTTGTGTCCTCGTCTGAACCTCTGCTAGCCGGTAAAAATATACATACAAAATCCCCGCCTTAACGACTGTTACGCCCATCAGTAAAATTCTTCTGCAAGTTAAATTAGCGTGTGGGGATAATTTTAGCGTTAGAACTAAAAGTCTTTGTCCTCTGAAATAACTGGACTACTTTTGTGTTAACGTAGAATCAGAAATATATCACGAACTATGAGATGCAATATATTTAGGTACTCACATGCAGTTTTACACTCTTCTTATTCATTTACATTAATCACAATATAAGCTGACCCCGTCAGCAAGATTTGTTTATTCTGAGTGTGAAAAGTTTAAACAAAAACCTACATTTCGTTTAAATATGTAAAGGAAATTCCCATATTATTTTATTCACTTTGTATCACATTGTGTATTAAGGTCAGCTTGACACATATTTCTAATATTTGCCTGTAATTCCCAAACAAACAAGAAATAGAATAAATTAAATTTACGGTAGACACAGTTGCAGTTTCATGAAAATGTGTTCGTTTGCTGATAACTTTCCTCGTTTCATTCAAATTATACTGTACTGTCGTTACAACTAAATATCCTTTATTTAAGTTTAGATCGCATGCACGAATTTAGTTCCGTAGAATAAATATAACTTAAGGCTCGGCTTTTCTTTGTTTTATTTTGCGCTCCCTAGTTGTATTAGCAGATATTTACCTCTTGTTCTAATACTAAATTTAATGTGAGAAATGAATATATAAATCCATATTTGATACTAACCTAGAGATTAATGCATTCTAACGTAAACATTTATGTTCCAGAAGTATGTCCCAGCCCACTACGACGATAGAGACGGTCACCATAAAGAGACCATTAAAGGTAAGTAGTTAGATGAGGTCTAGATAGGATGACATATGGGCCTCGTAGATACTCCTCCTCATATTGCCGCCCACACTGCATCACAGCTGCTAAATAGGTAGTATCATATATTATTTACACCGAGGGCACTAATGGAACATTTCGGGTTTCCCATATTTGCTTCTGTCCATGAAAATATATGAGGGTCGATAGGTGTCGAAGAGGGTCCGATATAATGGTTTTAAACTACTTGTCCATATACGTACTTTAAGAAATTTAAGAAGATAGATGCACTTCGTTATAAAAACGTCGGTATGAAGTCAGAAAATGTTTCTGGGCCTAATTTATGGGACACATGATATATTTATGTGCAGAAGGTCTGTGATCGTATAGTGGACGTTGCAGAATTAGTGTTTTTTGAATTGCGTATAGTATTATTAAGGGGTCGAAATTCCCAAAGCTGTTTAAAAATAATGACTTGGGTTTTGTAATAGCTATTTATGTGACCAGTTGGGAAAAGTACTTTCTTTTCCCAACTGTTTTTTTCTTCTAATTTCCACCAATTTTATATTTTATAAGAAGAAAACTCTGAATTTTATACGTTTAAAAACAATCCAGTAGGTTGTAACGGTGTGATAGCTCGTCACTTTCATAGCTTGTCAGGTTTAAATAACCTAGGAATGGACTTTTTCTAATTTTGACATGTAAAGTGAGACTTTTCAAAACCCTTTGACGTTAGGGAACGTCTTACTTTTCACAACCAGTTATGAACAGTAAAATATTACGCAACTGGTTGTGTAAAGTTCATTTCATAGTAGGTTATTGTTATTTAGACCTTACAAACAATGAAAGTGACGAGCTGTCACACCGTTACAACCTACTGGATTGTAAACGTATAAAATTGACAGTTTGCTTCTCATAAAATACAAAACTGGTGAAAATTAGAAAAAATCTTGTATGAAACACGTTGGGAAACACTATTTTGTGTAACTCGCATCCTTTTGCGGAACTCTCTAGCGCTGCTCGTTAAATCTGCTCGTTACACAAAATTGTACTTTTCTCAACTGGTTACATAAGTAGCTATTGTGTAACTCGCATCCTTCTGCGGGACTCGCTGGCGCTCGTTCCGCAGAAATCTGCTCGTAAAATAGTACTTTTCCTAATTGGTTACATAAATCGCTATTCTATTTAAAAATCATTACCAACGATCTATTAAAATAACAATTGTACCTGCGCCATTGACCACATGTATCTACTCGAGCCACATAACTTCTTTAAATAAAAGTAAAAAATATATACCTATATCATTGTTAGCCATGCTGATTTTACGTCAGCTTGACTAAAATATTATTTCCTTTTTTACCTTTTTCTATACATATTGCCACGACTGCCTTTTGGGCAACCGCGGCACTTGGATGTTTAGCAGGAGGGGGAGTCACTATGAGAATTACAAGTATAAAATCAAATCGTATTTTTTAACAATCATTAAATAATGTGAATAAAGCAAGAGGGACACACATTATTGGCATCGTGACTGGTAGATCAAGATCCATCTACTAGCTTCCTGAAGGGGCTGCGTAACTGCATCTTCAATTTCCGAAAATGATACCTTGAGGCATACGTTGAGGCATCTTTTTTACCTCCAAAATAGTCCAAACAAGTCGTCCCAGACCCAAAAAGTGTGTTCCTTCCATTTCCCTCTACAATCTTTCGTTGACTGGACTATGCATACTTATTAGATTTTTATATATGTAATTCGAGTTGCGTATAACTGCGATTGCAATCAGAAGTTAACGCACATACGCTAAACATAAAAGAACAAAAGATGATAAACGATTATTCATTTGCTGTGGCCGGCACAAGAAAAATAATTTCGTTTTGTAGAAATGCTTACGAAATTCATTTGTTAAAAGCTCGCTAACTCAATAAATGCGCGCCATGACTTATATTAATAACGCCGTTATGAAATAAGCCCGTATAATTAGATTGTTATGCGAAGGGAATGCCGGAAATTTCATTAGTAAATGAATAGGCCACTGTTTCTTCCCAATCCCATCGAACTCGGCTCGAAGTAATTTGGTAAATCAAGCGGAAAATAAGGGTCAGAAAGTGACCGCGGTCTGTAGTATAATTAGGGAGCATACATTCTGTCCAGATGGTCGGGGGACTAAGGGTTTAATACAGTATATTATATTATTATGGTCACTCCGGTGTACGACTTGCCAAACTGTTGGGATTAGATGTTTTGCGTTGTACCTACTAAGTACTATAACAGTCCAATTAAGATAATTTTTCAAAAAAAAATTGTGCCGGCAACCTGATTTTTTCAGGGTCAGAGAGAGGGGTGTCTCTCGAGTATCCAACCAGAAAGTCACACTCCTCACCCTTTGTAGGGTGTTGTTGCCTTTAGGAGTGGTTTCTTATTTTTTTTTATTTTACCTTTGCCAGCTTGTACATAATAATATTCTCTAGAACTTTGCCTACTAAAATATTTTGGTAACTTTGATTTTTGACTGTCCAGCGCCGATTATGTGGGGAAACATTCACCAGATTTATTTATTATGGTTCAGGAAATATACAAACAAAAGGCTGAATAGCTGGTCTTTTCGGGGTTGATCGAGAACTCTCTCCTGAGTTGCCAACCAAAAAATCGCAGTACCTCTTCGGGGTTTAGCGCAAGTATTGGTCTCATTTTGGGACCTTTGGGGGGTACTTGTACTTTTTAATATTGTAACATATTTAATAGAGATGTTCAAATGAAATTTTGAGGTACGACGCGACGGTTGAATCAAATGGGATATAATTTTAAGTGTTTTCAGTGATGTGCTTTACGCGTAAATGTTAATTTTAATTGAACTCATTTCCACACGATCCCTGAGGTACAGTTCTGGGCGCATTTTTTATCTGATTTTTCCCAGAAAGCCGAATTCACGAATAAAACCATTCCAAAGACAGTTTTCCCATCATTCGAACCGTCCTCTCTTTGAGGACGAAACCCGGTTCGTCCTCGCTTATGGCTGTGCATGATTATTGTCAGTGAGGTTTAAAATATCGTCTTCGGCGGCGAGTGTTTCCTGGGCAGTTGTTTGCTTGTTGTAATCGTTGAGGCTGGAAAAAAATTTCAAAATAAAATAAAATAAGAAACCACCCCTATTGCAACACCCTACAAGGGATGTGAAGTGTGACTTTCTGGTTGGATACTCGGGAGACACACCTCCATCGATCCTGCAAAAAATCAGCTTGCCAGTAGAAATTTCTGAGCACCACCTATAGAGAAGGTCTACGTTTACTATACTGTAAGATGTCCGTGTATTTGGTATGTTTTTTCTGTATATATTGTGCATAACGCCTAGCTTCCGTTCTATATGGGACTAGTTTACAATGAAAATTTCACTGTGTATAAAATAAATGGCCTTTGTAATTTATGAAGAGGTTTGGAAGACGTTGTTCACTTATTCTTATCCTTTTTTTGATAATAGTCAATAATAATCACTGTTGCTTTTGCAGTATTTTGTGACAAACTCAACATACTTCTTTAAAATGTTAAAACGTTCTCATTGATGCCACACATTGACTCACGATAAGTGCACTGCCTATAAGTGTACGAAGTTTTGGATGTTTCGGCTGATTGTATCAACAGGATACAATCAGCGTATCAGCGTCACATTCTGGTTGTAAAACATTGATTCCTGCGGTTGAAAGGTGGCTGGATAGGAGAGCAATGAAGCACTTCTTAATGTTCTCTTTAGATAGAAATACTCCTTGGTGTCTGTGTTTTGCGTGGCGTCGGCCGCCACCTTACCAGTTCTTCTGGCATGTTCTACATCCTTGGTTGTCGCATGGCCATACCCGTCGAGCACCAAAGTAGTTATCAATATACTTGACCTACCTATAGATATATACCTATATTACCTATAGTATATCATTTTTGCCGACGTGGTAGGTTCATACTTTTCAAAATTAAGGTTTAGGTACTTTTTATGCCATGTTCGCGATAATAAAATAAAAAAAAGTGCTGTAGAAACATATACATAACTCATTTAATTTATATTTCCTTTATTTCGCAACCGAAACCGGTTAATTTGACACTTCAAACACCTCGCTAGGATGATGACTCCAAAAGATACAGCCGAAACTCAAGAAATTCAATATGGCGTCAGTCTATTTCACGATGGCCCCCACTCGGACTTTTTGGGAACTTTCGGATATCGGATATTTTCAGAAATTTTCAGTTTGTTAGGAATTTTATACTGGTCAAAACTCATTTGCACTGGCCTAACATATGTATATATCTTAAAACAAATTAAGCTAACGGTAAAAAATATTTTTTTAGCTGCAAAATTATAAAAAAATTCCTACAAAGTCGGTTGCATGAAAAGTATTCTATGAAAAGTATTCATAAATCGCATCGGACGCCAGACTTTATTTTTGTAGATAATTATGCTCTACAAGAAGGTACATATATAGTTAGTTCTCATATCTAGCAAAATTTTCGAGATATTTAAGAAAATAGCCCCAAACGTTACGTTTTTTCGTTTACAAATTACTTATAATGTTATCTTTTTATGCTGATTGCAGCTTTCTGATTCATTTCCGGGTTCAATGTCTAATAAGATTATGCTTTTTTTAAATTGAATTAAATGTTGACTGATATTGGCACCTTCGCCAGAATTGACGAAACATTTTAACTGAAATTTGTTTCTCTGTTACATTCTGTAAATCCAAGATATTGATATTTTGTTCACCTTTGTTCCTTAAATAAGGTTTCTTAACCTGTTGTTGAAGCCCTCGGCACAAATTAAACCCTATATTTGGGGTTCAATTAGAATATATTTAAAAAATACGCAGGAATAAACTTTTATCGAATTTATCAAAGCTTTTGGATATCTATTGTTCAGAATAATATATATAGGATGTTACTAAAGAATGAACTATGCTATTGGGTAATTTTGCTATAAACACGAATATCTATCAGCTGGTGCGATAAATGTACAGGGCGTTCTGAGCGCCCTGGCCACTACATTGTTTCCATCAGATTTTTGTTAACGATAGATATTTTTGGAAAATGATCAATTATTTTAAAACATTCGATTTTCGTTAAAAAAGGCATACTGTTGCACATAGCTCAAATGCACCATTTTAGAGAAAATAACGTTTAAAGTAGATACGTGATATTTGTTGTTTGAAAAATAATACATAAATTATATTAAATTATTATGTCAAAAATATATTACAGTTAGTACTGTGGTTCTTATAAAACTGAAAATGTAAACAACATACCAACAGACAAACGAACCGACAACTAACAAATGTGAAACCAACAGATAAATGTGAAAACATGAAAGATACTTATAAAATGTATAAAAATAAAAAAAAGTGAAGCACAATTGTAGTAAGGTTGACTTTAATCACTTATTTTGATCTATGGAAGCTATTCCTGAACTTTGACCCATTCTTTAGTAAACTCTCTGTATATATTATATTATGTATTACTTATTTAAGTACTATTAAAGAGTCTCGTGTATAACCACACACTTATCGAGAAGAATGTTTGAATTTGTATTATTATTTTATGGAACCTATTTAATGGCAAACACATTGTATTACATTTGAAATTTAGCTGTTAGTTAAATCGGTTACAAGTTTAATCCAGATAATTGTCTACTTAATTCTATAAACATCCTAAGCATTCGTGGAATGCCTATGTATAACATTGCATTGTATCCCATTTAACTTCAACTATATACAAATGTATGCCGTCCCGTTTAAATATGTATGTAGGTTCTCGGGTTATATCGTCTAACGTCTCGCCGCGGTATTACGTGGTATTATCCTATTTAGGTCGAAGTGCACCTGGTGGAGCCATATTCGTTGTAATTAATATGAGTCTTCAGTTAGAAAATTTTCCATCAAATTCAATTGTGGCGAGGAGTTAGTCTGTATCCGACAGCAATCAGTGGGGTTGGAAAAAACGTTACCATTTTTAATGAATGAAGTCCCGACCGCGGTGGTAGTTTTTCGTGAAATGGGGTGGTTACTTTCACGGATAGGGTGGGGACTTTTCGGGTCCTTACATCTACTATGAACTATTCCTGACGGGAATATCATTTGTATATGTACTGAGATGGTTTTTGATTTTTTTTATTATAGCCTCACGGGCTGTGACAATAATTGAAACAGTTTGGACTGAAGGAGGATATAGGATGGAAATATATATTTCTATATATATATATATATATATATATATATATATATATATATATATATATATATATATATATATATATATGTGTATATATACAAATGTAAAAATAACACTTAGTTTTCTTATTTTTGAATTTAAATTAGAGCATGTAAACACCTTACCTCAGCGGAAGTTCAAAATAGGTTTACTTATTCAAATTGGTATTATGTACTTCTACGAGTTTAATTGAAGCTCATGATTTATATTTATTAATAAAGCTATAAGCTCGTCTCAATATGTGAAATTTTTTTAATCTTAATGAATTTATTTTGGAAGGAAAAGAGATTGGTTTATATTTAACTATGACATCAATTTATTTTAAAGATATTTATACGTTATGGAGAATCAAGAACATTGAAAAATAAGTTTAAATTATCCTGCGATCACCTATCACATCTTAGATTAATTGAAACATGGGATTTCAAAATCCTTGAGCAACAATTTTATATTATATATATATATATATATATATATATATATATATATATATATATATATATATATATATATATATATATATATATATATATATATATATATATATACATATATATTCTTTGCTATATTTATTCATTTTTAGAGAGATGTAGCAATAAAACGACTGATTATATTATTTAACGCCATTTTTTGGGCCTTTTTCAAAAGAGGATTTTTGTTTATGACATATTTGACATAGGCAAAAATGACAGTTTTAATCAATTTTTAAGGTTACTAGACTTCGATTAGTATCATAGGGAAGAACAGTCAAGAAACTCTACGAGCCTAAGTTCGTACGAGCATAATTAACAAAAAATGGGAAATGTGAAAACCATTTTATTAAGAATTTTAATCATTCGATCCACGATTCTAGAGTTATAAATTAAAACTTAACCATATTGAACTTTTTTGTTTCTTATTTTTTTGATTTATTTATTTTTAATACAATTAGTAAGAAACTTACTTAATAAACACGTAATTAATAATACATTATTTATATCGAATAACCTGCATAAATTACAATTTATAAGGAGTGATTCTAATGAAAAAGTGAACATTTCATTTCGCACTCTCCTCTGTTTAATGGAAAAAGCAGTTGCAATTAGACGTTCGGAATTAAAATAGCGACCGGTAATTTGCAAAATCTCATCCGAGCCCGTTAAAACCGAATTGATGTTTCCACAGCCAAACACAGCAGTTCCATTTAGATGCATAACGGAAAATCGTTCCACTTCATTTAAAACTGATCTGGCCTTTTCACATATCAATTCCCGCTTCGTTTTCCAAATTTAAATATTGCTGAATATTGAATAATGCATAAAACTAGTAACACAAAAGGGTAAAGTAAACCGATAATATTGGTTAAATGAAACTAGAGAATGTATTTTAAAACCGCATAGTTTTTGTCGTATTTTGCACTTATAATAGGTAATATGTCTATTATTGTCATATATTTTTAATGAAAATTGTGAATTTTTCTTAGTAAATTGTTTAAACTACACAAAAATAAAAACAATGTTTATAAACCAATAAAAAAATTAGATTTTTTTGGAATCGTCAAATAAAATATAAAAATGTTATTTTTTTCAAAAATGTAAAATTTCTGTCTATTATTTGTTTATAACAATTTTTTAAATTAACAACCTGAAACATTTTGAAATAAGAATTTTTAATATCTTCCACTTATGTATAAATAGTTATATTTTGAGGCTTCGTCCCCTCCTAATATGTTTCTTAATTTAGAATGTACTAGACTAAACGAAGACAATAGTCTTTCCACTCGTGTAGTGGATGCAGCTGCTGAAAATAATTAGGTTTCTACATTAGAGCTACAGGTTTCGACTTTATGTTCTCTGAGACTAGTTTCATTCGCCAGAGCCCCCTCTGAGATGCCGTGGGAATCCCAGATCATAAAATTGTAGTTTAAAAACATGTTTTAAAACATAAAATACTGTTATTTTCAATAGTCGAAAAAAACCTTCTTTTAAGACAATAAAAGTGTTTTTTTCACAGTTTAAACCCAACCCTGACCATTGCGAATACGTTGATATACAATAATGTCCAATTATGTTGATTTTTGCTAGTGATATGTGTTATCGTCTGAACTAATACCGGTGCGTTCACTGAGCGGAATTTTTTCAGCGTGAAATTAAAGCTATTAATAATTAATATAGAGTTCCGGGAGACAAGACTTGTTTGTTGGATATTTCGTCCCCTTTTACAATGCTTTTAAATTCACTCTAACCCTTGTAGTTTTTGAGTTATTTGTGAAAAACTAGACCTGAAACTGTTTATAACTTTTGCAATTGTTTAGGTGCGGGTTCAATTTTTTCGCACAATTTTCTAGAGCCCATTCCGAATGGAATGTGCTTATATTTTATTTCGCAGAATCACGAATTTTCACGTTTATCAAGTTGTGAACTAGCCTAATATTATACATAAACTGAAAACGATATACTTAAATTGAAAAATATTGAGTAAATTAATAATCGTTCTCCTATATTATGTATTATATTTTATATAAAAACCACGCATCCGCATGAATGTGTAGAAAACAATAACACAAAGCCTTGCAGCAGTTTTAAAACCCGAACCATATATATCGAAAACACCCATAAATCAAAGCTGTATTTTTTAGATAAATGCGCATGCAATACGGTGTACAATAAATACTACTACAAAACAACGATTACAAAGGCACTATACATGCAAATAAAATGGAAATTTTAATTATTGATGTCGGTTGAACGAAATAATAAATAGGTATGCGGTAGGTACAACACGGAGTTTACTACACTACATTATAATATCAAAATAATCTAACCACATAAACTATTGAGGAAGTTTCATCGGGCATATTAACGTTTAAAATGTTTTCGTTTGTCAAATATGAGGTTCGATTTCGTTAGCCATTACACAATAGTATTTAATAATAACACTTGTTTTTCATTATTCAACACTTATACATTATACAACGCCAACGTACACCAACAGCATTCTAACAATTACTACTGTCCAATTTGGGTACAGTCAGGGAAGATCTACTATTGCTACTAAATATATGAACTCATTTTGGAAGTTTTTGAAGGACGAAAATTATGTAGCGCTAAATTTTATGACATGTCTAAGGCTTTTGATGCCGTTCAAAATAAGGTTCTAGTACGAAAATTAGAATAATATGGCATTAGAGGAAATTTCTTAAATTTATTCGATATCTTGGCTGTCAATAATGTGTCAAGTGTAGCGGAAATATTATAACAATTTTGTAAAGTTGATCATGGGGTGCCACAGGGATCTGTCCTCGGCCTTATGCTGTTTATCATTTATATAAATGATATGTCCCTCAATTTTGCTTCTGAAGTAGTTCCTATAATGTATGCTGATGATGCCACACTTTTAATTAGTGACGAATTATTTCCATAACATTATAGACTCGACTGATTAAATAAAGAATTGGAGAGAAAGTAATTGTCTACTATCGATATTGAATCGAGGAATATTGAGAAATAGCCTGTAAAATTACTCGGTGTGTACTTGTAAAGTTGATCATGGGGTGCCACAGGGATCTGTCCTCGGCCTTATGCTATTTAGCATTTATATAAATGATAAATCCTTCAATTTTGCTTCTGAAGTAGTTCCTATAATATATGCTGATGATGCCACACTTTTAATTAGTGACGAATTATCTCCATAACATTATAGACTCGACTGATTTAATAAAGAATTGGAGAGAAAGTAATTATCTACTATCGATATTGAATCGAGGAATATTGAGAATGAGCCTGTAAAATTACTCGGTGTGTACTTAGATACAACCTTGAATTTTCAGTCAACTATTGAATAGCTATCTAAACGGCTATTCACTGGTCTCTACATATCTCTAATTGTATTCGACTAGAAGTTTAAATTTAGATTTATTTGTAACCCCCGATGTACGCGAGGCAGCAGTCCTTGTGCTACTGATCACACATGGCAATGCCTAGTCGTGTTCTATCATATTTGTTTAATTAATTTAAATATCTATAAATTAGGGTTCTGACCGGCGCACTCGCCATTTTCTCTGGTATATTCCCCGTATATAATAAATTTATAATTGAGCATATTACATTTCCGCAATACATTATTTTATAATTTGAGTTTGGGTATACTTGTCCATAATATCATAATAGTACATTTTGTTACCCAACTCCTAGTAGAATTCAATTTTAAAAAACTACTCAGTTTGCAGGAGATTTATTATACACAAAATAATTGCATTACTGAAATTTTAAAGTTGTTTTATTTCCATCCCGGCAGTACGGAGCTGAAATTCCGTCAACTGGGAAATGATAAGGAAGGACGTTTATTAAGTTAAACTGGTTCTTCATTGGCAAAGAAAATTTTATAACAATTTAAAATTTGCATAATTCTTTCAGAGACTTGGGCTCAATACATAAATTTAAGGAAAAAAAATAGAAGTATCCGAGCAATTTGAGTAAAGAAGATAAAAGTAATTTTTACTTAAGTCCGAGATCTGCATTAATCAGAATTAGCATTAAATGTTCGATACCACACTTTCACAATGCCACAATACGATTCTTATACATACAGAGGCTACGCCAAATGATGTGCATTCTCTGTAAAATAAAATGAGTATATATTCATAATGAGTATCTATCTTTACAATGTCTGACGGCCGTATAAGAGTATACGTATATCCAGGAATCTGCTTAGAAATAGATAAGGAAGGGGGGTCAACTAAAGTATACGGAAACAAAAACTTAATTCTTATGTAAAATTGCATACTGGATGTCGATTTGCAATAATTCGACATTTTTCTGGGGATGTCGAAATGGGAGAAAACAATGTTTTATAAAAATTTTGATATAACTAAATTATTTTATTTTTTTTTCTTGCGTCGCGTCGTATCTCACATAATAATGCAGATATAAATATTAAATTTTCTTAAAGATAGGTGAGATTAAAGTCAATAAAATGCTCTTAACAAACTAAAAATGCGGTACAAATCTATACATTTTTTACTGTTTTCCAGGGTTGTAAATCTTGGATAATTTTAAGGTAAGCTCGAAGGTAAGGCTCAGAATTCTATAAAAAATTAATAGTCGCAGAGTAGTTTTTTTGCAGAGTGGTTTGGCTTTGTAAAAGTAATTCGATGAGCTACAGCTTTTGAGCTTTTACTATTCGATTGTTTAATTATATACAAATAACCATAAAGTAGTCGATCTCAAAAGAATCAATATCATGAATTAAAAAAAGAAAATAAGGGGGTGAAAAACAATTCAGCTATAAAGCCTAAAAAAATATTTTCTGTAATAACAGTCTGCTTTTCAATCCACCATTTTGCTTTAAAATAAAATACATACTATATAGGATTTTTAGCGGGAAAAAACGTTTTCTCTAATAACTCAGACATATTGGATCTGTTTTGTTCAAAAAATCTATCAAGTTATCAGGGACCGCGGAAACCCCTATATAGTGATTTTTAGCTGAACAAAAAATCGTTTTTCAAAAATAAGTCGGCGATTTTGTTTTTGAAAAAAAAATGTAATTGGTATTCAGCGACCTCGAAAACTGTTAAAAGTCTCTTTTTAGATGATCCCATGAATGCTCGATAGGGTTCAGATTCGGACCACATGCAGGCGATTCCAATCAAACAATTGAAAATTCATAAAAACCGGCTTGAAAATTAGAAAGTGAAGAAGAGTCTAACTTTGCCAAAATATTAGGGTTGTTTTATTTTTGCCAGTGATTATTATTATTAATAATCACTGGTATAGTATTAATCAAAATATAAATTATAATAATAATAATAATATTTATTTCAAACGGCCCCATTACAATGTGTTTATGTGAAACTAAATAATAAACCAGCAAAGTGGGTTGAAGTACATCGGATTAACAAAAAAAGAACATTTCCAAAAAAAAAATAAGAAATAATACGCTTAATATTAATAATAATACGCTAAAATGCCCTTAATATAATTATGATAACATTATAACAATACATATTATAACATTGTTTACAGGTGAGCTTTTTTGTAATAAAGATGTTCTATATATATCAAAATTAAATAATTCTCTTGAAATATTTAAATAACTTATTATTTTATAGTTTTCAATTTATTTGGTAGCATGTTTTACATAATATACACAACAAACGAGTTTTCGTGAAGGCACTAGTTCCTTCTTAAACGTAAATCTTGGTTCTTAAACCCCCAACCCGATTTGATCGACTCTGTTACACTGTTAGGCCAGTCAAATTAAAAAAATCGGTGGAAAAAAATCCTAGATAGTTGAATTTTTTTTATTCTTCCTTTACACTTGGGCAGACGTATATCAAAAGTTCCCAAGGGTGGGGGGGGGTGAGCTCGCGGAAGAGGGGGGGGTTTAAAGGTACCATAGTTCAGTTTTTTTGCTTATATCTCGGAAACGATTACTCCTATCGTTTTTTACCCCTCTTACAAAATGAAAGCTGATAAGATTTCATATTGCCGTAGGACTAACCGTAAGCGAGTTTATTAGACTGATAAAAGAAAAATTCTTTCACAAAATGTGCTTTATGTGCATTTAGAGTATAGTACTGTACAAGATTGATAATACTGACTTAATAGATGATTTGAATAAAACAGTAAATTAAATTTATTGGGTCCAGCACTTTATTAGACCGGAGAGGAGGTGACGAGGTTCTATAGCTATTCTATACTGTTTTGTTTAGTACAATATCAATAGATAGTTGATTTAATATAAATGATTTGAGTAAAACACATTAAATTGAATATATTGATTCCGAGTCGTCCTCATAAGTTGCATTTTCATCTTCATCCTAAACATTGAAAACCTACTTACAATCTGTTAATTACAATATTAATAGACAGATGATTTAATGTAGATAATTTGAATAAAACTTACAGTATCCTCATATGCCAGATTGCCGACTTCAACTGGAGGGCCGTTCGTGCACGCGCCCTCACAGTTATAGCATACTGAAGAGCAATTGATGCCTGCCTTGCGGCATCCGCAACGTGCACCACAGCCTTTGGTGCAACTGCAGAATATTTTTGAAAGGATTGCAGCTGGGGCAGGTTGATCTAAAAGGTTCTCAAGGGATGAAGATCTCCATCTACTCCTTTTATCCAACCCCCATCAGTAGGTTTGAGTTTTTTGCCGAGCCATTCTTGAACTTGCAAATAGACTCTGTATGAGTGTTGCAGTGCAGAACCCTTAGTTGGAGGTAGGGAGGAGAGGTCTGGCTTCACCCTTGTGGAGGATTTTAGGAATGCTACGTAACGCTGTTTGTTCATATATGTTATTCTAGCGTTGTACAGGGTAAGTCTCTTAAGATTGACACCCCCCTTACTCTCACTTATCCTTTACCGATTTAACTCATTCAAAAGAGGAGTGGACGCGGTTTTCGATGAATTTTTATAATCTGAGCACGGATATTAAAAATCTCGTAAGATATACGGGGTGGAAAATAAAACATGATTTTTTTAAATGGAACACCCCGTATATTTTTAGACCAAAATAATATCCTTAATTTTCCGAATAACTAACGAGTAATAACAATAAACAACATAAGCCTAATGAAAACAAATAAAAGTCAATATTAATACAGTAACACAATAGAGTAACACAATTTTATTTATAAACACGTAACGTAATTAAATATTTTCCACGTAACCACCACCATTCTGAATACACATTTGGCATCGCTTTATAAAATGGCTTCTCACCCTTTGAAATATATCACCATTTTGGTTTAATTCCTCAATTTTTACACGTATGCATTCGTTTAACTCATTCATATTATTAAAAACCCCAGTTTCGTATATATCTTGTTTTATCGTACCCCAAAGAAAAAAATCCATAGGTGTTAAGTCCGGACTTTTAGCGGGCCAATGTATAACACCGTGCCTTCCTATCCAAATAGGATATTTTCTGTTTAGGTATTCGGTGACGTTCCTTGCAGAGTGTGGTGGTGCTCCATCCTGCTGCCAAATAACAGATCTGTTATCCACTAAATTAATATTATCTAAATAATTTTCAACTGGATGTTGAAGAATATCCACATAACGTTGTGCATTTAAGGGCCCATTTATAAATACAGGACCTACAATAGCATCCTTGTGGATGCCACACCACACGTTTACAGTTTGGTATCCTTGTTTTTTTTATTTTTTTTTACAATATGTGGATTTCCCGCTGCCCAGTAATGTGCATTTTTTCTGTTAAAAATTCCCGCAGTAGAAAAATTGCTTTCGTCAGTCCAAAAGACATGACTTAGAAACTCATCATCTTCCTCTATTCTATCAAGTATGTCTCTGCAGAAGGTTAACCTGTCTTGAAGGTTGTTGTCGTCTAAATATTGAACGGGCCAAATACCTACTATATGGTTTAAAATTATGGCGATGTAATATTTTTATCACACTTCTTTGTGATATATCCAATTCTATTGCTGCGGCATAGGATGATTTGGATGGATTTTCAACAAAATATAGTAACGCGTTGAGTTCTGTGTCTTCTCCTGTTTTTGTTCTTCGCTTTTCCCTTTTCTTGTCTCTCAGAGATTCGGTATTCCTAAACTTTGCATACATGTTTTTAAACCTATTTTTGGAAGGAGCCGTTCTCGAAATAACCTAACATACTCCTTCCGAGCAAGAGACTTATTCTTGTTGCACTGAATATAAATTTCTGTTTTCTCTTTTAAAGTAACTCTTTTCGCTGTTCCAATGAATATACCATTTTCAAAATAACTTGCTTCTTTACGAACACTACGTATTTTTTACGCTAATATCTAAGAGAGTGAACTACTATCTCACAAAAAACTGGATGACATCTGTCAACAAATAAACAATGCAAATATGCATTGTTTCCAGAGGTATCTTGATGTTCTTATTTTATAATTGACACACCCGTAATGTGATAAGTTTTTAGTAATATCTCACGAACAGGTAGAGTGATTATATAACAATTACACATTTTTGGATTCAGAAAATTACGGACATTATTTTGGTTTAAAAATATACGGGGTGTTCCATTTTAAAAAATCATGTTTTATTTTCCACCCTGTATATTTTACGAGATTTTTAATATCTGTTCTCAGATTATAAAAATTCATCAAAAACTGTGTCCTCCTTTTCCTTTTCCTACTCCTTTTTTTTGATTTAACTCCTTTTTTGAATGAGAAATCGGCAAAGGATAAGTGAGATTGACACCCCCTTGGGTGTCAATCTTAAGAGACTTACCCGATACATTGCTAGAAACATCTGCTCCCCGGCATTTTGCAACTTTCCTTAGGTGTTGAAGTCTTTGTGTAAAATACGTTGGAGAGTAAATGCAGGGCGCTGTTCCTTATGAATAATTTAGCAATTTAATGGTAATAGTAGGTTCAGCACCTATTATGGGATAATTTTGTTATTATTATTATCTGATTTTGTAGAATATTTTGCCAGTTAAATTTTTTATAAGAAAGTAAAAACCGATGGGAGTGACCGTTTCCGCGATATAAGCAAAAGACTGAACAATTTTAACTTTAACCCCCCCCCCCCTTTCTCGACCTCACCCCCCCCACCTTCGGGGACTTTTGATATATGTCTACCTAAGTGGAAAGGAAGCGTTTAAAAAACAACTCTCTAGGAACTTTTTCCACCGATCGTCCTATTTTTGTTTAATTTGACTAGGCTAAAATGATTTTTCTTTTATCAGCCTAATAAACTCGCTTACTGTTAGTCCTACGACAAAAATGCAAAGGAACATTTTTATATGAAATCTTATCACCCTTCATTTTAACAGGGTAAAAAACGATAGGAGTAATCGTTTCCGAGATATAAGCAAAAACTGAACTATGATACCTTTAAGCCCCCCCTCCCTTTCTCAAGCTCACCCCCCACCATCGGGGACTTTTGATATATGTCTACCTCAGTGTAAAGGAAGCGTTTAAAAAAAGTTGCAACTCTCTAGGAATATTTTCCACTGATCGTCCTATTTTTGTTTAATTTGACTAGGCTATGTCTTCAACATTTTCATTATGTAAATTGCCTTCTGTATCAAATGATATCCATTGATAAAATTATATCATCCAAAAAGCCTTTAAGAATGAAACAAACAAATCAAACAACAATTGAAAATGAACAAGTGTGAATACTACAGTTAATAATAATTATTTGAGGTAAACAACTTTTTTTATTAGGAGAACACCACGCAGAGTAAAATAAACGAACATCATAGCCCGGTTCCACGAAACAGCCTCGCCCGGCTAGCAGTCTTTTGTTTCACAACTGGTCATTTGGCATATCAGCTTGTGCTCGACTACATGTCATATAGGAGGTGATAAGTTACATTGATAACGCGAATTAAGTGTCTGCACAAAAGAACTACTAAAAATAAACTTATTCACACTTTAAGGAACAAACTTTAAAATAAAGATAATTGACAAAGTAATACATCTTATAAGTCGCGGTGCTGCATGGTGGTGCTGCACGTAGCCGACCTTATCGGTCTGCAGGTATAATTGTAACATCGAAATATGCGACATAAAAACCCGAGCAAAAAACCCTCATTATATCGATCTCTTCACACGTGCTACCGCATTTTTAACAGCGTTGTCAAGCATAACCGATTTCCAGGAATTTAAGGAAAAACAAATGATTTTATATACATCGCCCATCACATTATGACATTATCATGTAGTATAAGAAAATATTGATCACACTATATACATTTCGTCATATCATAAAACAATTAGATGGTGAATGTGATGCAGAATAGGAATATTTCCCATTCAAATATTACGGATCCATTTTACACGTTCCTCGGCCGTGTCATCGGCATCATTGGCATTCATTTGGATGCCTAAATTGCCTAATACCATCGAACGTGGTAAAGTTTTGTGGTAAAGTGGGGTCAACAATAATTCTTGAAATAGAAGTAATACAGTTATTCTTTAATTTAGTGTATTATTTTGATGGTTTTTGTGTTAAAATTGATTAGTTATTAGTATTCTATCAAAACATAACAACTTGTTGAATGCATGCTTCTTTATAGTGACGATTTTAGCTTGCCCTAAGAAAAGTTATACTGCCCCGATCTCCCATTGCGGCAATTGTGGGTATCCTTGGAAATTTTTTTGTCTCATATTTCGATGTTACAAACAGTACGCGCTGAATGATGCCATTATAAAGAGGCATAGCAACGGACATCCCTGGTAGAGACGCTGAATTTAAAATATTATAAATTGAGATTGGAAAAGCTGTTCTCCCATATTCAAAGTAAGGGATTTTAGGCAGGAATGTTAAAGAACATTTTCAGTATTCACAGGTACCTATATAGTAGCTTCTATTTTTAGTATAATCTGCGCCTATTTACTTGCCATGTTCGCATAATTTTAACAGTGTTACAGGTTACAGTGTACCTTAAAGTAGATAGGCAGTTCGAGAAATATCCCGAGAGACCGTCGCAAATTTAATTGGGAAATCGATTGAGTACGCGAATTGCTCAATCAGCCTATTTTAAGCTCCGAATCATTAGAATTGGAGAAGTAATTAGTATTTCAACGTTTAATTAATAATAAAGCGCGACACGAGGAGGTAAGCTTTGATCACGCTAATGAATATCCCAAGGCACATAATTAAAAAATGGGAAATCAATAAGACTTGAGATACGTACGTAATTGGGCTGCATTTATACTCTTATCATTAATTATGTTTAAAGTTGGCGCTGAGGTTTGCAAAAACTCGAAAAATTAGAGACTAAATCGCTAATTACGTTTCCCCGGGGAAAATATATTCGGATAAGTAGCAGTTTCAGCGTTTTGACATACGGGCGAAGCTACATTTCAGCGACCTAATAATAAAAGTCAAGACGGCTAGAAGCGCCCTGTAAATCTCTCCTTAAAATCTTGGAAATCTTTTTCATTTTTCACACTAACTAACTTTCATGACAATATGGGTGATTAACTACAAGTTGATGATTTATCTTACTGCCTGAATGTAAACCGTACCCTCTAATGTGCCTTTAAAACTTTAGAGCCGCAAGTTTTTGCTCTTCTCTTACCTTATCCTACCTTATTTTTTACCTAAATACTCATTTATCTTAAGTTCTGTTTTTCAAAACTTCAAACTACTTGAATTAATAATATGAGCGTGAGCATGAGTATCTATCAGAATACTTACGAACATAGGCGCCGTCCTGACAGGGGCCGACAAGTTGATAATAGACGTTGTACGATGTACCTTAAATCATAAGTTAGGATACTACGCGTAATACAATACAAAATTTCTTACGTATCATATGTAGAAAAGTGTGAGTTGTTGATATTATAACTAAGTATATCTATAAATAATCATATTAATATAATATGTTATAAATAATAGATGAACTATAATTGATGTTAGAAATCACTTAGCGTAGAGATTTCTCGTTAAAGTATTGTGGAAGACAATTTAGGTATCAAATAATATATTATCGGAAATGATTACGAATACAAGAATGTATCAAAATATATCATATATAGAAAAGAAAATGATAGTAGGTATATATTATATAAGAATTAGGAATGTAAATGTAGGTATAGTAGACAGAGTGAATGTGTAAAGATGCTAAGCATAAATAAACTCGATAACTAAAGTGAGAAAGTGAATCTATGCATGGCATAGAGATATATTATAGAGAATGGTATATGGCGTAGACTTTATTATAAAAAGAAATCAAGAGATCAGGAAAACAACAAGGGTGGAAACCAAGCAAGACAATAATAATTTAGCAAGAAAAGGGGATGCCATGGTGAAATAAGACAAGGAGATTGCAGATAGAAATTGAAAAGCGGATTTGCAGCTAGAAATTTAGAAGCAGATTGCAGATAGAAATAAGTGGAGAAGAAGATTAAAATAATTGTTGCGTTGCGGAGAAACCAGATAGACGGGGTTTGCTTAAAAATAATCACAATTATCCGGACAAGAGCAATGTTGTGAAAATAAAAGCGTAAAGAAGCAACGTTGGACAAATTTAAGATACCTTATTCGAATATAAGTCGTGACTATAAAATGAGATATCAAAACTTTTGAACAATTATCTAAATTATCAATTGCTTATTTTCGTAAAAGATCAATTTTTAAATAGAGCTCATAGATATTAGATTTTTAGTGAAACCAATTCGGACTTCCATAATCAAAATTTCCCAAAATTGTACTGTCAATAATTTGTCAATAATTTTATATTAGGTTACGCAGCGGATAGATTTTTACAATAGTTCATTGCCTCATACCTACCACATTACATTTATATCATTATCTCATACCTACCACATTACAATATTAAATTTTTCTTCGTGTTGTGTATTGTATGGTGTATCACAGCTTACTTCTAGAAAATACTCCTGAGATAATTAAATAGGTATACTGATTACCGAACATAGCCGGAGCATAAGAGTTAGAAAAAGGTACATAAAATTTTCATTAACATCAATTAAATAAAAATTAAATTTAGTATAAATAAGGAGTACCTTAGGCTACTTTTTTTAAATTTTTGTCTGTCTATCTGTTTGTTCCGGCTGATCTCCTGAGCGGCTTGGCCGATTTTGACGGGACATTCACTGACAGATAGCTGATGTTATAAGGAGTAACACAGGATATTTTTATTTTAGAAAAATTAGTATTAGGGTTCCGTGCAAAAAATAAAATATAATCCTTGAAATTGTGAATAAAATCGATCTCCGTAACGGCTGTAGCAATTTTGACGGGACTTACTGACTGACAGCTGATGTCATAAAGAGTAACTTAGGCCATTGTTATTTTAGAAAAAGAATTAGGGTTTTAGTAGGGTTTTTTGAAAGTATGATTTTTAAAGTTGTATATGTATGCTGCAAGACATTCTCGGGGTCCATGGTTTATGGTTGAAATAATAGAAGGGTTTAATTTTAATCGACATACTTGGGATTTTGGATTTATTTATATCTAAATTTTTTATTTTATTTTTTCTCTTATTATATATTTTCTAATATATTCAATATATTTAAAAAACATGTTTTTCGGAGACTTTTAATGTCTTAGTGTGTTCTTAAAGAGTTTCTTAAGATTTTTTCAGTTGTTATGCTTCTATGTTATATACATTGTGGCTGAGTTTTAATTACGCTTTCATTAATTTTCATTAATCTCAAACTATTTTCAAATTTAAAAAAAATAAGTGTATAGTTTTCGTAAATTGTGAGACTTTCACTAATGAGTGTGTAAAAAAACAAATCGCTCTTAAAATGTGCTGTTTTTCATATATATCGCTTTCTCAATATTTTTTAAAATTTTATTCTGATCAAATATGATATTATTGAGTACGTACTCATATACTTAGTTATACCTATATTAAAGCTAAGAAATAATAGGTACTTACCTAATATGTCTTAGCTTTAATATAGTTCTAATTAAGTGCATAAATGAGCATTTGGTAAATGGAAACAAGTGAATGGTATTTCTAATCATCTGTATTATGTGCTATTCGCAATCTCTACTCAAGCGATCAGGGGTGACCTGTTTGATGCATGAATTATAAAATAACAAATGCCAATGATATCTCAAGTGAAATGTTTCCCATCAACTTTCGCTTTCAAACACGTTAGAACAGCTGTTTTTTTTTCGTTTAAAACATCTCTGCTATAATCATGTACAAAAAATCATTACATTTGTTATTTTACTCTCTCGCTTGTATTCGCTTGACAGTTTTAATCTCGCTTGTCCTACGGAACATAACAGTGAGATATGAACTTTGTTACGGAATTATTTGTGTATATACAAGCAAATCATGGTAGGTTCAAACTCTAAACTTATATTAGTTTGGCCGTATATGAGGGAGCTCCATTTCTGTTTGGAATTACGTGATATATATGGCTACATAGCATTATTCTACATGCTTCATTATTTTGCATGCTACATTGCATGTAAAATAGTATACATTTCAAGGATTGAAACATCAATCCGTTATTGGTGACATTGTATGGGTCAATTGCGAACATGATACGGTGGAAGACAAGTAGCGTAAAGGGTAGGTAATTAACGGAAAATATCACGCACTAAATTTTGACCGTTCTTTGATGGATGCGAGATCTACCAATTACAGAAAAACAAGTAAGAAAATTAAATAACCTGGTCACCACGCTTATTAGCCGAAAAAAACGGCAGATAGAAGAAATAAGTCAAGCAAACATATTTTGTCCAAGGGATAGTTTATAGTAGTAGTAGAAAGGACCCGAAAAGTGTCCATCCTTACTGTGGGCATCCACCCAGTTTTCACGGAAAACTATCCCCGGAACGGGACAACTACGGTTTTCGCGTTTTTCTTCGAAACCATCTGAAGGGAAAAAGATGTAATAACGGAAATGTTCTTTATTAAATTCTACACATTTGTTTTAGCGTTTGTTAACTTATTAGAGAGATGGCAACAATAAAAAGCTGTTGCCACACGGTATATATTTGATACTTTTTTCTCTCTTGAAATTGTTCGAAATACCGCGTATTTCGTGAGTAAGAAGCTCGCAAAGTTTCCGGTAAACTGTTGGTTTTTTGATTTCCCACGAAGGAAATTTTTTCCCCTACCATGAAAACCTGGAGTTTGAACATCGAGGACACGATGTTCAGCAGTTTCGGAGTCATCCGCTACCTTGGGAGTTCAGGACAATTGTTTCGTCTAACGATGTCGATGTAAAATTGCGATGTTCCCGGAAAAAAAAATTTATTTTTCTCATTCAAGACTTCTTTACCGATTTTCCGTTAACACCATTCCAACGTTCACCCTCGAAAATATAGGGTCAGGTGGTGGGTCAGAATATCGCCCACCACCCCACCAATTAAATTCTATCGCAGGTCGAAATGAACTACACAACCCAGGAGCGCTCATTGGTTAACTTGTCAGATATTGAACTGTAACTTTAGACTGTAACTGTAACAGATTTAACAGAAATATTTTTTCTAGGTTTTTGGGATGGTAAAGATAGTTGGTTCTCATTTTCTGTCACCAAGTGGCAACTTTGCGAATTTTTGTCAAAAAAATTTTTTAAAAAATATTACAAGGTAGTGGAAAAGGCTTCGTGGCTCCAAGCAAAAATATTACTTGGAGCCACGAAAATTTTTCCTGTAATCTTGGATATACAATGAATCATCCTGCCAAGTTTCAAATTCAGATTTTTTTTTATGTTTGCCCAATTTTAGGAAGGGCTTGTGAAAGTTTATGTGCGGGGGAAATTAGCAGAAAATATTTTTTCGGCAAGCGGCAGGTCTCCCAGATGCCGTAAAATCCTTTTTTCTACAATCGCCTCAATAGTAGGCTTTTGCGCTTTCAGTTCTCAACGCAAAGTACGCCATTTCCGATGATGACATAATTGTCGGTTTAAAGCGGCAATAGTGTCAATTCTCGCTCGCTTCTTTATTATAAATTCCTTAGCAGGCGCTTGTCAGTCAAAAATGACACATGAGAAATGTAGCTAACAAAAAAAAACTTAAAAATCGGTTCATATATAAACATATGTCAAATACATACAAGAACACACTATATTAAGCAATTGTAGAAAACATGTTGTATTGCCGCTGCCATTGCCGCTTTTGAAAGAATACGGTAAATTTCTTTCGCAAGCGGCAATGCAGTACTTTGCGCTCTTAACACACAAATAACTATTCTATCATTTCGTAGCAAACTTTTGAATATTCGGGAAATTTTTCGTTAAGAGCGCCGCAGCATCATGCATTGACGTGCTGCACCCCTGCTACCCAATTCGAATTTGTATAGGGGGGATCAGCCTACATGAAAGCAAGCATTTCTTACACCGTGTAGCAACAGCCTTTTATTGTCGCCATATCTCTACTATATCCCCCACTGATTTCCTTCTATCGGCGTTCAAAGTGTAGGGCAGTTTCGAGCACTGGACGAAAAATCGGAACTACGCCATTTTTCAGAGCGAATATCTATAAAACGGCTTGCTGTTTTTCACATTTTTCCCCAAACACACATTTTCTTCTACACAAAATGAAATGTCATTTAATCAAAAATCTCATTTAATACGTACATAAATTGTATTAGATTTTTCCTGTTATTCCCTGTTGCTTGTCAAATAAATATTTCAAGATGTCATATAACCAGTTTCTACAACAAAATATTGAGAAGGAAAAGGTTTTGTCGAAGTAAACTTCCTTATAAGTGTCGATGTACTTTGATAAATAAAAACGCAAATATTGATATCGATTAAAAATTTGTTGATTTGTAACTCGAAGACCGAGGCCAATGATTCATTTCACCTAAAGAATATATTATCAATTTTTCCAAACAATGTAGGTATCAGGTACTTGATCAACCTTATCACCGACGTTAAAAAAACAGCAGTATGGTAATCCATTAATCATACCATTAATCATGGTATACCCACTTCTATACAAATGGCTTGCCTCGTGCCAAAATTCACCAGCGAACGGTCATCGTATTGATAATTCATCTAATTTCGTGTGACGGTTTGATCCCCAGGGAATACGACTCATGAGATTTTTAGTGCTATTCGTTGTTCCCCAGAATAAAAATTGCACCCTGGTCCCTTCCGGTCGGGCATCGCCTTATATATCCCGATTTTCTCTGGCTGTAAAACTGGAAACACATCGGACCTAAACGTGTATAAATTTGGCTGATTTAGAAATGAAAGTGTATGGCTCCCACAACGGTCGTATTTCATTGCAGTTTTATTGCTTTCTGATACCCGAGAAGTGGTCCGTACAAATAATATAATTTTCGGAATTTAATTGCCATATTGGAATGCAATTTTGTATAATGATTAGAAGCAATATATTTTATTAAGAAGGCGGATCACAAAACTCGAAGGGGTAGCCTTATTGTTACTTTCTGTTAAAAAATAATATTCGACCACCAATATAAGTGCTCAAAAACAAACTCTACGATCAATGTAAGATTCCTATAACGCACAGGAAAAATATCGCACGGCTCGGTAAAAAGTCTCAACGGTTCCATAAGAAATACATGGCTATCCGCGAATCCAGAAATGAGTACGCCCCCTTGCGGAATAAATTCGAACCGAGGAAAGCGAGTGATAATTTGAAGTTAAACGTTCTGTGAGCTGTGAGTTTAAACCGCCAAACCGTCACGATTCCTCGTTTACGACGTTACTGTTTTGGTTACTGTGGTTTTATTACTCTTTAGCTGTGCTCTTTAGTTTTACTGTTGGCTGTGTTTTTTTTGCGAAACATTTTCGACCCCCAGGAAAGCAAGTTAATAATTTCCTTCACTTCGTTTACTGTGATTTATTGTTTGCTGTGTTCTTAGCTGTGTTGTTTTTACAACAAGAAGTTCAAGTTTGTAGTGGAGACATTGTTACAACTTTTACGTCAACCATCATTCGACCTCCTAAATTCTCTTGTAACACTTATACAAAAACTATATGGTGATAAAAAAAACATAAATTAGGTGGCAAAGAGGATTGTTTTAGTTTTTATTAAATTAAAGATGGGATTAAAATTTAATGTTTTATCTTTTTTATTTAAAGTATCTCCAACTTTATTTAAGTTAATATGTAAGTTAATATTTAATATTTAATTAGTAAAATTATATACTTGACATTTACTAATGCCTCGCCCTCAGGGCCGCCGCGTCCTATTGTGCAATGTGTGCAAAGCACACGGGCGGCCGAAATAATGGGGCGGCCAAATGGATAACATGTCAAAAAAATCAAACGTTACATTTTCTGGAGTTTGTCTACAATAATTTATTATGAATAAAAAATATTGCCTTTCCATTCTGCGGGCACGCCGTCACCCGTCAAACGTCATCATAAAATATTCAAATTTATTTTGTCTTTGTATCTGTCGCCGCCGCTGCCTTGGTTTACAAGATTAGTACATGATTTACGATACCGACAGAAGTTCGAAGTTTAACAATACAAGCCGGCGTACGGCGTATCAGGGCGGCGCCTTTTAATTTGCGGTGCGCGGTGCATCTCAGCTGCAGGTGTTCTTTTTGCGATATTATTGGTTCTCCGTGATTTTTTATACTTTATAAAAAAATGTGCTTTGGGTCATTGTCTTTGGATTTCATTCTGAATTTCAGTTTATTTTAAGACGCGTACGGGATTGGTATTATATTACTTTCTTAACATTTGAACATTTATTTCTAACCTGAACAATGTCCGATGATAGAAAAACTAAACGTTTGTCAGGTTTCCAATATAGACAAAAAAAGAAACTTAAAATAGAACAGCAGCAGCAATTATCGGGTGCTTTCGAAAAATTTTTGACTAGTAGGAGTGCAGGACCGGGGCTGGGGCAAACAGGTGCAGGTGCAAGTACATCGGACAATGCGATAGCAGCTATTGCAAGTACAAGTGATGATGGTGTAAGTGTAAGTGTAAGCGATGACATAAATTTGGCTTCGGAATCCGAATCCCCTCAATCCCCAAATCAGGACAAGAATGCGAGCGACAGCGATAATGTAGAAGATAATTTTGCAGAACCACTTGAAGAAACAGAAAGTCATAGTAGTGTAAGTCTGAGTTTGAGTTTAAACAATGGGATATATTCAAATGATCCTGGAAAATGGCCCGAAATAATGAGTATAAAAGATATTGAATTTTTGACTGAAAATTTCCCCTCTCAAATTCTAAACTTAAATTTTCCGAAAGATACTCAGCAAAGAAGATTTGGAGAGTCTTATTACTACCGGAAATTAGACAACGGAGAAAAAATTCATCGACAGTGGTTATTATATTCTGTCTCTTTGGACAGTGTCTTTTGTGGAGCATGTAAACTTTTCGGGTCAGAAGACAAATTGGAACATTTGGCAGGAGCACGCGGGGTGAATGATTGGCAACATTTATCTTTTATTCTTAAAAGGCACGAATCTAGTTTAAGTCACATTAAAAATATTAAAAAAATGGCTGAACTCAGCTCTGCTTTAAAAAAAGGGTCAACTATAAATTCAGCCGAGCTGCGCATATATGAATTAGAAAAAAATCATTGGAACGCGGTTATTGAAAGACTAATGTCTATTGTGAAATTCCTTTCGAAGCAGTGTTTAGCATTCAGAGGATCTTCTCAAAAACTATTCACACATAATAATGGAAACTTTCTTCAGTTGGCTCAGTTACTTTCTCAATTTGATGCTGTATTATCGGAGCATCTTCGTCGAATACAATCTTCCCAGCATAAGAATATGCCACACTATCTTGGTATGCAAATTCAAAATGAGATGATTTCATTGTTAGCAGACGCCATTCAGTCTGAAATTCTTGAAAGGGTAAGGCGCGCAAAATATTTTTCTGTTATTCTTGATTGCACCCCAGATGTAACACACACCGAACAAATAACAATGATTATTCGATTTGTATCATCTTCAGCACCAATTGAAATTTATGAACATTTTTTATGTTTCTGTCCTGTAACAGATACTACAGGTAAAGGGCTGTTTGATTTTTTAATTAACAAATTGAAAGAATTCGATTTAGATATACATAATTTACGAGGCCAAGGATATGACAATGGCGCTAACATGCGCGGAAAACACATTGGTCTTCAGAAACGAATTTTAGACTTATATTCAAGAGCATTTTACGTTCCGTGTTCCGCACACAGTTTAAACTTAGTTGTCAACGATGCTGTGAAAATTAGTTTTGAATCTGTGGAATTTTTCAATTTGGTTCAAGAATTGTACGTATTTTTCTCTGCGTCTACACACAGGTGGAATATACTCTTAAAACATGTTTCTAAACTTACATTAAAACCGTTGTCGGAAACCCGATGGGAGAGTCGAATTGATGCTATCACCCCTCTAAAAACTCAATTAACTGAAATTTATGATGCCTTGGTTGAACTGACTGACGACGCAAATAGAGATATGAATACCAGGAGTATGGCAAATAATCTGGGCCATAAAATTAAATCGTTTAAATTCATTTGCTCAGTTTTAATTTGGCACGACATTTTAAATAAAGTTAATGTTGTCAGCAAAATGATGCAAAATCCTAAATTGAATATTGGAAACTGTGTAGATGCATTAGAAAATTTAAAAACGTTCTTCAGAGAAATGAGAACAGATGCAACATTCGAAATTATTATAGAAAACGCAAGAAAAATAGCAGTAGAAATTGGCGCAGAAGAACAATTTCCAATAATCGGAGTAACGCGTATTAGAAAACGAAAACGACTTTTTGACTATGAACATGAAGATCAACCCATTCAAGATCCAAAGCGGAATTACAAGGTGGATTTCTTTTACAAGATTTTGGATTGCACACAGGCTGTAATAGAAGACAGATTTCAATTGTTGAAGGAACACACATCAACATTTAAGATTTTTCACAATTTTTCAGAACTAAAAAATATTAATGACAATCATTTGAAAAACACATGTGCCGTTCTGGAAGAAGCACTTAATGATACGTCGCAAAATCACTCAGATATTAACGGATTAGAGTTATTCGAAGAAATCAAGTCATTGCAACTGCATATAATGTTAAACATGACCGCTACTGAAGCTCTAAACTATATATATGAAAATGGTTTGTGTTCTTCTTTTCCGAACGTGGTAGTGATTCTGAGAATTTTTTTGACGATACCTGTAACAGTGGCCTCGGGCGAACGATCGTTTTCGAAGTTAAAAATTATAAAAAACTATTTGAGGTCGGCCATGACCCAGGATAGACTATCAGCATTAGCAACAATTTCCATTGAACATGAAATAAGTGACGCTCTTGACATAAAATTACTAATCAAGAAATTTGCGGAAGCCAAAACCCGAAGGGCCACTTTTTAACTCATAATGACGATTCCATCTCCATCATTGTTTATGTAAGTGCGTTTTTTTCTTTTTCTCTTTCTTTCTGTTTTCGCTGCCTATGCAATGCACCGGACCGGATATATTATTTTGGTGTGGGGGGGCGGCAAAATTGTTACTTGCGCACGGGCGGCCAATGGATGCGCGGCGGCCCTGCTCGCCCTCTACAACATATCTACTCTCTGAAGTGGCTTGCAGGTAAGAAAACACTTTTCCCAATGAAAGAAAAACCTCTTCATTTAAATCGTCCATCCTAACCTAAAAATAACGTTTTATATCAGTACAGGTACGTCGTATAAACATCTATTCTACGGATAAACAAAACTACATACCTTTGTTTTAAAAATCCCTTGAAGTGGATAAACGATTTGTACGTATAAAAATGTCCCAGTTAAGAAAATTTTCTAGAGTTTAAACACAGCACACGTAACGGCACGGAAGAAATTTTACTCGCTTTCCCGATAGTTCATTCAGTCCCACTTTATAAATGTACCGAGAAAATACACAAATACAATACAATACAAATACAGGGCTTGATCCCTGAAGTAGCCCGAGAGGAGTGACTATAAGTAGATCGTAGGTAATTATATAGTACTCAATGCGTGTTGTTAGCAATTTCGCACTCATGGAATCACTTTTCCATTCATGTGTAAAATGCTTCTTACAACATTTAATATACTAATTTTGACGCCGTGAATATGCAATTCCAGTAAATATGCTGTAATTGCATCAATTTTGATGATAAAACAATGATAAAAAACAGACTGTTCGACAGACAAGACATGTTCGACTGTATAGATTTTTTATTTAAGTACTGGTATAATGCAGAGGGTGTTCCAAAAAAATTATGATAAGCATGTGGCATATAAATGCGAATTGGAAAAATAAATAAAAGAACGTTCCCAAACATATCAAAGGAAGTGTATAACCTTATGTATATATCTGGAAAGAAATTTGGTCTCAAAGCAAGTTTAGTTATTGCAGAATATTTGTCAGTCTTAATAGGTCAGTTAACATTCAGTCCCACTTTATAAATGTACCGAGAAAATACACAAATACAATACAATACAAATACAGGGCTTGATCCCTGAAGTAGCCCGAGAGGAGTGACTATAAGTAGATCGTAGGTAATTATATAGTACTCAATGCGTGTTGTTAGCAATTTCGCACTCATGGAATCACTTTTCCATTCATGTGTAAAATGCTTCTTACAACATTTAATATACTAATTTTGACGCCGTGAATATGCAAGTCCAGTAAATATGCTGTAATTGCATCAATTTTGATGATAAAACAATGATAAAAAACAGACTGGACAGACAAGACATGTTCGACTGTATAGATTTTTTATTTAAGTACTGGTATAATGCAGAGGGTGTTCCAAAAAAATTATGATAAGCATGTGGCATATAAATGCGAATTGGAAAAATAAATTAAAGAACGTTCCCAAACATATCAAAGGAAGTGTATAACCTTATGTATATATCTGGAAAGAAATTTGGTCTCAAAGCAAGTTTAGTTATTGCAGAATATTTGTCAGTCTTAATAGGTCAGTTAACATTCAGTCCCACTTTATAAATGTACCGAGAAAATACACAAATACAATACAATACAAATACAGGGCTTGATCCCTGAAGTAGCCCGAGAGGAGTGACTATAAGTAGATCGTAGGTAATTATATAGTACTCAATGCGTGTTGTTAGCAATTTCGCACTCATGGAATCACTTTTCCATTCATGTGTAAAATGCTTCTTACAACATTTAATATACTAATTTTGACGCCGTGAATATGCAATTCCAGTAAATATGCTGTAATTGCATCAATTTTGATGATAAAACAATGATAAAAAACAGACTGGACAGACAAGACATGTTCGACTGTATAGATTTTTTATTTAAGTACTGGTATAATGCAGAGGGTGTTCCAAAAAAATTATGATAAGCATGTGGCATATAAATGCGAATTGGAAAAATAAATAAAAGAACGTTCCCAAACATATCAAAGGAAGTGTATAACCTTATGTATATATCTGGAAAGAAATTTGGTCTCAAAGCAAGTTTAGTTATTGCAGAATATTTGTCAGTCTTAATAGGTCAGTTAACATTCAGTCCCACTTTATAAATCTACCGAGAAAATACACAAATACAATACAATACAAATACAGGGCTTGATCCCTGAAGTAGCCCGAGAGGAGTGACTATAAGTAGATCGTAGGTAATTATATAGTACTCAATGCGTGTTGTTAGCAATTTCGCACTCATGGAATCACTTTTCCATTCATGTGTAAAATGCTTCTTACAACATTTAATATACTAATTTTGACGCCGTGAATATGCAATTCCAGTAAATATGCTGTAATTGCATCAATTTTGATGCTAAAACAATGATAAAAAACAGACTGGACAGACAAGACATGTTCGACTGTATAGATTTTTTATTTAAGTACTGGTATAATGCAGAGGGTGTTCCAAAAAAATTATGATAAGCATGTGGCATATAAATGCGAATTGGAAAAATAAATAAAAGAACGTTCCCAAACATATCAAAGGAAGTGTATAACCTTATGTATATATCTGGAAAGAAATTTGGTCTCAAAGCAAGTTTAGTTATTGCAGAATATTTGTCAGTCTTAATAGGTCAGTTAACATTCAGTCCCACTTTATAAATCTACCGAGAAAATACACAAATACAATACAATACAAATACAGGGCTTGATCCCTGAAGTAGCCCGAGAGGAGTGACTTATTAGTAGATCGTAGGTAATTATATAGTACTCAATGCGTGTTGTTAGCAATTTCGCACTCATGGAATCACTTTTCCATTCATGTGTAAAATGCTTCTTACAACATTTAATATACTAATTTTGACGCCGTGAATATGCAATTCCAGTAAATATGCTGTAATTGCATCAATTTTGATGATAAAACAATGATAAAAAACAGACTGGACAGACAAGACATGTTCGACTGTATAGATTTTTTATTTAAGTACTGGTATAATGCAGAGGGTGTTCCAAAAAAATTATGATAAGCATGTGGCTTTCCTTTTTCCATATGTCAATTAAATTTATATTTCAGGATAATTCCTCTATTCACAAATCACGAGTTGTTACTGAATGGCATACAAACCATATTAACACTCTGCCTTGGCCCTCTAAGTCGCCGGATTTAAATCCGATAGAAAATGTATGGGCACAAATGGAAAAAGACATGTATAGCAGAAATTTCCGACCAGCGAACGTAGAAGAACTGTGGTTGGCAATTGAAAATGCCTGGGAAAATATTGGCGAGGATTACACCAGGACACTAATATTGTCTATGAGAAATAGGCTTCAAAAAGTTATAAACGCGAATGGTGATACCAAATGGACCAAATATTAATTTAAAGTAATTTTCTTGAGTTCTCAGTTAGTTTGTTAATTTAATGGATTTTTTTACAAGAGACGTCCTTACCATATAGATTTTCCTTAATAAATACTGTGTATAAAACGCTGTCACCCTATAACTGACAGATACTTCAACCTAAAATAATTTTGAATGTGATCTGTTTACAAAAGCCTGCTTCACAATGGGAAAATTTCCAAAATTTCGTTTCAAAAAAAGAGTTGTTTACTTTCAATTGAACGGCACTGTACCATGGTTAGAGGATCTTGAACCAAAGAAACGGGTGCGTTACTTTTTAGAATAACAAGATTCCAGAATGAGGTACCAGATGGTATATTTGATGATGAAAAACTTTTTCATTGCCTGATCTTATCATTTTGTTTCATGCCCAGGCCACTTGTCTACCAGCAATTTGCCCCGCGGCTGGTTATACCTTCCAGTTCTGTTTGTACTACCCTGGCATTTTTATCCGTAGTCCACTTACATTGGAATACCAGACTTCTGCAATATATACCACAGCCTGCTCCATCCTTCCTCTTTGATCCGTAACGGCGCGGCGGAAATTATCTTGATCATTAATTTTTATGGTATAAGGTGTATCAAAGACTACCATCTGTACACGTTTTGATAGCCACAGTCCATAGGCGGCATCTAGTTTGGCCACTGCTTGTGTTTAGTTGTATACTAACAGATTTGAGGTATACCATGGTAATCAAGGCACTTCTTCTAGATGTAGATCTAGCGGTGGAAAGTACACTATTACCTTCATCGCTCCCGTTGTTGTTGCATAACTCCGATTATGCTCAGACAGACAGTTCTTTGTACCTGGTACAGCTTGAGTTTTGCTGTTATTTGTTTGTCTCTAGCCCCCAGACAACAGCTTTATAGGCCATTGCTCATATGATAGCAGTGTACAGTGTACAACCACATGATAACCTTGGGTTTTAGTCCCCAGTTTTTCCCTATGGTTCTGCGACACTGCTCATATGCTGCCATTTTTATTCTTCTTTCAAGGTGAATCCAGTTTATTAGCATCGAAGGGTACACCCAGATATTTCACCTGCGGTACAAAATTTGAAACTGTGTTTAGGAGAACGGGTGCCCTCATTGTATCCTTGTGAGGATTACCGTTTCCGTCTGTCTGGGGTTGACGGATAGGGCATGCTCCTGACATCAATTTTTGATTCTTCTTAGGGTCATACGCATTCTCTGGCAAAGGACACCTTCGAATTTTCAATTAATCCATGCAATCGTGTAGAATCCTTCCGTGTTGAGGTGGTTTAGGAGGCTGTCAAGCACCAGGTTCCATAGCAGTGGCGATAAGACACCTCCTTGCGGACAGCATCTCGAACCAATCATCTTGCGAATCACTGCGTATTTAAATCTGTAATACAGGTCACCGTTGGGATGTTAAGATTACATTGTTTTAGAAGTCATGTAAGCTACATAATAGATATGTTATGTAATAGAATAATAATAGAACAACAATAGTTATGGTAGAGGTTATGTCGCCGTATAGCATCGAAGGCTTACTTTATTTCACGTCAGGTGGCGTATCGCTTAGCTGCATTGGCTGATGGTGGATTCATTGATTGTTAAATGTGTTAAACACATCGCGGGCGCCCGCAGGAAATGCTGCAATGAGCTCACAAGTACCACAAGGGAGGGCTTCATGCAGTTGTCTCGAAAACAAACGCAGGGGACGATAACGAATTCAATGACTACAAGCCACAAAACGAGGAGGCTGAATAGTACAATACAAACTTCGGCCAATATAGTAGATAGTGGATGTGGATGTGCCCTTGCGGTCGTTACACAAGCAAAATGGCAAATGCCTCTGGGCGATTATCATAACTCGGCATCAGCTGCCAACTGACGCAAAATACAATTTTAAATTAGATAGGTGAAGCTCTGCGGGTTGTTTGGGGAAAGAGAAGTTTGTGTTCGCCGTAATATGTTTTGTTTAATTACCGAAGGGTATTAAACTTTAAGTTGAGCCAAGCACAGGCTGATTCGTTATGACTCGGAATTTATTTTGCCATTTCAAGGAGAGATCCGGATATTCATCCGCGTAAACAGTAATATAAATTATTACGTGTATAATTATTGTTAACATAACAAAATCAATATTAACAACGAACCGATCGCAACTAAAAATTTGTCGTAAGCAAACAATACTCCTGCTCGCAAAGTATAGATGTTTCACTTTCTATACCTAATTTCGCATACGATGAAGATGAGAGGATTTTCTACCTATTTTCTCATTTGCGTAGGTATTTTATACATATAACGTTTTTTAAAAAGAAGCTTAAAATTTAAGAACTCAGTGTTTTATTTTGTCTAATATGGTATATCGTGTTTTAATAATGTAAGACATGAGAAACATTTGAGAAAATTCCCTAATAAAAGAAAATAAAGCTGTTTATCTTTGATGTTCAAACACTCATTGGAAATATAAATGCGAATTGGAAAAATAAATAAAAGAACGTTCCCAAACATATCAAAGGAAGTGTATAACCTTATGTATATATCTGGAAAGAAATTTGGTCTCAAAGCAAGTTTAGTTATTGCAGAATATTTGTCAGTCTTAATAGGTCAGTTAACATTCAGTCCCACTTTATAAATGTACCGAGAAAATACCCAAATACAATACTTTGCTGGTGGACGCTACCGTAATAAGTCTCTTAAAAACTGTGGTTTTAAATGATACTACCTTGACTGAACTCGGACATGTTCTTTCAATGTTCTGGGACTAAGAATGTTTATAACACAAAAGAGAAAAGTCATCTAATCCATGCTTAATTGTTTGGAAAGTGATATTAGGAATAGGGGTGGCATTTTAATACTCCTAATTACACTTTTGTGATAAATTTTTGAGACAATGTATATTCACTCTGACAGCATTCCTACTAAAACTCAATACACTGCTTGAAAGCGTAAAAGCTGTGGTTTCAAATGATACCACTTTCTGATCTGTTCTGTGGAAGCGGACCTGTGCTATTAAAGTTCTGGGTCTAAGAATATGTAACACATATTGGATTCACCTTTTTACCTATTATTAAGATTTTTTAAATATTTCTAATTTTATAATATAAACCACACAATTTAAATCTACTGTTTTATTTTTTTGCATAAATACTAGTGGTAGGTACCTACCTATCTTCCTTCTTTTGTTAGATTCGATATAATGTGTTGATTCTGCTGGACGTTTGGATGTTCCTGCTTTACTTTCGTAATCATCTGGAACTCCATCCATTTCAGACTCCTTACCTTTGAAATAAAAGCATATTAGCTGATTTCATTTATTACACATTTTAATAATAAATTACCTTCAATAAAAATGTCTTCTGAGATAGGCTCTATTACCTCTAGTTCGTATTTATCCTGGACTTCTTCAAAACCCACCTCTAAAACATTAGCAGCACCTTTGGCAGTAATCCAGGACAAAATCGCCAGCAACTTTTCCTCAATCGGAGTAAGTTTCTTTCCATCAGGTTCTCCACCACCTGTCCTTTGTTCCGATCTTACACATCCGATCTAGCTTTTTTCTTAGTATTACTTTTCCAGTCGAAAAGTAAATTTTTCCAGTCGAAATTTGCTTTATTTAGTAGCTTAGTATTTACTTTTTTCCATTGAGCCTTTATTTTATGTGGACCAGTGCCCATGGCATTTAAAGATGTTGTTAATTCGTCCCACAATTTTTCAACTAAATTATTATTTGCCTCGCTCGGTTTTGTTTTCCCATGTACCATTATTTTATGTTGCGATATAAAATCTACCATGAAATTCTGTTGTTCCTGGGGTGTTTTTTTCTTATTAGGAGTTGTTCCAGACATAATTCACAGTTTATTCTCACCAACGTATAAAATACAAATGAATTTAGTTAAAAGTGCAAGGCTCCTAAATATATGTTATAAAGATATAGGATCTTACCTGTATGATTCTAAGAAACACAAATGCCTTTTCATAACGGGATTCCCACTATGCATATTACCATATGATTACGATTAGCACTATTGCATAAACATTCCCATTTCTTTATTTTTATTTATTTATTGTTGCAATAAAAGTTGGATCCAGGTGCCGCATTTTGAACGTCAGTTAGTTACTAAGGACGATAATCGCTTAGCACAACGGCGTTGCCAGTTTGTACCAGCCGCGTCATATCGAAGTGTGGAATTTCGATTTCAAATGATGTCGATGGGAGTTACAGAATGCCAAAAACTAATGCTATCGATATCGGACATTTCGATTTGTGAAGATTTCGATTCGATGCACTCATTTCGACTGAAATTACAGAATAGGGCTGAATATCTTAATGACGCGACGCTAATATTCCCACGATGCGATGGCCAGCTAGAGGTCCTGACCTGATTCCCATACAACATATGAGCGGAATATTATGGAGCGACTACTTAGGGAACAATCAACAAGAGCTTGGGCAAAAATTGCAAGAGAAATGGGAAAACATTGACCAAGGTCAAATTAGGGCACTAATTTTAAGTATAGGTCGTCGATGTCATGCAAATTCGAGAAAGAGGAGTAAACACTAACTATTTGATAAGTATATAGCCCTTTTGATATCTTGTTAGGTTTGGGTTCAAGTCGTTACTTTCACTTTTTATGTAAGTTCAGGTTAACTTTAGTTTTACGTACAATATTTATTTTAGGACAATCAAATCTTAGGTCTTTAAGAATGCGTATGCCCTTTAATAATAGAGATAAGAAGGTGAATCAAAAAAGAGCATTTTAAGAACAGATTACGCTATAGTGTGGTTATTGTTTGGATGTGTTCATGATACCAATGTACCTACTACACAGGGTGTTATCAAAAGCCTAACAGAAATCACTCCCCAGTATTTAATTAAAATTAAATTGGGACTAAAAATCAGTTGAAAATCAATATTCCACAGAAACTACCATTGAGCACCCAGAAATGGTAAAAAAAACTGATAAATGGATCACAAAATGTTAAACTTAAAAGTTCTGTCAGAATGTAATGAAATCAGAAGTAATCTTGGGTTAGTAACAATAGATTATGAAGAGAAACTATGTGACAACAGTCATCATTTATACATTTGGATATATACAGAAATGAGTCATTTGAGAAGTTACACAAGCTCTTTCATTTTAATTGGGGGGTTTTCAGAATGATGGACGATGCCTCTGCAAAAATGCTGTTCTTGTAAAAAAATCGAATTTTCCTCTGATAATTTCTTTAATTCCTTCCGAATCCCAGTATATTTCCATACAATCAAGATTTTTTATCCAAAGCTTAGATTGAGCCCTTAAATTAGAACGTAAATTCAATTTTTTTCTGATTCCTCCTGAAGTTGTATCTACATATTCAACATTGTAATCATGCACTGTTTTCATTCAGTATTGAGGATTCGAGTACTTTTCAAAATAGTAATCAGAGGCTAACCAGATTTCAAGGATATTGTTTCATTGTTTCCCTATAGTATTTTAGTATTCAAATATGGAATACTTTTTAAGTATTCAGCTCTGTCCCCATATGTAGTTGATAAGAAGGTATTGCAAACCTTTTAGAAGTTAGTAATGGACATAGTTACTCGATTTTCAATAGTAATGTATCTTAGAGCATAGAATAATACTTTGTAGCTTTAGCATTGATACTACATTCTGATTTTTTTCTAGGTAAGTCCAAGCCACGGTCTATACAAATTGGGATAGTAAGTACTTTTTCAATCACATTTTCTCATTCGCACCTGTCTTTTGGTCTATTATTAGAACAATCTGTTTTAATAATATAACACAAAAACTTAAAGAAATTAATTTTGGTAGTCTCCATGATGTAGTTCCATAATTAAGAGATCAACCTACCTCAAAGAGTTTCTTTTAAATATAGTACATTAATTGACCTTTATTTTGGTGTAGGTATATCTGATTAGGTAGGAATATTGATTTTATATATCTATATCTTTTGTTTTCACTATCGATTTTGTTTTATTTTGCATATAGGAAGCAAGAAAAATTCGCTTTAGTCTGAGGAACATTCAGGATGAACGAGAGCACATACAGCGTAAAAAATTAATTAACATTATCAATAATATTTCATACATGAATATTCATTTATAGAATTTCATACATGACAAAAAGGATTTTTCATTTTTTCCCCATTTGAATAAAGAGCAAAAAATCTTCCTTCCTATTCGAAAAAAAATCTATCATTCTCAGGATTCTTTTAATAAATAAATGGCTCGTTGTTGCTGTAATATATAAATGTCGAGTTGGCTCGTTGAAATACTTTCTATATACAGTGTGACCCACTTGAAAGCGGTGTTAAAAAAAGCTGTATTAATGTTCCAATACCGAATTTTTTTATATTCTAGAACGCGAGAAACTGTACTTTCACATTGGATTGTTGTGGATATCTTTCGTTATTCAAATGACCCCTGGAATATGAAAACAAAGTGACATAATATTAATGCTATTGATTTAGAGTTCGCTTGGCCAGGGCCGGATTAGCGGTACACCGGGCTCTAGGCTAAAAAGTACTTAGGGCCCGTATCCAGAACAATGAGCCTATTTTATGGTGGACATTTTTTTCACAAGTAAAATGTGGGAAAAAAATATCTGGTTTTTAAAAGTACGTATCTTTATTTAAAACAAATACATAAAACATCAAAGAATATCTGTTTTTAGATATTCTTAACTTAAGACATTTTCATTGGCAACCCCTCCCCCCTCCCTCTGCCAAGGGGGAGGGGTTGACTTTTGTTTTTTAAATTGGAACCCCCATTTTTTATGGCCGCATGTTGTTTTTTGTGACAAAATAAATCTTTTGTCTGAACTTTTTTTATTTCAGCTTGTAGATTTTTTGCAAATTGCTAATTAAAAAAAAAGCCAAATTAAGAAAAGATCAGACAAAGTTTATTGTTTCACAAAAACCAATACTCGACTATGAAAAAAAAGTCACACCGCCTCGTGTCCCGGGCGAGGGGGTGGTGATGTTGTATCGAAAAAACACCTCATCAATTAGTTTTATCTTTTGTTTTATTTAATATCAAGACAGGGTGGTTCTACAAATGTTGTTCATTAACCTCCATACAATACAACAATCGATATTCAAACTTCAATTTGCAAATAAACTACAAGCCGAACAATATGCACCCATAAAAAATAAATCCCATTTAAAAAACAAAAGTCGCCCACCACTCACTCACTCACCAATGGGGTGAGTGACTTTCGATAGATGACCTACTGTTAAAAGTGTGCAGTTTAGTGGTATAATTATTATGAATGAATATATGGGTATGGGATATGGATGTAGGTGTGAGAGATACAGTTGAAATTGTGCGTCGTAACGCTACAGTATACCATAATCCCAAGAGTCTTCCAGTAAACTTTATTTTTAACGTTTTATTCCACGGGTCACTTTAGAAGTGGTGTTACTTAGAGCTCGCGGGGCAGAATACCTACTGTTAGGTACTGGATATGGGTATGGGATATGGATGTGGATGAAGGTGTGATATAAGCTGAATTTGTGCGTCTTCTGAATTTGTGAAATTTTGTACTAACCCATTTCAGATTATCCTTATTCCAGTGGTGTACTCAGAATGTTCATCCTCAAAATATTAACCATAGTATACCTTGATTTTTTTGTATAAAAAAATTGTCGCTTTGTTCCAAAATACAGTTTCTCAATTAAAAAAAGTTTTTCTAAATCTAATACGGCTTTTACGCGGTCCCGGTTTCAAGTGGGTCACACTGCATGTATTTATTATGGGGAAATGGAAATACAACAAATAGGTAATACCAAAAATATAAATAAAATCTTTATTATAGCCTAAAGTAATTAGAATATCCATCCCCGTTTGTTACACTCTCTGATGGAAAATATTACTCGTTGTATTGCTTGTGGAGTCAAATCTTCCTTCTTAAAATTTGGTGGATGAGAATCACCTTCCCCGTCCCCGAACATGCCACCTATTTTGGCAAGCACCACAAAACATGTCATACCGATGGCATGTCCAAGTTCATCCTTGGCAGTATATTTTAGTTCATCTAAGAATGCCTGGTAAGTAAACGGGGCGATATCACATTGGAGCTGATTCAGATTTTCAATGAAATGGTCGTAGTAGATTTTTAACAAATCGTCGAAATTCTCCTTCAAAATTGGCTCTTGAACGCTGGTGAGAAGCAGGAAGATCAAATCTTTAGCCAGGGAGGCGTGCGTGCACGCTTGAAAGTCAACGAATTTATTTTTCAAAGGCTTTTGTTCCTCGAACTTAGTCATAATGTTGTTTACCCACATGTCGTTGTGGGATATCGTTGAGAATAGTCTGTCGGGGTCGCTTTGCGGTGGTTGAAACTTGCCTAAATTTTTCTGTAGTAACGGCAAGATAGGTAGGAACTCATCATAATCTTCTAAAATATCCAGCACTATTTTATCGGGAGGAGTAGGGCCATCGCCGTTTTCTCTATCACCACGTTCGGGCGGTGGAGGCATTCCTGTAAGGTAAGGTCGAATATTCTTCTCGTATACCTCTGGCTTTGTACGTTTTAAGGCCAGGGGTATTGCATGAAAGGCAGCTAGGTCCTTCAGGATGGATTTTATGGTTTCCAAGTCGAAACCTACTAGACGATTCACATTCTTATAACCTAGAAGAGCATGAAAGGGATATTTGAAAAATCATTGATTTATACATTGTACATATAAACTATTTAGTATTAAGTATAGCCAAGCTCAGTTGAAACATGTAATAACGGCCGAGAAATGATTCGGCGGGTGTTACCAAAGCCCGATCAAGGGATCCGTTGTCTTCTGTTTTTTATGGTGTTTCAACTGAGCTTGGATATACTATACGCATATTTATGAGGGAATCCATACGATTAAATTGTGTAATTTGTTTAAGTGAAAGCCCCTTTCACTTAACACACAGACAAACTCAAAGCAGCCGGTTTAATAAAAAAAAAACCAATTGTTAGGCGAACATTTTGATACATCTTTTGTTCATTTCAATTTTAACCTTGAAATGCTTTGTTAATATCAAAGCGATTTAGCATTAGGTTTAAGGTTGAAACATTATTGTTGACGCCAGATGAGGCTGTTTACTGTTGGCTTCTGTTTCTTATAACAATAGCAATTTAGCAATTTATGATTCTATTTAAACATTAGAACACAATTATCCTTATCTTATCATTATAATACTATTGCATCTAATAGCTTTCAGTATAAGGTCATAAATGAGATATTTGTAAAAGTAATGGAACACTGATGAAGGGCATAAAAATTTAAATGTGTCATAATTTCTAAACTAGTTGACTGATTGCCACAAACTTTTTTTATTTTGAAGATGATGCTTTAAGATGTTTACTCAGGCCCTAACATTTTTCTTGATTAAATATTTATAATCATCATTTGATGATTATAAATTTAAAGTTGCCGGCATCACTAATGTATTTTTAATCTACCATATCCTGTTCGAGTTTTCTTCATTAACAGATAATAAAACGAGAGAGACAACAAAAAGAAGTTCATTGTATGTGCCTGTTAATATACCCGACTAACGTTGTTGACGACTGCTGTTCGAAAAAGAAAGACAGGGCACGATTTCGTACATCGGTAACTATAGATAATATTTCACGCGTCACTATTTAAAATTTAATCAGATACATGCAAGAAGAATAGACTATTTAATCTTGGCACGAGGGGGTACACATACGCTACCAATTTTTGTCTCTATTTAAAAAGTTCGACCTTTGCTTTATGTAACTTCGATTTTGTGGTGGCAATTGTAAAATGTATTCTAATGCCAAGAAAATGTTTTTGATTGTACCTCTCTCACCTACAAACGTGAATTTTCTAAACAAAGTACGATGAAGAGGTGAATAAAGAAAATAATGTGAATTCCCCTTAAAACGCCGAAGGTATTTTGATCTTATCCCAAGACTCGAATAAAACTACAGGGTGTTTTAAAGTTCCTTAATATAATGGCCACTTTTATCTCTCCCTGTTTCAATTATACATTTTTAAGCAATACAAATGTTAGGGTCTGTATGAGGATCTCAAAGTATCATTCCTCAAAACAAAAAAGGTTCGTAGCAATCATACAGTAGTTTAAAAATTATAACACTAGTAAAATTTGAGTGAGCCACTTTTATGACCGTCAGTGTTTAAATCCTTTTCCGAAAAATGGAGATTAGGAATAAATATACAATTTATTTCTACTATTAACGCTATTATTAACGCCACTATTAACGCTAATAATTTGTTTAATCTAATAGTTAATGTTTCTGTTCCTAAAAAAGAATTCCATTCCAAACGTGATAACCATATGAATCAAAGCAATTTCACTATATTGGTGACACCAAATGGAGAATTAAATAAGTATTGTAATACCAGTAATATTTATGATGCAATTGAACTTGTAGTTTATTGGAAGATACTTATTTTTAAAGCGGGGATAACCTGAATCTTAAAATTAAACCTACCGGACACTATTAAATTCTCTAGCAGCAACACAGCATCATCGTCAACGTCCTCGTTCGTTTTATTCAAACTTACTCTAGATGTGTACACTTTTGGAAAAATATCCGAAACTTTATGCACTCCCTGCTCTTCCTGAAAATTCTTAAGTGTAGGCACTATAATATCATAAAAAGCCGTTTCGTTCTTAAACCCAGATTCAAACGCAAACCTTGTAAATTTATTGCTTGGCATTATCTTCGCTACCGCATTAATTTCTTCCGTATCGCCGTCTTCATTTTCTACGCTCACGTCCACTTTTAATACTATACTGCAGTTGTTTTCTCCTGGTGCGGTCAAGCGCGATATCTCCTTGGCCACGATTTTTTTGTTCTTGCCTACGAGGCTGCTCACCAACTCCTCGAACTGTTCGATCTTCTCCACGGTCATGTTCGGATGTTACGGGGACTCGCGTCGGACTGTCACTTTTTCACTAATCCCTACTACAAAATGCCCGCTCTGTACGTGTCCTCGCGAGTCAGACGAAAGTGGCTATTTAATTTGCCTCGATGTTTAGTTGAGAGCTATTACGTGTGCATGAGATTAAATTCCACACATAACTGCTATGCGAAATGATTCCACCAGATACGTATGTATAGATAAGAATATTATATCGGGTATCAATCGGAGTGTAGTATCTGCTATCACGATGATTAAACGTACTCATATTAATTGCATTCCTATTTGATTATCATTTCTTGATCATTTAGAAATATTAAAAGACAAGATCTGAGGGTCAGGTATTCGCAAATTTTTTAGAACTTAAGTACGTAAACTAATCAATAATCAATCATTTCCAGCAACTCATGCATCAAGTGGTAAATATATTATTAGGAAATTTTCATAAAATATTATGAAAATAGTATCTTGTGTTTATTGACTTTATCCTTTGTGTGCCCGATATAAAAATATTTTCGTTTTTTAAACAACAATTCACAATATATATATATATATATATATATATATATATATATATATATATATATATATATATATATATATATATATATATATATATGTTTTAAATTGAATAAAATAATTTCGATACCTGGATTATGCTGTAGATACAAACGTACGGTTTTGTAGAGAACCTCAAATAAATCAACTCATGATATTCGTGATGCTAGACAGACATTTGAGAATAACCTTGTGTAGAAAGACCGTAAAGTGTGATACCAGTGAACTATAGAAGAACTGCAGACTGCCAAAACCCCTATAGTCAGAAAATCCGATGGACATACCTCTGTCAGTGATCTAGAAGCTGCTGAAGTGCTCTAGAACATGTTCCAATTAATTATAGTGGAGCGAAATTCACCATAACAGTCCCTCCGTTCTCGGGAAAAAAAATAGCGTAGAACCAGCAGACCTTATAGGCTTTATAAAGTAAACAATTTTACAAGAGGCTATTTACGATATTTTTCTGTGGTACCGATATTTTTTATTTCGAAAAAATTCAGAAATTGATTGTTTAGAATCTAAACAATCAAGTATGACCAAGGCCGATGCTGGCCGTCCGGCAAGTGTGGTGGCTAGCTTGCGAGTTGTTGAGAGTCAACGAGGGAGTGGGACACAACGAGCGTTGCGGGGGGTGTCGCGGGACGAAGCGATACTCACTCAGTTCACGTCGACGGTTCAATTGTTTGACGATCGTAAGACATTGTTTTTACCTTTTAGTAATAATTATGCATTTGAAGTGATTTGTAATAATTTAAAATGGATAAATTTCTAAAAAGATCAACAGAACCGTCAACTTCTGGTGAAAGTAGTGGAAGTAAACCAAAAAAAACGTCTTTATGACGACAATTATTTGAAATTCGGGTTTACTGTGATTAAGAATAAACCACAGTGCGTTATTTGCTTTGAAACGTTATCAAGAGAAAGCATGAAGCCATCGAAGTTAACACGCCACCTCAACACAAAACATCCAAATGAAAAAAATAAGCCCGTGGAATTGAGAGAAAATTACAAGCTCTTCAACATAAAAAAACGGGCATAATACAAATGAGACCTAAATCCAACCTAAATGAGAAAGCGTTGCTTGTTAGTTATCGAGTAGCTTTTCGTGTGGCTAAAACCCGGAAACCTCACACTATTGCCGAAAATTTGATTTTACCAGCTGCGTTAGATATGGCAGAGATTGTTTTGGAAACAAGAGGTCGAAAAACTCAAAGGTATACCTCTCGCTGACAATACCATTCAACGCAGGATAAGCGATATGGCCACTGATATTCGTGATCAAGTCATAGAAAAAATAAAGTACTTTTGTATCTTTGCAATTTGACGAACCTACGGATAATGCGGGTTGTGCGTAATTTGTAGCTTTTGTGCGTTTTGAATCCAATGAAAAATTAATGGAAGAAATACTATTTTGCAGAGCGCTTCCCTCAAATACTACAGGTCAGTGCTTGCATAACATGTTCCTTGAAGCTACGCAAGATATGACTATCGATTGGGCAAATAAATGCATTGCTATTTGCAGCGACGGTGCAAAAGCGATGACTGGTGCGAAGAGTGGATTTATTGCTAAGCTGGAAGAACAGATGCCAAACGCTTGTTGGTTGCATTGCTTTCCATCGCCAAGCTCTTGCGGCCAGAACTTAACACAGGAATACAGCCAAGTTCTAAATATTATTATAAAGATTGTAAATTCTATTAAAGGAAAAGCGTTGCAGACACGATTGTTTCGGATTATTTGTGAAGATATGGGGGCACTCCACCAATATTTACTTTACCATACAGAGGTTAGGTGGTTGTCAAAAGGCAAAGTACTGACCAGAGTTATGGAACTTCGTGCTGAACTTTTAATATATTTACAGCAGGCCAAGTCAGAATACTGTGAATTCATTTGCGACCCGGAATTTCTTTTGAAATTAGCTTTTCTTTCTGACTTATTTGAGCATTTAAATATCTTGAATAAAAGTCTTCAAGGGCGAGATGAAAATGTCGTCACTGCAAAAGAGAAAATGCAATGGCTTTACAAAAAAATTGACTTGTGGTCGTCGTCTATAAATCAAAGTAACTTCGATTCATTTTCGTCGACACAATCTTTTACTGAAGAAGTCGCATGTGAGATAAACATCAAGTCATATATACCTGGTATGAAAATGGTGTTAGATAATTTGATAGAAGAATTGTGTCATTACTTCTCAGTGCAAGAGACATCGGAGAACACTGGGCAGAGGTGGATCTTAAATCCGTTTTTAAATACAGCTATAAATGAGGCTAATTTGCCAACTGCGCTCAAAGAGAATCTGCTAGAATTATCTGCCGATGGGAATTCTACACTTGGAATTCAAGTCTGCTAATTTGGATACCTTTTGGTTAAGGAGAAAAACAGAATACCTGGAATTGACAACTGAGGCTTTGAAGTGTTTGATTCCGTTTGATTCCACCTCGTACTTATGCGAGTTGACATTTTCATCAATGGCCCAAATAAAAAGTAAGCAAAGAAATCGCTTAAATTTGGAAAACGATTTAATTCTATGTGTAGCAAGTACAGATCCACGATGGGAGAAATTGGTTAATCAAAAACAAGCACAACCTTCGCATTAACATGAGTCTTAGGATTTTATTTTTTGTTAATTTGTTTATATTAACATACAAATTTTTATAAGTATATCCTTTTGTTAAAATTCTCTTACCTCTTACTTAATAAATCAATATTTTTAATCTTTATTGTTTTTTTACTAAAGTTCTCTCGACCTCTGGCGACCCCCCTACAGAAGCTTCGCGACCCCCCAGGGGGTCGCGACCCACAGGTTGAAAAACACTGGTTTAGATGATTCGTGTTTTTTTAAATTTATATCTTCATATCTTCAAATCTAATTGAGCTATCGATCTGATTTTTTTTTAAATTCAAGTACACACCCAAGCGCTTCCAATATATTATATATTCCATAATATATTTTCACTATTTTTTCCATTACTTCTTATTTAGAAATCTATACTAATACAGAACTTCAGAATAATACTCAATTATTTCCATTTCCACCCCCAGAAAACTACCCCAATTTATTATTGAGGTTTTCTAAACAATTTTTCTTGCAATCACGGGATTATTTTGAACTAACATAACAACTGTCGGGAGTCGGAAGTCATTTTGGACATTGCATGTGTTAATAGTTTCATAGTTTTGACCGAAAATTTTTGATCGTGACCTATTGGATTTTACAGAGCCCATAGCTGATATAATTTGGATTAAACAAAAATTAACTATATATTATTAGGAAATTCAAGAATAAGTACTAGTTATATAATATGCTGTGCGGATGTTTTGGAATGGGAAATTACGTTTGGAAATTTATTGTGTGTGCATATGACATGTATTTTTTCTAATTTTGATATGTAAAGTGACACTTTTCAAAATCCTTTGACGTTAGGAAACGTCTTACTTTTCACAACCAGTTACGAAAAGTAAAATATTACGGAACTGGTTTTGTAAAGTTCATTTCATAGTAGGTTATTTCGACCTGACAAGCTGTCACACCATTAAAACCTACTGGATTGTTTTTAAACTTTTAATTCGGAGTTTTCTTCTCATAAAATATTAAATTGATGACAATTAGAAGAAAATTGTATGAAACACGTTGGGAAACACTATTTTGTGTAACTCGCATCCTTTCGCGGAACTCGCTAGCGTTCGTTCCGCAGAAATCTGCCCATTACACAAAAGAGTACTTTTCCCAACTGGTTATATAAATAGTTATTGTTCAAATGGTCGAATCATTACGTTCAATGGGAATTTATTTGTAAATTGAGAATATGCAACCAGTACATAATACTCTTAGACGAAACACTGTAGAGATCTAAGCGCTAAGATTAAAGTTAAACGAGAAATTTTATTTTATCTAATTATTTTATAGCGTAACGTTCGTGAATGTTACAATGTCGAAGTTTGTTTCATTTCCTTGACGCTTCGTTTAGTGGTGAATTTGTTTCTTTTTATATCAGTAAACTAGTTATAAAAATAAGAGACTTAATTACGTCAATATTTAATAACTGCTTTAATGTTTAGATTTTTTACTTTTCGATTTATTATTCGGTGTACCTTCCATTATTAATTTTGACTTAGCATATTAACAGCATGTGTGTCTCTAAAATATAGTAGCTATATGCAAAATCATAAATCCGTCCGTTTCATGACGAGCACGCCGACCGTAATTTCAAAAGCGGTGTAATGTCACGAAATCAATCCAATTTCCTTGAATTATTAATCAGCAATTAGTATTGTGTTGAATCCAATCAGCCATTAATATAACAACCACCCGCTGAAATATTATCCATTATAGACCCCGTTCAATTGTGACTGCGAGGAGGGTAATAATTAGTATTTCGCAAAATTAATGTGTGTGGGTACCTGGGGCGTCAGGACCTACATTAAATTAATGGACGTATCAGGTTTACTTAAACCTGTTATAACTTGGCGATGTCTTATTACTATCATCGAGATATCCAGGATAAACACTAGCAAGGACGCTATACGCGTGTATATATGCATATTTATAATACTGGTGATTTACTATGCCCCTCACGTATATAACTACTTACTTGTGCAGTTGTTGTACATGGCAATGACTAAAATTGACACCCCCGTATATTTTCAGACCAAAAAATGTCTTTCATTTTCTGCATCCAAAAATATATAATTGTTATATAATCACTCCATCACTTTCTGAGATATTATTTGATAAGTAACGACGAGACGAGTGTCAAGTATAGAACAAAAATATATCGAGGCATCTCCTGAAACAATGCTATTTATTGATACAATAAATAATAAATAACAATAATATTAACTACACTGCTGGCCAATAGGTTGGAATAATTCAAAATTTTATGTAATTTTGGATGCATATATTCTGAATAATATGGAATATCAAAATACGATTTTCAGGATGTTTCGATCTTGCTCAAAAAAGGAATATACGGGGTGTCCCAAGACAGGCGTGTTTCCTTTTCAGTGGCCCACCCTGTATATCGCTGCACGGCTGCAACAAGCCTTGGACCGATTCTGACCTTCAATAAGTATGTGTTTTAAAGTTCCCTTGATAAAAAGGGTAAATAAAACAGATATGCTTTCTTATTTATTTATTCAATACTATCAAAATCACTACAGCCAGCCTTTTTTTTCACAAGTCCTCAGCATGTATAAAATTTTATCTTTGGCCTCAGGGGTGATGTCTTCAACAGTACCAAAGTTTGGAGGCTTAGATGGATCTGGTGGTATCGCGCTTTTTCCAGCAAGCACTACGAACATAATCATAAATAACGCATGCCCAGTCTCAAACTTAGAACTAGCTTCAATTTCTGCAAGGAAATTATCAAAAGAAAATGGGGTAATATCGCATTTCAGCCGTTCAAGCTCGCCAATAAGACAACTATGATAAAATGTAATCAATGCGTCTAAGTGTTCTTCTAGAATGTTCTCCTGGACGCTGCTCCACAGAAGGAACATTAAGTCATTGGCTGGAGAGCCATACGTGTAATTTTGAAAGTCAACGAATTTATTGCTCACTGGTTTGCCATCTTTAAATTTGACCATGAAGTTATTTATCCACATATCACCATGGGTGATTGTAGCATACGGTTCCTTACATGGTTTTGTTTCACGGTGTTTGAATAAAGTTTGCTGTATTTTAGGAGCTAGCGTGCGACATTCCTCGTTGCTCTCAATAAACTCAATCATTATATTTTCTGGGCTGCTACCTAATTTTTCGTTGCCAGGTGGTGATGGCGGCGGCGGTCCGAGGGCCGTCAAGTAAGGTTTGATTTTTTGTTCGAAAACGTCTGGTTTTTGAAGTTTCAGGGCCAGCGGGACAGCGTGAAAGGTGGCCAAGTCTCGGAGGATCAGTTTGGTGGTTTCCCAGTTTAAGCCGTTCATCCTGTCCACGTTTTTGTAACCTAAAAATAAAGAGGTAGGAAGTTATTCTTAAATAATAGTGATGGTGTACCAAGCCGTGTGTCGGAAAAAACATAGGAAATTGAGACGGCTGCAGTTTTTTAAATTTATTTATCGCATTTTTACATTCTACTCAAATTACAGAGAGTAATTAGCAAATATGACATAAAAAGGAGGTTTTGAGGCAGGCATCCATCGATGGCTTTCTGGAGTTTTACCTTCTGGCCATAACCTGCTTAGTCTTCTTTCGACCACTTATCTCTGACCTCTTATCATTCTGACCACTTTCAATTCTAATGTTTGGAGGATTTTTACGTTGGATGGTTTACTGCACACCCACAGCTCTATGCCATTCGTCCAGATGGGTTTCAGAGTGGCCTTACATACCAATCGATTATTTTCCAAGGATATTTTTGATTTTTTCTAGTTGCCGTTTTTAGCCTTTATGTCTTCCACGTTATTTTTTCGTCTAAGTGGACACCGAGATGTTTTAACTCAGATACCTCACCTCAGATAGGATTGTCGTTTATATATTGTGGAAAGTTGACACATCATATTGCGAATGTGACATGAGTGGATTTGGTTGGGTGGACCTTGATTTTCCATTGCTCCAGCCAGGTTTTAAGTAGGTTGACATGCTGTTGTAGTTTTTCAGTGGCCCTATTTGGATCGTAATATGTTGAGAGTATTGTGGTGTTGTCCGAAAATGTTGTCATAATGTGTCATTTGTTACAGGGACGTCGTCACAGCATTTTATGTTATATAAATGAGATAGTTTATCTTTAATTTTGGCTGGAAAGTGGCGTTCGCTCAAGTATGATTTAGAGGTTAGATATATTAAATCAGGTAGGTGCTTTTTTAATTTGTATAAAAGTCCTCTGTTCCAAACTTTGTCGAAAGTTTGCTGGATGCCAAGGAAGCCTTTTTTTCCTTCGATTTTAAGGTTATGGCGCAACACATGCACTGTAAATTTTATCAAAAATCCCTTATATTGTTAAAAAATGAGTTACAATCAGGTTTGACTTCAGTAGTTAGGGAAAAAATACAATGCAGACGTAGCGGACAGTGTTGAGATGGAATGAGATGAGATGAGATGAGATGAATCAGATGGAAACGCCAAGTCCTTGACGAGTAATTTGTTATACTCTTAAATCACTAAAATTGAGTCTTATGACTTAAGATTTCGATATTTTTATCAACTCATGGGTTTTTCAGTCGATGTTACTTCATTCTCTATTTTTTTTACAGGTATATACCTAAACATATGTTATTTGTTTTATTTGGAACCTATCAACACACATTTTACAGTGTTATTTACACAGTGTTACAGTATACATATTTGTCTAAAATTGGGATTTTTGAAAATTCAATAACATTCGTCACATCAAAACTTGCTTGTTTTATTATTGCCTACATTTCTTATTTGAAAATTTCTTATACCTTACCTATCTGCAATGGTAAGGGATTTACCTAAAAAAATCTAAAAATAATCCCCATTTTAAATATGACGTGCGAAGTACAGCTTACATTTTAGGGGCCTTAGTATATTTATTACGATGGCAAGTGGAGATTTCCACCAAATTCCTTACTTGTAATCATTTTTCGAAGTCAAAATTTATTTTTCCTATACTAGGATTCGAACAATGTTCGTTGATATATTTTTTCTGTTACACAACATTTATTTTTAAGCGATTATCTGTAGGTACTTATGGATAAGATGTGTAAACATACCTTCATGTACTAAATTTTCCATCAATATCACCGAGTTTTCGTCAACTTTGTCACTGCCGTCCAAGTTGATCCTAGCCGCGTGCATTTTCGGGAAAAAATCAATAACCCTGTCCACCCCCTGATCTCTCTGGAATTGCTGGAGGGTCGGCACGATGGAGTCATAAAAAGCAATCTCCTTCTTGCAGCTTACTTGTATATTGAATACTTTTTGCAGAAACTCATTACTAGGTATAAGTTTGGCTACGGTATACATTACTTCCTGGGAGCCATTTTCGTTTGATTGCAGCGTGATGTCGGCTTTTAGTAAAATTCCACCGTAGTTTTCACCGGGTGCAGTCAGTCGGGATAACTTGACGTCGGTGATTTTTTTCGTATCACTTATGTGTTGCTGCAAAAGTTCGTCTAGTTTTTCGATTTTTTCGCTAGTCATCTTAACGGTATGTCACTAAGAGCACGACTGCACAGTCTCGTTTCGTTGTTAAACTGAAACTAGTATTTAATACTCCCTATTTAAATTTGACTTTCTACAGTGTTGCTGTAAACTGTTTAAAATAATATAGCGTAAGCACGCTTTTCCTTTGGAGTATCGTGTACGACGCATTCATATAAAATAACTGGTATTTCCCATATTGAACTAGTAGATATATAATCAAATAACGAATGATAAAAGTCATATCACTGCTGCAAACATTTATCCTAAAATAGACTTATATAGTTATTTATCTATGTCAAATAATGGTTTTCGTTGTGCAATTCATTGTAAATTAGTAGATATGTAGTATTGTAATAAATATAACGCCAGCTATAACGCATGATATCATTCAGTAAATACACTGCTCATCTAAATTAATGCACCAGTTAAAATTGACCACAATTATTTCTAAACTGATTTTCTCGCGAATAGCCAAACTAATTTTAATGATTTTTTTTTAATTTTAAGTTTATTCCTCGGTATGGACGCATTTGTAGAATGGTTTGAGTATATACGGGGGATATGCAATAGTGATGATACATTTCCCCAAATTTTAAACACCCTTTGGGTTGCACCAGCTACAACGACGGCTGTCTACTACAATAAAAATGTAGCGTCACAATTCGTTAAAAATTTGTTTTTTGATTCACGTTCGTATCTCTGTTTTTGAATGAGATATACACAGTTGAGGATTAAACGAAACTACGTAGGTCATGGAAAAACAAATAACTCACAGATGCATGAAGGTCACAAATTATCATTTTCATTTAATATTCTCAGGGGTCTGCACAAAGTATTTATATAGCGAATTAATTATATTAGATTTTATTACTGTAACGGAACGCCAAATAAGAAATTTCAATGGTGATTAATCGCAGCCTACCGATAGTAACCATGGATCTAGCCGCGTCACTGCGCCAGTGACGTCAAATCTGTAGTTGTAATTATTGAGTAAATAATGAGTAAAATTGAATCTCATTCTTTTATAACTATTTTAAATGTGTACGTGAATGTATTTAAGTTGTAAATATATTTTGTACAAAAAAAAGACAAAATATATAGGTATGTAATATAATAATATAGGTATGTAAGTAAATAGAAAACTAAATAAAATAATACTTATTTGTAAATAAGAACTAATACTGTTCTCAAATCTTACCACATAACAATAATCAAAAATATAACCACCACTAAATCAAGCCTTTTTTTCCCGACCGATTGCCCCCCCCCGGTCACGATGCCGTTCGCAGATCGGCCTTATCCCCCCATTGTGAGTGACGAAAATACTCATTCTTTTATAACTATTTTAAATGTGTACGTGAATGTATTTAAGTTGTAAATATATTTTGTACAAAAAAAAGACAAAATATATAGGTATGTAATATAATAATATAGGTATGTAAGTAAATAGAAAACTAAATAAAATAATACTTATTTGTAAATAAGAACTAATACTGTTCTCAAATCTTACCACATAACAATAATCAAAAATATAACCACCACTAAATCAAGCCTTTTTTTCCCGACCGATTGCCCCCCCCCGGTCACGATGCCGTTCGCAGATCGGCCTTATCCCCCCATTGTGACGAAAATACCGGAAGGCAGCGCTCGCGAGTCGCGTTTTCCCCTCCCGCTCTCCCCGATCCAGAAAATTTTGCCCCACTTCCCCTACCGCCCTGGAATGAATACGAATATTACGGCACACTCGCCCCCGGCTCCCGTAGATTCCGGTGAACCGAGCCGCTCCAACGTCCCATTAAAACTGGCCGACGGTTTTTCCCAATTTGCCGACTCGTTGGAACCCGGATAAGGTCTCTACATTAAACGATTCATCCCCCCGGTTACGATGACGTTAAAAAATCGGCATAACCCCAGCCGTTTAGGAGATCATCACCACCACCACCCGCCCCTTTCCCCCACCTCCCTTGTAAAATTTTTCCTCAGATCAGTATTTTCCCTTCCCTACACGGCCACATATAGTTTTTCATCGTTTAAGCGATTTCGTGAATTGTGCTTGTTGAAAAAAAATAAATTATTTTTTTTTGTGTTGACTGTACAGATGATTTTGTAATATTTAGTAGAATACTATACATTTATAAGGGCTAAGTATATCGCAGTATAGCAGATTCAAAACAAAAACCGATGTACGTCATCAACTGTAAAACATGTGACCAACAAACATTTTTGCCAAGTCTGTCAGACCGTGTAAGTAAGAAATTTCGTTTTCATTTTGAAAAATTAATAACACACATTTGTTTTTCTGTATTTATGCAGCAAACGCCAAGTCGTATTTGCATTGCATCTAACTGGAATTTCCACGTACTTTTTATCTATAATTTTCATTAACGCTTAATTTCTTTTAAGATAGAATGGAATATTATACGAATTTTAATGATAACTTAACTTCAATAAACAAGCATATAACTTCAAAAATGCTCACTTCCCGTTATGTAAAAATACTGAAAATGTTCAAATATGCGAGTAATGTGAAACTCAAAACCTACTACTCTGGTTTCTCTCCCCTGCTATGTTACATTCTCCCTATGTGTTTTCTGTCAAAGCGTGTCTACTGTAACGATAAAAATGAACAGTGTATCGACAGGCAATGCTTTTCCTCAGTTTAACCAATGCAATTTCCTCTATATCGCTCGAAATGTATACGGAAGTTTGGGAAAAGAATATCCCATTATGTTTTTGACAGTATTTTAATATCATACCTACAACTAGCTTAGATCTATTACTCGTATATGCAATTTATATTATAATTTTATATATAATAACAGAATATATGACGAGGCTGTAGCACAATACCAATGTACATACCATATCCCTAGAATAATTTCCAAGATACCCATCGAAATGCACCACTGGTTACCCCTCCACATACCGCGCATTCAGACTCAGAAAAGCTGCTATTCTATCCAGCCAATATTCCTTACAACTCACCCCAAATCCCATCCGACAATATAACCTAAATGGATCTCTAAAATACTTCCAGCATATCGCCCAAACCAACCTAGACCCAACTACCAATACAATGTTCTTCAAACATTCCCAAATCGGACAAATCATTAATAAATAATAGGTATGCCCCCTAAAAAAAGTCCCAAGTCCCAAAAAGTCAAAAGTCCCAGTCTCTTGATGGTATAGTTCATTATACCCCTCCTAGTGTCTTCCTAACTAAGGTATTTAATACAGTTATCCGAATATCCCAGTTTCCCATAAAATCATCCCCATCAGCAAACCCAATAAATGTTCCAAATATCCCACTAGCTACCGTCCTGTCAGCTTCATATCCTCTAATGCCAGAATACTAGTTTTTAATCCTGTACTTGTATATTATAATTTGTTCTGTTAATATATGTCGTAAAATTCCATTTCTTTTTCGCTGTGTAATAATATTTAGTTATATATTAAGTTCTGATTGTAGTCAAGTAGTAAACAAGCCCCTTCTGGGTATCGCGCCGCCGTAAATAGTTATTCCAATACCAGGAACCCCAATAGCCGTCACCCCGAGCCAGGTAGAAATGTCACAGCGCAACGTAGGCTCCCACGAAGACACCTGTAGAAAGAGAAATATCGCGTCACGTCACGAATAACGCGTCACAAATTATATAAATGCAGCTCCGCCCTTGTAAATTATTCAGTAAGCATCTCCATCTGGCAGCGCCTGCCAGCACCTGGAGAAACCGTCCACGTTCAGTGAACGTAGTGAAACGTAAGTGCGAGTAGTAGAGTGACGAGCAACGGAATAACGGGTACCGCGATCATCCCAAAATCGACACGAGTGAATAATTCCAACCGGCTTCCTTGACGTGCACTTCGTCTGTATGTTGAGTGGAGGAGGACTAGGTACCCGTGTCCCGTCCCATCGATCATTTCTAGTCGTGCAGCTCGTCTGTACGTCGTTTCGGCCAGAAGGAATAGGAAGGAACTACTCACTCGTACCATGACAGTCGGGCTAACTGAGTACTGCAAGTACTCTTGTTTACCCTGCATTCCCGGACCACTGTGTAAAGTGTACTGCTGTAAACGGCAAATTAACGCCACTTTATATAGCTTAATTCCCCGCCATTTTTGGTCCCCGTAGCGATTAGGTCCATTGAAGGTCCCTAAACCGTCTTTTCGTATGCTGAATTCCAAATCCTATTCATAACGCTTTTAACTTCGCATTGACCACGCTTGACTGTAATCAAACTGTATCACCTGTATAGATTACATAATCTGACCTGTCCATAATCTGTTGAACCAAGATTGAAAATAAACCTGATGTTTATCTGTATATTCTTTAAGATAGGGTAATCAAAGGGCTATCAGTGAAACGCGTGACCCATGGAGTTCCGCCTGTCTCCACTCGCAGCTATTCAAGGCCCTTACAGAACCGCCTGTAAGGAAAAGTGGTCTGTTTACACTATAAACAGACAGTGGCGCTCGAGATAAGAAAAAGAGAACGTTATAATATTATCTACATCTTGATTAAAGGAATCAGGTGATTTAAATGAAATGATTAAAATCTTTTATACTCTGTTTTAAGTCTGACCGATTTAATAAATCCATAATGTAATCCAGTCAAATTGTGTTTCTACCAGCAAAGTTTTTTGGGTTGCTGAATCGGAATCTGAGCTTTGCTAACAAAATATCGTGACCCAACACGACAAAAATTTAAAAAAAATTAAAAATAATTTTTTTGGCGGTTTTTACTTATAACCTGGAAACTATCAACTAGAAATCAAAACTACCCAAAAACTTTCCCGCTAGAGCCCCTTTTGACCACAAATTGACTGCATTAATGGTTTAATAAACATATTTTCTCTCATTTTATTATATCAGCGCGCATTTATTTGAGAATCAGTTCGGTAATCCCGTTATCATCATGTACAAATTTCATATTCACACATGTATTGAATACTTCCTCCTGTATTGGAATTATTATCTCTCGAAACGAGATAGACGGTGTTAGGTCAACAGGAAAGCCCATTTATTGTCCTTTCAGGACCAGTCCAGCTGCGGCGATAATTAATAGTGTCTGCCGCAAACCTTATCAAATCCGTATTTTATGATATGTTTAATGACACATCGCACAATGGAGACGGGACGGGCACGCAGAATTTCATTCGAGACTATAGACAATAGTGAAACAGTTCAGTATGTTCAGCCGTTTAAATTACACTGTGTTTGTAAAAGTCGTTAAATAAATATAATTTGGATAAAATAAATAGATAAATAAATATAATATGGAAAATTAAATACTTCTACGAGGTAATTGCCGATGAGAAAATATTATCTAAATAGTAAAATAATATGGAAAAATGAGATGGTTGGGTTATGATGTTAGATGTTATAAAATTGTAAACCAGTTACTTCTATTTATCTAAGTAATTTTCCTCAAAGCCCATTATTAATTATTCCCCGACGCTAGACGAAACTCGCTTCGAGAGCAACCAATTATGGATATTTCAGTATTTACTGAATCTGTATTTGACTAAAACGAATGTAAAAGTGTACCTTTCTAATATATAGTCACCCTAATTGCTAATTACCTGTGATTGTACTTGTAGTTCTTTGATTATGCCTATCAGCTGCTCAGATTTTCATGGGGGTTGTGGGTAGGTACGTAATTAGATGGTAAAATAGAGGCTCTCGTAGAACTTAAAATACCCTTAGAATGTACCACTGTTTGAGATAGGGAAGTCACAGCTGGACAGTTAATGTATCTCTACTTTTATCTGTATTTTATTAACAACAAAATATCTTTGGACGCCAGATCAGCAGTACTGAAAGGGTACGGCGGACCGCAGAAATGGAAAACAATAATTGACAGCTGTAACCTCTGTTAATCAGACTTTCACTTAATGAAACAGGACAGATTTTTCATAAAACAATATATTTACAAATAAATAGTTGTACGTCTAGGGTATAGGTTTACAGTTGGTAATTATTAAAGGTATATTAAAAATTTACATCGGATCCTGAAGGGCTCTAAAATAGGATACAAAAATGGAAGCAAAAAAACTATTCATATATCAGTTCAAGACTCAGTCAAGTAGACTGGCTTCTCATAGATTCTCGTAGAATTGCTTCTCGTTCGTCTCGTCAATAGAAGAAAAATTTACCAGTAGGTATCAGGTTTATATTTGCAGTAAAATAACAATAATTGTATATTATTGTCCTAATAAATTGATTGTATTCTAAGGAAGAATGAATAACGTAATTATTTTTTACTTTTTTGTGCAGTTTTTTAGCATAGTTTTTGTAAAGTTGGTTTTGTTTTTTTTTTTGTTAAAAAATATTTTATTAAGGTACAATTGAACATATGAAATAATAAAGTACATTGAACGAATTAGCTACTTTTACCCCTGTTTCTTTCGACATTGTCAATATACTATACCTTCGCTGGTGAATAATTGCTAAATTTTATGATTCCATGCAACTAATCTAATACAATTCGCACGTGGGGCATATGATACTGGGCATTGGTTGCATCACAGTATGTATCGCTAACAATTCAGTTATGAACAAAATTTATAAATAAACTTTGGATCGTGGGTAGAAATTACTGATAACATAAAGCTCGTATTTGCATGGCATATAATCATATACAACACCCACGTGGTACTGCTATAGAGTACCACATCGTTAAGGTAGTAACTCTCAATTAATCCTGACGTCAGTCTATCTACCAATCAACTATATGAATTAATCAGCGCATCTACCGAGAAGCAAACAATAAAACTAACTGTCCAGTGATATTCTCGCCAGTAGTAAATACTTATAAAAACTGAAAGAAATTTATAAAGCTAACACTAGGATACAAGAGCATGAGAAGAAATGTCTTTTTTCTGAATGGAAAGAACAGGAAGAATAATGTGATAATATTCGTCATTTGTCAGGAACGTCTCAAATAAAAATACTGATATTAATGACCATTGACATGGATGAATGTCCTAGTACATTGATTGTATGCCTGGTAAACATTAATCAACTAACAAATTTTGAATCAAGTGATAATTAAAAAAACATTATCCCAATCAGCTAATATACATTAATTAATAATCTATGTGCATTATCATAATGCAAAAATCATTAATAGTAGACCTGAAATAAGGAATAGAAAAAATTATCGATATATTGCTACCGGAATAAAAAAAATGTATCGATATGGTTTATCGATGTTTATATACTGGGTGATTTAAATTCGATGCTCATCATGGGGATTTTGAAAACGGTAAGAGATAGTTTAAATTTACTTAAGTTGCGCATTTTTGGGCTTTAATAAGTTTCTCTTATTTTTCTTAATAATAATGTACAAACTGTAAAGTAATGAAGTAAAGATTAGAGGATGAAATCTATTTTGGTATAGCTTAACTATTTTTCGAGATATTTAGTACTTAAATTTAAAAACTACCGCATTTTAGTTGTTTTTGTATTTTTTGTAGAAACCAAACTATAGATCGACTGTGAAAAACTTTGGTAATGTAGAATCCTTATATTTATTTAAATATTTTTTTGAAGCATAGGGGGATAACCCTAAACTTTACTTACACTTTATTTACATTCTAAAAAGTTGCATAAAACATGGATTTTGGGAAATGTTGTGGAAGGTTTAATTTTATAAAAATAAGTTTCGATAAATAATGACCAGAACATGAAACATTCTTACGGGAAATTAAAATTAAACCCAGTAAAGGTAAAATACTTGTCCACAGGATATATCCCTAGAAAAAATCTTGTCCTCTAGGTGATTGGTTTAATGTAAATAATTCGCATGATAATGTAAAATTTCAATAACAATGTATTTTGACACAAAAATAATTAAATTCTTGCATTAGAATAATGACCAGGCAGACATTTTGACAATCCAAAAAAACATTAACATGTTTTTAAGCATCATCATAATCACTTCATTATATTAATACTATGAAAAAGACATTATTGTAACGATTTTGCAGTTAATAATTATTGCCAAGTCATTAAAAGCAAAAATTCGCTATCATATTCGATTCACCCAACCAAAAACAGATAGCGCCTCGACTATTTTAAATTATTCGAAATTGAATCAGGAGGCGAATATTAATAACCTTTAATTTTGCGTTGCAGTGTAGTGAACAATCCTATCCCTTCCTTTGTTTGTCATGTAAAGGTAAGTTTTATGATATCTACCAATATTCTGCGTCTCTTCCTTTTATCTCCCTTCTTAGTTTGTTGGTGTTACTCAATAAAAGTGCGTTTTCAACTTGAACATTCAGCCATACATGTCAAGTATTGGTGTTTTTCAAGTGATTTTTGTAGTGTAATATGTGCCTGCAATTTGTCCGGCATGTACATCCTGCGATATTTCAGCGTTCCTTCGAATTCCTCCTCCATGAAGAAGTTAACAGATTACGCTACACACATTACGGGCTATTTCTACAAGTGTTTCCTCTTATTTGCTAAAGCGGACTACGCCCTCTACTTTCAGCAATTTACTATAATCGTTTGAAACCGACAAACGCCTTTCGGCCATTTATTTCTTCTCTGGTGCACGTTTAAGTCAGCAACGTAGGTTGTTAGATAATATATCTAATATCTGGCGAAGTGACTTTGTAAAAGCACGAATTAAATGGAGTTTATAAGAAATGCTTGAAGCCACGCGTTTGATCTTCGTATAGGCTAAGTAGTTTTTGGAGTTTAGAGATTATAGAAGTACCGAATAGAACCGCCATCTACCAATACAATATTCAGAATTCTCCATTACGTACGCATGGGATAAATTTCTATATTAAATTTACCCGATACAAATAATCCAAATGCTTATTTCAGACGCCCCTGGCGGAATAATAACACGACAGAGGTGAGCGATAACGGCCATCGTGTCGGAGATTGCTTGTGTCTCTGGGGAAAATCTCCGAATTTGAGCAACCGACAACCAGCCCGGAAATTGACATATTTACTTACACGAAAATAAGGAAATTGCGAATAAACACGTTGGTGTGATAAACTCTTATATTATGTGTGAGTGTGAGTTAGACATATACACTGTGTGCCACTTTTTTTGAGTTCCTTTATTATTTTCAACAGTATTAAATGACTTTTGTATATCATTCCCTTTATAGTTGCGATGGCCAAGTTAAAATGTTGGGACATAGTGTAGGTACAGGGTGCTTCCAAATATTTGGCAACTATTGTTCATATCACCAATGTTGGCGTGTACGTCATCAGTGAAATTATAATGCCGTGTCTGACGTTTGACGTTACGTTTAACTGCTGTTTACCTATTTTGTTGTTAAAAAGTGAATCCTTATTACTTTTTTATTGTCGTGACATTCTCCTGAAGCTTTTCCGGGCTAAATACTTATTTATAGTTATCTTTCTCGTGTAACTTTACAAAACTGCATTTTCAAAATTCTATAATTAATTTTAAAAACGGTTTAATGGACATTGGCTTATTAAACTAGTTCAACCAAGAGACAACACAATTTTGTACCACTACTTAGGTACTATTTGTTTTTAAGAAAGCATCTAACTCGAAGAAACCTCAAGGACCAATTGGTCAGGAAACAATTACTGGTCATATGTGCCACGTCTTTGAGCCGCCTGTTGCACCATATAGGATTTAAATACAAAGAGGAAGATAATCGCAGAGCTTTGATCTTGAGCAGAGCTTAAGCTTTGACCCAACATCGCCTTAAAAGGAGCAGAGTTTCTCCGTAAATATAAAGCAAATAAAGACTCCAGTATTAGACGACAAGTTGTCTTTTTGGATGAGACGTGGATTTTTTCAAAAAAAAGTGTGAAAAAGCCAGAGGGGTACGAAGGGAAACGTTTCATAGTTTTACATGCTAGTCACCAAGGGGGTTTCGTGAACAATGCTTCACTTATATTCTCCAATTCTTCAAAATTAGCAGATTACCATGGCGACAGGATTGGGCAGTGGGTTAGTGAAAAGCTTCTATCGAACATGGAAGAACCATCTCTTATAATGATGGACAATGTGTCATATACTAATCTGGTAGAAAAACAGTCAAAAGCATCTTGGGCGAAGGCCACACTAATCCCCTGGCATCAAGATAAAAATGTTCCTGTGAAAACTAATCTGTTTAAGACAGAACTATTAGCAATAGCCAAAGAACATACTCAAACAGAACGATATGTCGTGATGAAGGATGCTTAAAGTTTAATTTCTATTTTTCTCAGAATGATAAAACTGTGATCGTTATTCCCGTGTATTCATATTATGTAAAATTCAAATTTACCTTGTAACCAAAAATAATGTTGTAAGAAAATATAATAAAAATAGAGATAAATGATGTGAACAATAAAAGTTATGGCCCTAGAAATAGTTTATATTGAAAGAAAAGCACAGAGCTAAAAGCAGGATTAATTTACATACAAATATGAAATAGAATGTGTAACCTAACCTAAATCCTAGACTTTGACAATTCGTCAAACCCTTACTTAACGAAACGTCACTGGATAATATATTGTATGGCCTTGAAGTGATTTGATTCAGAAAATTCCATTGACGGCGTACACGTTAACATTGGTGGTAGTAAGTTTACATACAGCCTTTGTTTTTTAAGATAAGAAAAAAGTGCAGAAGACAAAGTTGTAAATCTTTTGTATACAATCTTTTGGTGAAGAAAAATAAAACAAAAAGTCAACAAAAACTGTTATTGAATTGTAAACAATTTTGTTTCATGCAAAGTTTTGTGATCAATTTTACATAAATTAATAATTTTTCCAAGCCTAGTGGTACTTTCTTCGCAGTAACATAACACTTATATTTCTATAACATTATGCATTACTATTTTGTTTACTGCCGGGATCGACAAAAACTAACAATCTGCAAGCGATTTTTGCCTCAAATAGTTATTACGCAGAACCTTACTGTTAACATTTCCAAAATGAATATTACTGGGAACATGTACCTGTGTAACTACATTTGCGGCTACAATAGCTCCATAATGAAGTGGTAACAAGGGGTTGGGTTGGGAGTGGTGCTCTATATTCAGCTAAATTTAGTACATTCACATTTACACTAAGAAATAGGACACAAAGCGCCCGCATTCAATGTGATTGATGGCTGCCTAACGCCTTATACATTTGAAAAGTGACGCATTCTTTTCTCCGATTTATCGGTTTCCATTTCCTATTCAGCCCTTTCGGGGTACACGAATGTAGTATTGGCCTAATTAAAATGCCCGCCTCATTGGTAGATGTCAATTTACAGCACGGCATAATGAATTCATCCGATTGCGTTATATTTCGAGAATATGCCTGTACTAGATTCTCGGCCTGCCTGGTATTATATGTATAATTATCAGAGTGCGTTCTAAATGCTGTTTCCGATTGCTTACCCACCTATCTGAACTAATTTGTGAGTTTTTGTTTCATTAACTTAGAGGTTAAGTCTCGATTTGTCTCTATCAATTAATGTAACGTCACCTGCAAACAAGATGCACTTACTATGTTCATTTAATGCTACTGACAAATCGTTGATATAACATAAAAATAGGATAGGCCCCAATACCGAACCCTGGGGAACTCCGTTAGTGACAGAAATCATTCCTGATCATTGCCAGTATCATTGCAAACAACATACTGTTTTCTATTTGTTAAGTATAAGGAAAGTAGTTGCAGTGTTTTACTTATAATACCATAATACACCAACTTATGCAATAACAGCTCCGTGATGACACAATCAAACGCCTTTGTAGGGTCGCACATTGTGACAGTATTTAAACAAGTATTTAAACCTTCATCAAGATCCTCAACTACTTCATCAAGCCATTATTGTATATATTATATATATTATTGCCCTTATTATAGACTTCTGCTTTCTAAAGCCAAATTGAGTTGTGGTGAACAGTTTTTTTACTCTGAATATATGAAATTATTTTTTCCTTTAGAATGACCTCGAATACTTTCCCAATAGCTGGCACTATAGCAATTGGTCTGTAGTTATCAATATTACCTACATCATCTTTTTTAAACGTAGGGATATTTTTTGTTATTTTTAAAGTATCTGGGCAATTACCCTGCTCCATACATTTATTCATCAAAATTGTGAGTGGTTAAACCAGAGACTCCAGAGCAGCTTTAAGCATGGAACTGTTAAGTCCATAAAAATCTAAGCAAGACGTATTTCTCAGGCTCATTATCGCCACCTTTATATCAGAGGGCTCTATATATAACATAATTAATAATTAATGTCGGTCAAATAAATGAAATATGCAGAACACGACAACCCAGATATCGCAAGACAAGGTTGCCAGCTGACCTACGCATCCACCGCATGGGGATACGCAGCGAAGACGCACCCCAAGAGGATCCAAGCAGTGGAAAACATAGCGCTTCGGACTGCAGTAGGTGCCCCTTGGTATGTGACCTCACAAACGGCCAAAGACCCAAATCCTGGACAACGAGTGAGTATATAATCACAATCTTATGTTTCAGCACGACTGATGCGAGAAGAAGCAGACGACACCGAAGAAAAGAACAGGACCAAAGAAAACGGATCGAGAAGACACTAAAACAGCCCAATCCAGTGGATGGCGAGGCCGACTGCCTTGCCAAACCACACATCCTTACCTTACCTGACTGAGCCAGCGAGCTGATCGCTGATCAGCTCTCTAGCTCCGTCATCCTGAGCTGCAATGCTCATCCTCCATATCAACCTGAATGCCGCGCAGCTGGGCTCTAGTAAGCCCGACGAGAGGCAGGAAGGACTCCTCAAACACCCGACATGACACCCCCGGGGGTAATACACACCGGCGAAGAAAGTCAAGAGCGCCAGAAGCAAGGCTCTGCCGGTGGGGCCCATCAGCCAGGACCGGGGGAGGCTGCGTAACTTCGCGTGACACTGATCACATTTGTGGGGAGGGTCACGTGAAACGCGCGGCTTACCCCTTACGAGGCGGTCTCGGCCTACATAGATATTAGGAGTAAAGAGCGATGGTACCGCTCGGCCCCCTCTAGCGGGGTTGCCCGCTAAGCACAAATGCATATATCTCTGCCAGGTGTAGGTACGCGTGTGCTTAGTGTGACAATAGCTATTCTCAAAGTTCTGAACATTAACCAGAGAGTATAAACAAACATAGGTCATAGGTAGACGTGACACCGCGTTGATCAAAAATCCTATCGACTTGGACGTCGCTGGTGGTAGGCACATCTCTTGCTACCTAAGAAACGTCTAATGTTGCGGAACCAGAACTCCAAAAGGAAGCAGTGTGATTCGGAAGAAAAAAGTTAAAATCCAGCTAAGCTGAGAATCCCTCATCCATCACTTCTCAAGTCTCGTTAATAGACACTCCGAAAAAAGAGCAGACGGATCGTATTAAAAACTATACGTAATACTGCTACAAAAATCAATACAAATTGACTACTAATTAAATATATTATTACCAAATTAAATACAGCGTAACCTCGTTGAGAATTCGAAAAATATAAATAATAAAGACAATATAAAATGACAAATCCACTTTGGAAAGAAAGAAGTACGAAGTATGATCGCCAAGATAACTTTATATTTTTAAATGTATTTACAGGAACTCCTATAATGTACCGGGTGGCACCAATCAGTTAAAATGGATATCAATTTGCTCTAGAATCACTGTTTCAATTTGGAACCGTTACAACGTCAATGCAATGTGAAACATAACCTTTCTATCTGTTAGCGTGTAACTGTCAGTGGTAATGAAATTGAATCGTCCTGTAACCATTTTAGTGTCAAACCCATCACATCCATATCCTACAGGTATGACCATTACGTCTAATAAATTATTTGCAAGACCGTTCTTTTGTAAACTACCCCGACTAAACGAGGCTACAGATACCTGCCAATACTGATATCTGACATTACTAATTCTCACGGATATATGACACCGACGGCGGGGCAATTACTTTTTGTAGAGCTAGGAAAAAGTGTAGATCAGAAATTTTAAATTAAGGTACAAGTACAGAAAACCAACCAAAAATTGTTACGGTCGCCTTTCACTAATTGACAACTAGGGTATTAATAGTAGGCGTTTACAAACTCAAGAGACATTGCACATTACATTGAACATTAAGGGTTAGATCTAAGGGCATGTATACTACGGGTATCTTTCTTTCTTTAGCGTAACAACACATTTGTGTTTGTGGTGTTCTGACATTGTTGCACAGAACATAGAAACTGGTGTAAGCGCACTTAAGTAACCTCTGTAGTTTCTATGGCTTTTGGGGAGCGCATTCTGGTTGTTTTCAGTTCTATGGCACGTGGCCCATTGTCTTTCGAGGTCATTGTTTTAGTCGAGGTGCGAAACGATTGTTCCTGTCCTGTCTAATTGTCGTGACTTATTCCTCCAGTTTAAAGAGTTTATATATAATAAATACGAGGTTACGAGGAGATATGTTTTCATATATAATAAATACGAGGTTATTTCCATACTAGTGGAATTTAATAAGAGGATCACGGTTGTGTGTTGTGGTTGTTACCTACATGCAATCGATTATATTTCGGATACAACGACTGTTGTATCGTGTTTTGATGTGTTTTCGAGTAGGTACAATACCACATTTAGGGATGCATTTTATATTGCTGTCCAAACTTATATGTAATGCAATTTAAGTGCAGCTTCACTTATATGCAATTTAGATAATATGGATTTCACTACTCCACAACTTTTGGTAGTTAAAATTTGTAAATTAAATTTGGATACTAGTATGCTGTGTTTATTATTTTTCTTCCACCGGAGATTACAGAAAGTACCGGGAATATAGATTCGATACCCAGTGAGTGCATTGAGGCGACATCTGACTTGATTGCGTATGGTCAGTGGTTTCGGTATTCACCGAACTTATTAATTATACTTTTTATTTTTTTTAACTGAGCTAGGTTAGGCAAACTTTATTGCCCACTTTATCGCTGTTGAAATTACTCTGGAGGGATATAAAATGCCAAGTAAACTCTCTAAAAAAAAATAAGTCAGAGGTGTTTTTCATTTGCTGCGATGCTTCTGAGTAATATCAATCAAGCGATCATGCATCCATCTATTACTAGCGACATATCAAACAGATATAAAAATGATTCCATGGAATTCTTTCAGATCGAGGAATGAGTATTTTGAAAAATACCTCGTTTACACTCAACAAATAGCATGAGTAACACAAGATTCAGACTTGAGCATGTTTTGAATGTATTGACGTTATTTCAACGGATTATTCCAACGCGGTCATATCCACGAATCCCTAGTGTAATGTATTATGAAGTGTTTGTCCTATATTGGATTCATGTAATCTCTTAGACAATAAATGACTAATTATATAACCAATTTATAAGCACATAAAGCGTGATGCATCTATTTTATCCAGCTTTGTGTCTATCTTTCTCACAGCGCCGTTAGTCGCTGGAGTTTTTCGATCGCTCAGGGTATATTTCGATGTCCTGGGGCAAATTCCAGATTTATAGTGGCTCTTAATATATCTTTGGCCAGGACGTTTGATTTCCCATATATACTTATATATAGGCACGCAAAGAAAACTTTTTTACGGCTTTGTTATTTTGCTTAGGGAACATTAAATTGGATTTTATTGTTAGTGTAGGATTCTGAAAACGGGAAACTTGGTGCAGATCAATGCTCCGTGGAAAAAATCTTGTCAGTTTTCTCTTTGAAGGCTATAAATAAACTGTTTTATTATCACGTGCGATAAATGGGTGCAGGCATATGGTATGTCCACTATAAAGGGTGATATATAATAAAAGGATATTGCTATAATGTAATATTGCAGAATGTCCCACTACGTTCGTAATAAATGTTAAACAAAGGCTATTCTATTATCTTCCTTCATAGTTAATTACTTACATTCATATGTTGTTGAGTATTTCCATCAGGTAATGTAGGTAAATATACTGCTAATAATTTGAGGTGAGCCCATATAGATCAACTTCACAAAGCTGTAACTTTTTTATTTATAAATGGATTGAGAAGATTTTCGAATTGTTTTAATCCTACACTTATAAACTTGAAATTATTTAATTTCTTCACACGCACCCTATACGGGGTGACATGACAGCTGTATATAATGTTTTTCTTTCACTTTTCCAATCTACTGTCTAAGTTTTATCGAACACCCTGTACATTCGTTTTATGGCACAATGACTACCTGCAGGTGTTGCCATAGTACCGTTGTTTGAATTTTGGCTTTTGATGAAATTAAAAATCGAAATACATTGAAAAACGACTTTAGTAACATTTTGATTAACGTTTAAATTAATAACATTGTGATAACATTAATAATATTGTGATTAATAACATTTTTAATATTGTGCCTTAATAACGGGTCGTTCCTCTTCGAGCCCGTATTACTTCGTCTTGGCATATTCCCTACAATTCTGTTAATAAGGTCGTCGGGAAGAAAATGATCTCACTCTTCTTGAAGGGCAACGTCTAAATCGGTTATTAGCAGCATAAGGCGATTTTAAATTCTTCGTTTTAGACCGTCCCATACCTCCTCAACAGGGTTGCGATCTGGCGGCAATGCAGGGGATTCCATAGGTGTGATAAATATATTTTTGAAAAAGATATTTTGATCTTATCTATTAATTATTTTATGTATTATAAATTTCGTAGAAGATAATTCAAATTATTATTTCATATTTCAGATGTCTCTTTCATATTAATATTTATTGAAGGTTTCTTTGTTCTAGGTATGTAATCTTACGATTGGGGACCATTATTGGTAAGTAGATGAAAGTTAAGAAAATTAAAAATCACTAATACGTTTCAAACATTTGATAAGATTAGCGAACATTTTTGGCGTTTATCTGACATAATTTAATTTCTTGTAGTGCGCTTCGTGTAATTTCCAAATTGAAACGGTTTGGTAGCAACGATTTAAGTACCTACAATTCGCGAAGAAGTAGCAAATTCAACTTCAAGTAATAGAAAAAGATGCCATAAGTCGAATTGGGACCAGTTTCATTGTTCTTTAAAAATAAAATTTATAGTTTTCTTTGACGTTTATTTGCATACATTTTGTCCCTGAATTACATTGATGAAAAACGTTGAGTTGAATTGCCACCGTAATATGCTATTGCATATGCTGAATTACATTGGTGAAAAACGTTGAGTTGAATTGTCAGTTTAATATGCTACTGCATAAGCTAAATTACAGTGGTGATAAATGTTGAGTTGAATTGTCATTGCAAAACCACAGCACAAGCTTATAAGACAATTTCAGGATAGAAACACTTATAATCATCACTATCTAGTACCTGAAACTAATTTGAATATCAGATCTTATGTAGCTTTTTAACTATTTATAGTTAACCGAAATAAATGCATCTATTTGCCTCTCACTCTACAAGTTTTAATTTATTTTCGAATGTAGTGTATTAGTATTATATTTTTAAAACTCCTGTAATTGGTATACCTATTACCTGTTGGAAAATAATAATAATAATTATTAAACATTTAACCTGTCAGTTAGATATTTAAATTATTTTGATAATTTTTTGTAATTTAGGCTTATTTCTGGATATATATATATATATATATATATATATATATATATATATATATATATATATATATATATATATACAGGGTGAGTCAGTTTTTTGTAGACAAACTTTAACAGGGGATAGAACGCACGTTTTTAAAAAGAAAAGTGCCTATAAAGATATGGCCGATCTAGCTTCCTAAGGAAGATACAGGGTGTTAAAATTTAATTTTTTTTTACATTAATGTGTAATATTTTCTGAACGGAATGATATATTCACTAAATATTTTACACATATCTTAACCTGCATAGGATCAACATGTTGTATTGTTCCTGTCGAAAATACTATAGTGGATGTTACTTTTTTCGGGTACTTCGACTATTCTGCATAATAGAACTTTTTTTTCGTACGCCACTGACATTATCTGATACATATTTCTAAAATAACGGCCCCTTAGTAACAATTTTGATCTCTTGTAATTTTGCTCTAACAATGACAGTTTTCGAGATATTGGCCGTTGTTTCTCTGACAGTGTAATGTCGTTATTATAATTTTTTTTTCTCGAATTTTCTTTATGACTTATAAACGAACGCTTAGATTTTTTCATGTTTGGGGGATAATGCCTATTAATTAAGGCGCATAAAACAAGCGGTAAGAATGTTCAAAAACTTGCACAGTGGCGGGGTGGAAGGGGTGCTCCACCCCTTTCGTAAACAAAAGACTTCTTCTACGCCAAAGACTATTTAAAAAAAAACTGTTATTTTCATTATCTACATACAGTTTAACAAAAATAATGTCCCTTCTTCTGTTTCGAAATTCCTGTGCGTTTCCTAGTTATTTTGATTTTTAGTGTTTGATGTGGTACTAAATTAAGTAATTTATTTATTAGCAATAATAATTATCGGCTAAATATTTAATTCTTTCAACGAAACCTACCTAAATATGGTTTGTTAAGGATTCTAAAAAGCCGAAATCTCTTTATCTCTTTCCAAGTAATTACAATTACAAAAAAAACATTAGATGAACATTGATGTTAATGTTTATGGAGATATAAACATTTTTGAATTTATAGCAATATTTAATTAACAATAATAATTGTGGAATAAATAACAATTGTTAGCAATAATGATTTATAAATAACAATTACAAGAATTAATAACAATAACACTAGTACCTACATACATAAAATTAGATACTTTGTTCAAAATGTAAACCGTTCTTCTCAATACACATTTCACTGCGACGTATCATAGAACGTCTTAAGTTAACTAAATGATGCACCCTTATTTCATTGCAAGCATCTCTAATGCGATTTTGAAGTTCCTCAAGTGTATTAACCGGAGTGGTATACACTATTTCCTTAATGAATCCCCACACAAAAAAGTCAAGTGGTGTTAAATCGGGGGATCTGGGAGGCCACGCCACTGGACCTCCACGACCTATCCACCTCCCTGGATAGTTATTGTTTAGCCAATTTCTTACATTTCTGCCATAATGGGCCGGGCACCCATCAAGTTGAATCCAAGACTGTCTTCTTAAATTCAAAGGAATGACTTCCCATATATTACCATGGTGTTCTTCTAAAAATTGTAGGAAATTTTCTGAATTTACACGTTGTGGCAAGAAATAAGGTCCAAACACGTGGTTGCCGTAAATTCCAATCCAGACATTTGTACTAAATTCATGTTGAAAACTTCGTGGTCGAATGGCATGTGGGTTTTCATGTGCCCATACATGCAGATTGTGAAAATTTACTATACCACGACGAGTAAAACAGGATTCATCAGTCCACAGTATATTGGATAAGAAATCCCTATTATTTTGAATGGAGTTAAGAACCCACCTACAATAAGTAAGTCTTCGTTCAGCGTCACCTGGACATAAACCTTGAACAGGTTGAAAATGATATGGGCGCCACTGTGCAAGTTTTTGAACATTCTTACCGCTTGTTTTATGCGCCTTAATTAATAGGCATTATCCCCCAAACATGAAAAAATCTAAGCGTTCGTTTATAAGTCATAAAGAAAATTCGAGAAAAAAAATATAATAACGACATTACACTGTCAGAGAAACAACGGCCAATATCTCTTAAAACTGTCGTAGTTAGAGCAAAATTACAAGAGATCAAAATTGTTACTAAGGGGCCGTTATTTTAGAAATATGTATCAGATAATGTCAGTGGCGTACGAAAAAAAAGTTCCATTATGCAGAATATCCGAAGTACCCGAAAAAAGTAACATCCACTATAGTATTTTCGACAGGAACAATACAACATGTTGATCCTATGCAGGTTAAGATATGTGTAAAATATTTAGTGAATATATCATTCCGTTCAGAAAATATTACACATTAATGTAAAAAAAAATGAAACTTTAACACCTTGTATCTTCCTTAGGAAACTAGATCGGCCATATATTTATAGGCACTTTTCTTTTTAAAAACGTGCGTTCTATCCCCTGTAAAAGTTTGTCTACAAAAAACTGACTCACCCTGTATATATATATATATATATATATATATATATATATATATATATATATATATATATATATATATATATATATATATATATATATATATATATATATATATATATATATATATATATATATATATATATATATATATATATATATATATATATATATATATATATAATAACACGTAATAACACGAGTATAGATACATATGTATACTCTATCCAACGAGAGAATGGACTTGCTTTGCGCATCGGCGACTAAAGAGGAGGGGCTCTGTAACGAGCTACGCAGGACCGTCATTCGATGAAATAAATGGAATAAATAAGACTGACGGCTTTTTTTTTTAATTTGGTTCCGTTACCTGACCGGTTCTATTATATGCTGCTAAAATTTTTTTCATTGTAGTTTTTCCAATGCCCGTTTGTATAGTTAGTGTTAAATCTGTCTCTTCGTACGACATTTGCGGATTGTCTTCCTTTAATTTCTTATATAAATTTATTATAATTATTTTTTGACTTTGATGCACGACCTAAAATTAAAAATAACCACGGTTACTGGTGGTGAATAGTATGCGTATTAAATAAATTATTATTTAATTTATATTTATTATTATATTTCTTTACCTGGCCTCTTTTATTCTTCTTAATTGGTGATAATGGTGGATTTATCTCGTCTCTGGCTGCTGCCATTCTTATAATAGATTTAAAACTTATTTCACAACCGTAAACAACACAACTAAAATAACCGTACTTGCGAGACTACAAATACAAACTGTGAATAGGTAGGCACTAGTAGATACTTTATATAATTAGGTACCAGGTAGGTATCGGACCCAGGCGCCGGCCCTGGCTACCTGCTGAGCCAATTAAGACGTTGAGGGCGTTGAACTAATGTTCTAAGGGGCAGAGATCTGACCAAAACAGACGAATTTTCGCTCGAGTGCAAGTCCATTCTCTCGTTGGATACAGTATATAATAATTATTTACGACATACAACGCCCTTATGAAGCATCAACTAAGACATCATAAGCATTAAATGGATCCATTGTTTTGCGAATGTCGCGAAGATAGTGGTGGAATAGGCAAATTTAATTAAATCTGGCTACAGATTTCTCGTAATATATTGTAATATGCAAAATTGTTATGGAAGTGGCAATTACAGTAGCTCCCGCTGAGCTATCGAGATTGCCAGCTCTTATTTTGAAATAATGAGTAATCGAGTTGATGATAATGATCATAATAATAAATGGTTTAACGATGGAATACGGTATATTCTAATATACATTGACGATCAGTTAAGGTAACCCAAGAAAAAATTGCATAAACTTCCAAATTCATATATCTTTTGATGTAAGATTCGCATAGCCATAGGTACATATTTTTGGGTATATGGATATGTGCGTCAAGAATATTCTGCTTTTCCGTGTCTCATTTATTTTTGGAGATACGGTGATGAAGGTTGCGCCATGTTTTTTACCAAAGTTTGAGAGTGTCTGAAAATATTCAGACACTTCAGATATCTTTTACCCTTATTGATTGCTTTCATTTTTGTCTTTGATTGTTTGTACTAATTTAATTGTTGATTTTATGAGGATCTTCTTTACTTTTTATACTGTAACGTTACCGTTACTTAAATGGCAAATCATCATTTAGTTACAGAAGAAACTAAACTATTTTCAACCCTTCTTAATTAGACGATTTACTGCTCACAATTAAGGGCTTTGGACGCTATCCTTCCACCGAATTAAGCTGTATAAATTCAATTGGTATAAACTCAATTCTAACGCAGTTAAATCCTGAGTGTACCAGAGGAACTTCAATTGAAAAATGTTCATTCGACATTTCCATTTTAAATTAAGAGGGCGTGCGGATAGACGAAAATATAATTATTATATCCGGTTTCTACAAATAGGTAGTATTAGCTGAATATACAGGGTGAGTTTGGGTTAAACCGCCATATGTAAACCTTGCATAAGATATTTGATTATAAGTAAAAAAGTTCATATGAGCATGTGCACCTAAATGCTTTCTAAGAGCTCTACAGCGATTAGTAAGCTTTGAAATCAGATGGTCGTTACGCATATCATTTGCAAAAAGTTCAGAATTTGCTGACTGCAGACTGCCTGCCACGAGGAACACCACATAATTTTCAGTGGTTCTTGGGATAAATAAGAAATTATGCTTCCTACTCTCGGGTCGTGATTTGGACTGACAAGGAAACATGTACCCATGCTGGTATTTTTAATCAGCATAATGCTAATATTTGGGGACACGACAATCCTCATGCTGTAAAAATCAGCCATTTTCAACATGAATTTTCGTGCAACGTTTGAATAGGATTATGCAACGACTCACTCATTGACCGTATTTTCTGCCTCAAAGGCTAAATAATCCGGCTGTTCTTCATTTCTTGGAAAATTATTTTGAAGCAGTCTTAAATGGCATGCCTTTAGTTAAAAGAATACGCAGATGGTTCCAGTTAGATGGACCATAATTTTCAGGAAAGATTGGTCGCGGTCAAGACTGCCCCCGCCCTTGCCAGGTTTACGTTGAGCCCGTTAACGAAGGAGCTACTCTCCGGGTAAGAATTGTTCAAACAGCCCAAGAAATTAAATCAGCAGTGCCGTGCGGCTGCACATTGAAATTGAAGTCCGTCATTTTGACCAGGATTTTTGAATTTTCTAAAATTAGCTGCTGTTTGACGACTACCATTCTGCATTCTTTTAGTACTTTCTTTTTTTCTACTAAAGTTGTTGTTGTCCAAGCTTTTTTTATTACTAATGTGTTTCCCAAAAACTGTTTTCTTTTAAAGACCTTGTTTAGATTTATTTATTTTTGAAATATCAGTGTTTTGATTTTCTGTACTTGTTTTTAAGTTTTTATATAATTGTGATGTGATATCTTTATGAACTTTAATATATTCTGTAGTGATATTTTGTCCAGTACGTTCGAAAGGGGTTGGTTTACTTAAGTGTCCAAATATTATTTCAAAAGGGGTATGTTTGGTTACGCTGTGATGCGAATTATTAGAGCAGGATACTGCCATGGGCATTCAATTGTCTTATTTGGGTAGTCATTCTTTAACCATCGGATTGAGTCTAGTACTGTAGAATAGAAGCGTTCTACTGGGAATTTTTATTTATTGGTGACCTTATATGTAAGTATTGTCGAATTATTTTCCTGAATCAGCAGTTATTTACTTTGGATATCCGAACTGGGAGATGAATGTGAGTATTAACTGTTGTATAGTTAGATATACCAGTTTTATTGGGTAGTAAATAGGCTTGTCCGTATTTAAGGAATGGGTCTAGTAATGTGAGAAACATTTCTTTTTCTGCAAAGAACACCCAAATGGGTTATATCAAAGGGTTATTTAGCTGTGGGCTTTATGTGCAATTTAGTTTTCTTGTGGTCTTTCATATTTAGCTAGTTGGCATGTATTACAATCATTTATATAAGTTGTTATAGTTTCTGTTATTTTAGGCCAATAACATCTTTTCATTAGTGCGATTCTGGTTTCGTTTATTCCACGATGGCACGTTTTTGTTTCCTGATAATATTGAATTTGTTTATATTGGTCTTCCAATCTTAAATTTTGTCTTAAAATTAAGTCTTAAATTTTGAGTTAAGTTTTTCTATATTATCGGAATTGAAAATCATACAGTGTAGTTCTGAAGGATTATTAAATTGTTTAAGCAGTTTTATTTCGTCATTTGAGCTAGACATTTTAAAAGTTAGGGTGGTTCTAGTTTTATCAAATATACCTTGGGTATTTTCAAAGTTGGAAATTGCATTGTGTTTCGTGAAATACGAGTTGATTTTTATAGATATTTGAGGGATTGTCTGTATAACGAATATCAAATACAGGGTGTCTTCTTCATCTGGATGGATTGTTTGTAAATCGTCTAGTGCTTCTCTTAGTACATCAGGGTTAGGGGAAGGTATGTTGTCTAAATCGAAGATGTCAATATCTGAGGTAATATCACCTGGATTATTTATAATTGATTGATCTGTCTCGAGTGCATTTAATTCTTCAGCATTTAAATGATCGGATCTAATAAAAGATCTGCCATCATTATTTAAGCGCCAATTAGAGTTTTGTTTAGGGTTTTGCTTTGTGGCTTGATATATATATGAATTGCATTGGTAATTTTCTTTTTTATATTTAATTTCATAGTTATTGATTGACTATTTAATTGCTTTGTCTGTAGGTTTTCTATAATGAATGGAGATATTAAAATCGGGGTTGTATGAAATGTCTTGAGAAAATATAGGGCTTAAATCTAATTTTATTAAGTCTAGGAATCTAGGAAGTCCGTAGAAATGAAATATTTATGAAAGTTATATAAAAGTATATTGATTTTTTCATTTGAGTTAAATTCTGCAGAGGCGGGAATTTGGGCTTTATATCTAGTTTCTGATTCTCCGTTACAAGTTTTTATTACTGTTGGATCATGATATATATTTTGTGGATAATATTTTTCACTAATGTCGGGTCTAATAATTGTTTTTGAACTGTGTCTATCAATAATTTCATAGGCGGGTTAGATATCTTTGTATAGGGTAACGTACATGGTAAAAGTATATTATTAAATTTGTCTATGGTTATGTCTGATTGTTTGGGGTACGGGTACCCTGAATTTTTTTATTTTTTATTGCGTACAGCAAAGTGAATATAGCAGTAATCGATTGTTAGCGCAGCTGGCCTTTTATATGAAATAAATGCAAGCATGCATTTGCTGCGTCGGTATTTTTCTGTCTGCATTCTGACACGTAGGTATCATAACGCTTAGTGATGATACCATACATAAACAAAGATGAAATAAAGATAATTGACAAAGTAATACAATGTTATAACTCGCGCTTAAATCATACCCAAAAAAATAATATCCAGGCGCTACACAATCATGTATAGGAGAAAAATACTCTGCTATTTAAATAGATAAATCGATATAAGCTTAAAAACTACTAGAGATAAAGGTAGACTTATTGGTATTAAAATAGCGGGAACTAAATGATCCATTGCATCCATCATAAAATGTGCCATTTAAATAAATTATAAAAAATATATTTGAAAAATCGATATTTGAAAACTATTTTGGACACCATGTATAAAAAAGTTCAATTTTAACACTGCCTTGAGTTATATAATCGACCTAGCTTACACATTACGTAACTTTTTATGATAAACCAAGAATTGATGGAGTAGATATCGAATCTTAAATGAACTGTGGCAACGCCGCATTTGAGGAGAAAAAAGTTAGGCTTGGACACAGGACCGGAAGAGGCTGCAACCACCACTAGAAAATGCAGTGTGTTCCATTTAAAAATATTATTCTGTTATGCACTAGACTTATTTGAGACACTCTGTATATGTGCCATTAATGTTATAGTATACGCCTTCATTGTCTAGACAACTGACTAGAGCAGTTTAAATATTTCCGTAGTACATTAATGTTAAATTTTCGCGATCTGGTCTGTATCCGACAATGCAAAAAAATGACCACACCTATAAATTTCTTAAGGAACGTTATTTATTAATCCCGTTAAAAAATAGTACAAACCTGTCTGTGCTGAAGAATGACTTCTAAATTTTGTACGACGGCAAGTTGACCTTTCCGAAATCGATATTATCCCGCAGCAGTTTTAGAAAGTATTACGTGAAACACGCAGTATCAAGTATCAATTTTATTATATGGTAAAATTAGATTCCGTTCATTAGAGTCATATTCAGCCTAATGACCATCTCGAGTTAATAATGATGGCATCGAGGTTTCAGACCCATATAATATAAATTAAATTGACGTAGTTAAGTCGGTTGGGCTAGATTTATTTAGGCCGATTTGCTTGGTTTTTTAGGTATCATTTTATGTTAGGTATATATGTATGACATAATGCGCAATATAGTATTTGTTATTTTAGGAGTAAAAATGTCACTATTAATCCGAATAAAACATGCCATTTTTTTCTGAAACCGAAACGGAATTTAATTATTACTTAGTGCTTTGGACTTATAGAAAAGGATAGGTATATCATATATCGTGTATGGATACTCTCGATAGTCATGGATTCTTTCTCAAACATTAGTCGCCATATTGCTAATTGATTTCATGTGTGATGATTGTTTGTGGTCCAATTTACTGAAAGATTTGTAAAATGTTATGAAGATCACCTAAATCTTCATAACATTTCATACCTGAGGAGATACTGGAGTGTGCGAAAGAAGTTTCTTTGAATCTAGTCCGAAAGAAATCTCGAGAAATTTATGAATCTGTGTGTCTATCAACATTTTATGGATTATTGCAAAGAAAAAAACATTAAGTTATATTCAGATGTATTGATGGTGTATTTCTCAAACTTAGCAAATAACATGAGACCGCCAACGCTTTGGACACAATATTCAATATTGCGGTCAGCGTTGGATATAAAGAAGGGGATTGATAAAAGTAGCAAATATTCAAAGTTACGTGCTTTTATCGAAACACAAAACGAGGGATATTTGCCGATAAAATCGCGAGTATTTACAAAGGACCAAGTTGTTTGCTTTTTGAATAGTGCACCTGATAATTTATGTTTGATGATGAGGGTAAACGTTTTAAAAATAAAAGTTTAAACATTTTTAAAATGCCTCTTTATAGATCGTTCTAATATCTCAGGCTCAATAGGGGGCTCAGGCCGTTATCACCAATTAGAGAATTGAACAATTGATAATGTGGAAATCCGCCTTAATTATAAAAATTCCCAATACCAAAACCGAGAGACCACCTTCAAATATACCACAAATATTGGATGTTTGTGTACAACAAACTTGATGTTTGTGCTGTGGAGTTTTTAGAATATAAATATATTATAATAGAATATTTATAAAATTATTATTTATAATGATTAATATTTATAGAATATTATATAGATTATATTATATAGATTGCATAGCGAGCAATCTTGAGAATACTTTGCTGATTGGTTAAGCAAAGACGTGATACAGTGTGCAGAGATATATTCGGATCTATATCCCAACAATAATGATTTCAAATACAAATGTGTTACAGCGTGGTGACAAACTCCCGTTGCGGGCTTCCCCGCAGTCGACTGAGTAGTTAAAATATTTAGTTCATCTGGTTCACCAGATGTTTGCCAGAGCATTGGTAGCCTAGTGGGTAAAGCGTATGCTTTACGTACTGAACGTTCCGTGTTCGGATCCTATTTTTTTTACTTAATCTGTGATTTTGTGAACTATTCTATTCAGTTATTTCCTTTTTAAGTATAAGGATAGATTTATAATTGTTGGGTTTTGGATCTCTTACTTCCGTTGTTTGTTGAACTGTTGAGTAGAAGCCACCTGACCTTTTTTTCAATGGAAAGTCTTTTTTTCGAACCAAGTGTTCTTGTATCTTTTTCCGCTTCAAAAATGCCCTTTTCATGAAGCCAATACTTAGATTTTTTAGAATAAAATTCATTTTCATTGCCGACATTTTGACTTTTTCGCGCATTACATTAAATTTATTTGTATTTTTAGACAAACCTCTGTTTAAAAAATTATTCTTTCGAAGATACTACAGTTACAACTTTGTTTTATCTCTGTGCTTCATTTTTAAGACGTTTAACCTTGAGAAATCAAAAATGTTCACCTGCGGCACTATTTGGACCCTACAGAACAAAATTCATGCGCCGCCACTGTTAGTAGGCAAATAAAAAATCTCACTCACCTGCTTTGTGTAAATTAATGATACAACCAATAGCGTCAGTCAAAGTAGAAGGCTCTTTCTTTAAATTTGTCGCCATGCTATAGAAAGTGGATACGTCCTAAGACTTAAAAGACCCCCCCACTTTGTGATCACTTTCAGCTTTCAAAAACTCCCCAAAATGAACAGATTGGTATCCTAATTAAAGACCATAAACAAAGAAATGTGTTTTCTAGAAAATCCTTTTCTAGAAAAATATGCTGTTAAACTTTTTATAGATCAGTTCTTGTATTTACTTAATTTCAAGTACCCACTTACTAAAATTACAAACTTGGCACATAATTGCATCCGAAAATTAGTAACTGTTTTCTTTCCATATTCGCAAGTGAACTTTGAGTTTTAGTAAGAAATTTGGCAAGTGAGAATCAAGAATATTAAGAGATTAACTCGAAATATATAAATAAAATTTACTGTATATTTTACAAAGTATCCTACGTCTTGACTATTTAAATAATTAATATTCCTACAGTTAAAGTAAACATCTATTAATTATGCAGGAGGGAAACTAGTCGCAAAAGAGAATACCTGGCGAGGGGAACTTCAAAGGATATGCGCTCCCCTTTTTCGGCATTTTGTTGATCTGTCTTGTGTAAATCACGGCATGCAGGGCGGGCTCGAGTTTCCTTGAGATTTCCCGTTCTTAATGACGGCAAAATATAATTCGTTTAAGAGTAATTTATTCATTGCATATTCAAATCTGAAAAATTGTTTGCCGGAGAAAACGCAAATATTTACGCTTATTTTTACCCCGTTAACGTACACGAAGGCGGAAACTGAACATTGACGAGATCTTGTAAGTGACAATTCGCACTTCTTCCGGAAAATTAGTCTACATATCTATGTCCGCATAATAATATCCTCATTCGACGGCGACATAAAAATACCGACCACAAGCTTGACCACAACTATGATTTCTACTTATGTTGTCGATTAGGTTACCAACAATGTTTAAATAGATACAAGGACGGGCAGAGGTCCGGACAACTTTTGTAGAGATACTTTAGGTGAGCTAAGACATTTAGTGAATTAAGTCATGAATTTCCTTCCGTGTTTTTTTAAATATAGTTTTTTTTAAAAGCTTTTATAAATATAGGGAAAAACATACAGGGTGTTCCATTTGGAAAAACCAACTCGTGATGGTTTGGAAATTCCACCCGGTATGGAACTAAGGCACCTTGAGACTATGGATGTGAAACTTAGGGGTCTAGAATACCCAATTTCGAAATTTTCAAAATTCAAGGCAGCATTTAGATGTAAATGATTTTAATTTTTACCCTCCGTCTGGCGCAATGTTAATTGTAATATAATCAGGCGCATTGTATCTGTGAGATACCAATGCTTTATTTTATAAGCTGGACGTTCTATATTTATATATTTAAGAAAACACATAAAATATTATTTATTGAAAGAAAAGAGCAAAATAACATATTGGAATTGAAATAAACTAATTCAGATACCTAAAAGGATTTGGGCGTATCATTTTTTGTAGCTTGTAGCTCCTGAAGGGATTTCGGAATTCCACGACTTTTTTGACTCTGCCACTAACTCAAGTTGTGGCAAGTTGTTTCAAAAATAACTCAATACTCAAAAAAACAATCAAACTCAATCACTTCAATGGGCGCAATGCATCTTAAAGATAAATATCGTGACAGCTCGGCATCCTAAAACTCCACAACAGTGCGAACTACACCAACAGTATATTTTAATACTAGTTTAGGAAGATAGCTTCAAGGCCATCCGATGAATTACCCCCACCCCCACTCGAGAAAAATAAACAAAGCAATATGCTATGTATCGCAGATCGATTGCGCCCGATGGAGGGTTAATATTGCCCATTCATCAGCATACCCAGTACCGGACAAAATTGTTCAGATCCATTGTTTTTCTGCCATATTATGTATACTGAATTTAATATAGCACACAAAAATGTGATACATATCTCGTGATCGAAAAAGATAATTTCCCATCTGTCTTTGCTGTGTGAAATTTCTCTCAATGAGTGCGGACAGTACTTTTTCAAGTAAGCATCAAATTCCCTCCCAATCAGAACAAGTTATTTTCTTTTAGAGGGAAGCACGACAACATAGGGTATCTATTGAAGTATATGCACCCACAAGGCTTAGCACGACAGCTCTGGAGATTGATAAAGATAAAACGGCACTATTATACAAGGGGGTCTGCCAGCCATATTAATAATACGCCGAGGAATTTCTGAGTTGGAAAATGTTCGTTCCGCTAGTCCGATAGTGCCGCGGCATTTATTTCATTATCAATGCGTCTGCTATTTTCTTTTGTCGTGGCTGTAGTCGAGGAAGCGCGTTTTCACTCTGGAACGCATAATTTGTTTTCCTGGAGGGCGGCATTTACAGTTGTTTGTTTAATTTTGGAAGTAATTGAAGCTTTGGTGGCGCGAAAATATTTATTAGTAGGTACTTAACATTAAGTAGAAAGTTATAGAAACAGAATTTGTCAATATTTCCCTCAACATCATAAGTGGATAATAATGTTGATATCTAAAATCCAAAACGCTTCAGAGTAAATCGTGTCGCAATAAAGGCTCAAGTTTTGCTATATATTTTATCAGATGTTACCCTTCTACCCTTCTGTACAACCTAGCAGCGTTTACGTGGGAAACAAAACTTTGCCTGAGCTAGCTCAACTTAATTAAAGAAAAGAAATAAACTGGTAGATTGGGTATCTAAACTATTAATTACCCTTGGACGCCACTGACATTTACGCAACCATGTCAGATGGTTCCAAACTATACTGGGTACCTAAATTACCCCCAGAATCCAACTGTAATTGGTGGATAAAAGGGACATAGTATACTAATATCTACTTTGATTTTAGAAATTGTATAGCCTAAATAAATAAAAGCGACGAAAGTTATATTAAATATCCCTGTTAAGGCGTTAAACACACGGGCACATTACCTAATATATCTAATCTAGTGTAGGCTCAGACGTGATCACGTGTGACGTCACACAAAACAATGGTAAGATACTAGGGCTTACGTAAATGTAAGCATATATACGAACAAAGTAACATATTCAGGTACACATTATAGGTATATAAGATGAAAATTAAAGGTAACCAAGCGCTCAGAAGAATTAAACTAAGAGCAACAATACAAAAAGACTAAGTTTAAAAAAAAGGTGTGGCTCCTAGTATACTTAAGCTATGCTTATACACATATGCAAGTATCAGCTGAGTGTTACACCAGCGGACTGCAAGTCGACATCATAAACCACGTGTAACGATCATACTTCGGCTCACCCTGTATATGGTTACTCTATATCTGCATTAGTTTTATTATTTCCATTAAGGCCACTGAAGTTAGGCAACCATTCATGCATGGTTGTATTGTATTCAAACATTGAAGGACTAATAATTAGTGTAATGATTATATCATTTATTGTTATAGTTGTGTATTATATATTTGTGAGTGTATTATATAAGTCTATGAACCGATATTTAAATGATTTATCAAATACAGAACTTACTGATAGAATGTGGGAACTTTATATTAATATATAAACATTTACATCGCAATATTCCCGACACCAGGACTTTTAATTCTGTATTGCAGCAGGATCAATATGTATTGATAAGGATTCATGATTCTATGCGTCGACGAACGGAAGCATCTATTAGAAATCGTGGTCTCCATTTTGAACAATAAATAATTGTGTAATGAATTAGGTGAGTATTTATAATTTACTGTATTTATGCCAAAGGTATTTCAGTTGACTTGTGAGCCAACAAACGAAATCAATATTGAAAGCACATATAACGAAAGTTAGAGCCGTCTTGTTAAAATCGAATATTCCCAAAAGAAACTTATTAATATTAGCGTCAAGTCGACAGCAGCGACACGACGAGTATACATCAGAAGAGAAAATAAGAGAATACAGAAATGTGCAAGTTCCCCTCACCGTATACCGGCCCGGGTAGTTTGGGGATTTCATAATAATCTAGCATCAGATAAATGATAGCCGGGGCCGAAAATATATTATCTTTATCGTCTTCCTCACTACTATTCGCCCGTTTAATACATGTCTTATTTGCTCATTTCTCTTAGCCTTTGGATAAACGCGATATACTATCTGTATTTCGAAGTTTAAAAGTTAAGGGTTTAAGGTCCCAAGTATATTTTTATTTTCTTAATTCATGAAATTTTTTACTTGGGTGGAAATCCACGGCCTGGTACATTTTACTACACTATGGCCTGGTACACATCCACGGCTTGGTACACTATCACGTCATTCAAGATGGCGCCGCTCAATCACAAGACTGGCTATGGCTATATGCTCTTTTAATACTTGACCAATTTGCATGGAAAAATTAAATTAATATGTTGCAATCACTATTTATAAGGTAAATAGTAATCATTAACTCTTTTTTGTTTTATTGTTATTATTTTTTTATTAATACAAAAAGATTCCTCGATATTTTGAACACGTTATATATTGCAACAAATTCAATACCTACTACTGTTGGAAAAATAAGGTAATAATTATAACACCATGAAACCATGAATAAAGTGATATTATGTTTAAAAAAAACAATATCGAACAGTGATAATATTACAAACATGTTCTTATTTGATTTAAAACGGATTTTAGCAAGATGAAACTGACTCCTCGACACCCTTACACCTACAGAAGGAGCAACAGGCTGATTAATTTTCTCTACAAATGCATAAGAATTTGGCACATTTTAAAAAAACTACGTGTCATACAGTGTCATCCATACAGTGTTGCTGAAGGTATGTGCAGAAATAAGTTCTCAACAAATGCCCCATAGCACCTTTGCTTGTAGGTGGCAAATATTCAGTATCTGTATCTTTCCATGATGATACAGGTCTTGTAAGGAATGATAAATTAACACTGCGTGGAATATCGTCTTATCAGTCTTCGTCTCCATAGCTTAAAAGGACTTGCACCTGACTAGAATTGTATCATTTTAGAGTTAATTTAATGACGAACTAGACTTTGTAAACAAATAGCTGACTTCTGGATTTTCTAGCTGGACTAGCTGACTCTTTGAAGTCTGTCTGAAAGTTCTCATCTGCAGAGATGTCATCGAGAGTTCTGCAAGATGACCCATTTCGTTAGAGCTGCACTAAGTCTACTAAGTCATGTGATACTCCTAAGTCAAGTTCCTCAAATATATTGTAGATGCACTATTGAAAGCTGCTTCCTTGGTATCAAACTTACTTGTATATTCAGGTAGTGCGTGAATGGCTGGAAGCAAATAGCATAAGTTTCGACCCATTTTTTGGTGAATGACATGAACAGTGCGTGCCCACATTTCTTCTACACCAAGTTGATGAGAAGTAGCCCAGTGAAATAATGCTAAAACCATTATGTCGGTGTCAGCATCCACAAGGATTTTAGTAAACCCACACTGGTATGCATGCTTTCAATGAATCAGCATTCTAAAGTCAGCTTCCTCTACTGACAAACAATTTATTTCATGATTTACAGGTTTTTCATTTTGCACAGATGTGCACCATGATATCATTTAACTGTAAAATGATATTTTATATTCTTCATCAACATAAAAAGCACTAAAGGTATGGTTAGTGTTTATGGTGTTTATGTTAAATAATCTATCACTGTATTCGGAATAAACTCTTGTAAGATCAGTTTGTTCCTTGCAGATCCTCAGAAACTGCTGAGTTGGACCGGAAATGGAACATCTTCAAAGATGTGGGCGATATCTATAACAATGCCCTTACCTTGACTCTGTAATCTTATTTTTCTGCCATCTTTAGTAAGCTTTTAGTAAGTCAATACTTACTATGTATTCCTGAAAACAAAATCTTCCTGTTCAAAACATCCTACAGAAGTAGGTACAGCTACAGGACGATTTTCTATGAATCTGCATAGTTTGTTTCGTTATTTACATAGTTATTTATCTATTAGCATCATACATTGAGCATAGACTGTAAACGAGGCCTGTAACTACTGTGCTATTAATAACTAGTTTGCCATTAGTTGCTTCTCATTACGAAACTTCCATACTCAAATCCGAAATTATTCTATTCCAAAGTGTAAATTTATCTCATCACCTTGTCTCATAACGTTAAAACTTCATTTGCAGTAAATATTATATGGACGTGTTAACAGTTAGTTGTACCGAGTTTGTGTTTGGATAACATAAAACGGGGATTTCAGGAAACGGGCTGCTCTGAAGATAAAACTATGGTATCGCGAGAACTAGCACTATCAAACGGCGAATTCTCAACGCCGATTTGACGTGCAGACAGCGTCCCGTTATCCGTTATCGGCTGGATTCTCGCTTTCCTAGCCATTGCCGTTGTTGGAGATTAGGCTCAGGGAAATATTATTGCATGCGATCAGACGAGTTCATAAAATAATCATTGTTAAATCTAGAACGTACGTATTATTAGAGTGTAAACGTTATTCTCACTTTTTGCTTCTGCTCTATAATCGGCCAAATTTGGTAATCCTACCTTGAGGCGTCAATGTACAACATTTCTGAAAGCTTGGGATAACCCCTTCTCAATAAAAACAAATTTCTGGTTTTCAACACTAATGGCAAAAAGATGGACCTCATATCTCGAAACAGTTTTTGAATTTTTCGCCTATTTCCTTTATCTAGGGTGATTTTGGATCAAAGTATAGGGCTCATGTTGAAGCTAGGACAGTGAAGGAGACGCGAGGATGATAACCGACTCAATACAAAAATTCAATATACACGGTTGCATTAAAAGTGACCCAAATATGAATTACCCGGATATCTGGGTATTATGAGAGACAATTTCAGTCAATTTGCTTTCACACAAATCGCTCGCGTTTATTCGAACATTCTAAAATGTTCCTTTCTTGTATGAGTTATGAATTCTTAACACTGCTCGATTGCGTTGGCCCAGAGGCCTCCAACACTGGGCGTAGCAGAGTAGAGTAGATGTTTGTTTAGGGATGATAGTAGGGTTTATTTGTTTAGGTCGGATTGACATATTTTGATGTGGAGAAAAAGGAACGAAAAATTCAGGGAAAAGCACATGAAAGCGAGGGGGTGGATTTTGGAGGTGGAGGAGTGACTGCTTGGGATGGAATAAGCATTATTTTTTAATTTAGCATTGTCCCTTTTCTCTTTGTACCGTGATCTATAACGTCTCCTTTTTTAATTACACGATGAATGGTTGATTGTGACATTTTAGTTAATGCGTTAATACGTCGTATTATTTTTTCTCATATTGTCCCGGATTTTTGTTTTTTGCAAACGTCCACGTATATTTAAAATAATACGTTGACTGTGTATATGTAAATCTTGATTTTTAAACTCAAAGGTTATTTCGACGTTTTCGATAATAACCAGTTTAACTATTTCGAGATTTTTGGGGCGTTGTATTATTATCTTCTATCTATATCTTACCTTTTAGTAGTAAATGTTTTCAATCGGTATTTACGCACTGCACTGATAACCGTTTTTCAATCGGGCACGCGGCACGGCGGTCAACAAAGAAATGATTTACTACGCAGCAGTCCAGCCTGTTTATTGTCTTTACATCAGCGCGCAGTAACTTCCAGTAACGGACTCCCATGCACGTTTTCAACAACTCTTCGAAATCTCAATGTGACAGCTAAATACATATGACGAAATTTCAAGAATTTAGCCCGATCAGTTTGATTTCCGCTCGTATACACTTAACCACTGTACTGTACTCGCCTTCTTGAAACTGTGTCTTTTTTCGGTACTGATGACGTGCATCCGTTTTTGTTTTGAATCTGCTGTACTTATGCCGCGGCTCTAAAGCTAAAGCACGGAATTATTAATAGGCATATAATTATATTTTTTTTAATTTTGGCGCCACATGGCAAAGTGTAAAGATGCTGCCCTTGTAGCATGTAATTACGTCAAAAATTGTAATGCTGAAGAAAATCCTGACGGTAAAGCCCCTGCGCGTTTTGTTCAGAGCACCTATAAACCGGTTTTTAGCCATTCCTTAGGGCCAATTATCATCAAAAATGCATGTTAATTATCCTTGTAAAGTTTCCCCCAAAGGAAAGCTTTCAGTGCCTGTACTACAAGAGATAATTGTTTCATGAAATAACCTCATTTCTCTGCTAAAATTACCTCAAAAGGTTTAACGACTTCGTCACGGTGAACGTAACTATTTCGTAGACGGCTAGATTTCATATACTCGTTCCGTTTCCGGGAGAAAGGGCGCATTACGGCGGGAATGAAATCAGAGACGGATAACCTTTCCGGGGAATAATATATTTATGGCGCGTGTTCCGGCAGACTACTCGGCAACTTTTGCACGGAACTAACGAATCGAACATTATTCTCCGCAATATCTACAAATTTGACCAATACTGAAGAGAAATATTTTTTCATAAATCAAAATATAAATCGGGGTGCAGGGATGTATGTAGAAGGTACCCTTTTTCCGGTTTTTGGCTTATACCTCGGAATCTTTGCGTACTAGCGATCAGGCAATCCTATACAAAATTAAAGCTGACAAAATGTGCCAGTTTGATTGCATTAATTTTTTCGGTATCTCGCATAGTTTCCGAGAACCTCTCGCAAATTTGCAAATTTTGAAAAAATACTAGGTTTTTTTTCATTATTTGACTAGCTCTTAACTCCTTCATCCTACGATAAATTTAGAGCGGCATTATTTGCTGAAAATACTCCCCAATATTGTTACTAATATTGTGTTGCGTCACCGCGCGAGGAATTTGCAGCGAGTTTTATCGTCGCCGGGAGAACGTTTCTTCGAACATCAATGTGTATTAGAAGAGTGTAGAGAACAGACTTGTGTTTAATAGATCAGTAGATGGGTAATGGGAAGACTAATAGATCAATGATCATCATCAGGCATAAGGTCATAAAAGTGCTTTTTGAGATATTTTACAGTGGTTTTAAGAGCTTTTAGGTTGCGTTTTAAGAGCTTTTGAGTGCTTTCTGAAAGCTTTTGAGTGATTTTGAAATGAAAAGCTCTTAGAAGCACTCTAAGAGGCACTCTAAAAGCTCTCAAAAGTAAACGCTCTATGAAAGCTCTAAAAAACACTTTTATGACCTTATGCTTTGCCTGATGATGATCATTGATCCTTTAGTCTTCCCATTACCTATCTACTTAGATGTACAATTTAATTGTTAATCAGTAGGTACCTAAATTAGTCGTTGTTTGTTAGCAAGTTAAGGATCCCTCAAACATCCGACAGAAGAGCGCCAGAAGCAAGACTCTGCCGACGGGGCCCATCACCGGGGGGGGGGGGCTGCGTAACTTACTTCACGTGATACTGATCACATTTCTAGGGAGGATCACGTGAAACGCGCGGTCTACCCTTATGAGGCGGTCTCGGCCTACATAGATATTAGGGGAAAAGAGCGATGGTACCGCTAGGCGGTACCTAAAGATGTGACCTCTTATCGAGGTCATATCTTTAGCCAAGAATATTGACGGCGCAAGTTAATAAAGTAGTGTTAAGTGACTGGGTCTTTAAATTATTGGATCCCCGAAATTGAGTACTGCATGTAAATGTTACTTGTCTTAACTTCTTCTGTCTAATTTATCTTCAGTCTAACTTAATCTTAACTTGTCACTATTTTCATTGAAAAATTTTTTATCGCATTTGTGTCTTCTGAGGCATTTTCTGTCCCAATTCGTCGGAATATACAAATTGTTGCTTAGAATCATTAACTGAAAAATCCTATCGATGTTCGGTGACTGTTAAAATAAGTACCAAAAGATTCACTGCCTCCAATGCTATCGGGATTACAAAGTATGAATTCATTATTTCTCAAGAGTTTTATTATGGAAGGAGTAGATGAACTGGTTGAGTGTTACTATAGAGTAATAATATAATCCCTGAGAAATTAATTGCCATTCGCTCCGGCGAACTAATACCAGATTTTAGAAACTCCCAAGACTTCGGGGGTGAACATCGGTGGCAGACCCAGGACGTCGCCGTCGTGAAATCCTGGATTAAGAGAGACGGTTATTCTCCAACCAGTGCACCCGTTGCATGTCACCATAACAAAGAGCAGCTAGCCCTACATTTCCATAAGACCTTGGGTTTTGATTTTGATATTACTTGCTGCTCCTAACGCCGATCCGCTATAATCCCCCATAATGCTTATCTATAAAGACGACCGTTCTAATGTATCCGTTCACAGCGAGTCGTCGCGATTACGTCTCTGTATAAGGATTATTAAACTTTGGCGCGCAATTGTTACTCGTTTTCTAGGATAAATTGAAATTAATCATGGTTTTTTTTCCGAGAAGAGGCATACATTTTCTTATATTTAAAGATTTTTGTATTTACACATAGAAAGTGCACGTTTTATTACAACGTTACGCTATGTTTTTTAGTATCATTTTTGTATTTAAAATTTAAGTCATGTTCCCTATTGAATCTGCAGCTATTGACACTTCTACACTTTCCTGATATCTAGAGATCTATGTCTAGTTTCTATAGATCTATATTGTAATGTAACCAACCCGGGTCGGTTCAACATAATAATCAGATAAACACATGGCCGTGGTACGTGATCGTCAAAAGGAAAAATACCTACTCTACGTTGTATTAAATTTAAATTAACCCTGTCCGAGATGCAGTGGTTACTAACGAAAATCGGTAGTTTTGAGATAAAGAAAAAATACTAAGCATTTTAATATACCTACTGATTTATTTAAACAGGTATTCAATTTGTGAACAATATAAAATAAGTACATGCCGTACTCAGCCTTGAATTCACGAGGGGGAAAGAGCACGGAAGAGAAACCCTCGATCTCTATTCAGAAGAATCGCAGAAATGCTGTTGGACACTTAGGTGAAAGTAAAATGAAAACTTACAAGGGTTGCCATACTTGTGTTTTAACCTACAATCATTCTCAAGATACAAAACTGAAGAGTTTGTTGTTAGTTAGCCGACTTTCGTCAGAAGGTACCGAGGTCCCATACGGGAGGCAACTCAGCTAGTAGTTGTAAGGTTTTGGTGCAAAAACGAAGGTCCCATACGGGAGGCAACTAGCGTGTTCGCCCAGGCACGGGGGAAAAGTGTTAATAAATTCAACAAGGCACAAACATTCATCATCTCGTACAATAAGCGGCAATTAAGTCACTGTTATAAGTAAAACACACAAGTACGAAAAAACCTACTCGTAGCCATGAATGGAACAAAAAAAAAAGGTCAACAACATTACTTAGATGAAACTGAATAAAACAAAATAAAATAATCTTTAAACAGAATGAGCTGAACACACTAAATAAACAAGTAAAACGTGAATAGTTTATGTATAACGTATCATAATTATTCGTAGTTCAAAAACAAAACATAACACGGACAATTTTAATAAAATGAAGGCGGAAATTCTCGAGATAACAAATTTCATAATAAACATTACAAATTAATTATATTTACTAGCCTGGGAAATTTGACGTCAAGCACTAACACACACTAGAGTCCAACTACCTACTTCTCCATATCCGATCCCTCGACTCCCTATATCCCGACTTCTCTAAACCACCCTGCACCACGTCTTTTCTAGTGCCTGCTTATACCCTAACCACTTGTTATTTAAAAATCGGTTTCTCCTCTTTAAACAAAACAGAGGTCACGACATCGCAGTTTTGTTAAGTAAATAGGGGGTAGGGACCATTTCAATATCGAGAGAACTAAATTTTCGTTTTAACGATCCCGTCGTATCCATCTGTTTGTCTTGGTACAAAGTAAACCAGTAAAACATCTTAAAATTGTTTTTGCAAGTGTTTTAATTAGTGACTTAAATGGACAAATTTGAGAAATTAGGCTTTGCGACTAAAGTTTATCCACTGTATCTTTTTTACTATTTATGCTATCGTAGCAAATAATAAAGCGAAATGTGGATTTTTTAATTCTCTACATAGCAGAATATATTACATATTTGCCAAAAAATGCACCGTTAACGAAAAAAAAATCCAATATGGCGGCTAACATTTTTGAAGGTTCTTGGAACGGGAAACCTTGGGACTTTTAGTATGTTAATAAGGATGGTATGATTTTCCCATAAAAAAATTTGGAGTTTGTTAAAAATTATTTCCTTTCTCGAGGATAAACGTATTGGTCGTGGGGTGTTTGTGGGGGGGTGTTGTGTGCATATTATTATTAGCATATATATCGATATTTAAATGACAATTTTTTTAACAAATGCAGAACTGATATTGTGCCAATATACGAGGGAGGTGGATGTAATGCGAATAGAACGAGGAAATTTTATATTGAATAATATGAATATTAACATCGTATTTATGTCATGCAACAGGATCAGCTCGTGATTCCATGTGTCGACGAACGGAAGCATGTATTAGAAGTCATGGTCACCATTTTGAACAAATAATTTAATAAGAACCGAGACAACATCGCAAATCCCAGCGGATTTTGAGCGACGAACTCTTGTCCTCTTGTCTTCTCGATCGGCCGATTTGGGGGGGCGTTCTTTGTTTTCATTAATAGATACTCTCTACCTCATATATCGATTATTTTATTTAAACTGACGCTGACGGCCATTTGAAAGTGCACGATTTTTTTTGATATTATAATATGATCTTTTTATATTTCATTTTGACACTTATTTGAAACTTCAAACAAATGTCAGTAATTAACTCCGTAATTTATTTACAAACCACTTTATTAGTTTTCAAGTTTTAAAATGCCGCGGTTAACTGAACCTGAAAAAATGCGAGCTGTTACATTGATTGAAAATGATTTGTCATTACAGGCAGTTATAGATGAGCTAAATCTGAGTAAGAGTTGTATATTCAAACTCAAACAAAAATGGAATGCAGTAGAAAACGTTCGCTACGTCCAAGAAGGTATTTTTGGAGCCAAGGCATAAAGAACAACGTCTTAATTTTGCGAACCAGTTTGTCGGTAGGCCCGACGACTTTTGGAATAATGTCATATTTTCCGACGAAAAGGTCTTTCAGTCATGCCATGATGGTTCCATCCGCGTCTACCGACCTCGGAATTTGAGGTATGAAGAGAGGTATGTTAAACCTACCGACCGGAGTGGACGTTTTTCCATTAATGTTTGGGGATGGATAAGTTCCCTAGGTCCCGGTGTTTGCTGGAGGATAGGAGAGCGCCTTACCGGACAGAGTTACATAAGCATACTGGACAATATTATGCTGCCGTCCGTCACTATGTTGTATCCTCGTCACTATGTTGAATTTTATTTTCCAGCAAGATAATTGCTCAATTCATACATCAAGAATTGTAACTAACTGGATTAATGAACACAACACAAACGTGCTACCTTGGCCCTCAAAGTCGCCCGACCTAAACCCAATTGAAAATGCATTGTCGATGATTGTTAAGAATATTTATAATAGACCTGGTAATAGACATTTCCGCCCAGAAAATGCCGAAGAATTGTGAGGAGCAATTGAAAATGCTTGGGACAATATCAACGTAGATTACACGAGGGCACTTGTTTCATCAATGATACGTAGATTGCAAGGTGTAATAGACTCAAATGGCGCCTGGACGAAATATTAATTTTATACAGACCTACTCGCGTTGGAGTTTTGTAGTTTTAATTTACTTAATTTTTATAATTTAGTTAATTTTGAACATTTTTGGGACGTTCTTTGTTAATTTAGAATTTTTTTGATAAAATAATAATACACTTTTAAATTTTGATAAGTAATAATTAGACAATTGTGAATGTCATAATGACACATCACATGAACCTCAAATTTCAAAGTCAGTTTTACAAAGATCAAATATAACGAAATCTGATATAAGAGTTGTGCAGTTTCAAATGGCCGCCAGAGTACATCCGCTGGGGGATATTCGCGAGAATTTCAAATTCACCCTGTAATCCGAAATGAATCATTTAAAAATTGCTGAGTGACTGAGTGACGTAACTCTTTTTTGCTCAGATTTGATTAATAATTGCGGTTGGTTTGGATTTTCTATAATCAACAAAGTTGTAATATTATTACAAACCTAGAAATTATTTATTTGCGATAGTAGTTATATTTATCTAATATACTTACATGTAATGATAATCCTATATAGGAGTGGTTGAATCATTATTTTTAAAATTGCCGGAATTTCGTATGCAATGCTTGAGGTTATACGATTATGTTTCGCTATATGGATATGTGGAACTAAGCAATATAGAGATAAACGCTGTGCTGAGTGCTTTTAAATTCCAGTTGAAACATGAGTAGTAAGTAATATGGTTAACGACATATTCTCGATTGGATGTGTGATGTTTCGGGGTAAATGTTTCCGCACGTTCACGAGCGGAAAAACTTCTGGCATTGAGAGGACTAAATCTAGAACAGGATATCAAGGGGCACTGAGAATATATATTACTGACTGTTATATATAAACATATATAAACTTGATGTATATCTTAGCCCATTATTCGAGTTACCAAATCTGATAATGATACTCGTATATTATTTCTAAGTATAAGAAATTTAGAAAAAGATCAAGGAAAAACGCCATATTGTGATTCAAGAGCCTATTGTGATATATGAGTCTCCGCATAGTTGTAAGAAAAATATTTTTTTCTACAATTGCCTCAATAGTAGGCTTTTGCGCTTTCAATTCTCAACGCAAAGTACGCTATTTCCGATGATGACATAATTATCGCTTTAAAGCGGCAATAGTGTCAATTCCCGCTCGCTTCTTTCTTATAAATTCCTTAGCAGGCGCTTGTCAGTCAAAAATGACACATGAGAAATGTAGCTAACAAAAAAAACTTATAAAAATCGGTTCATATATATACATATGTCAAATACATACAAGAACACACTGTATTAAGCTATTGTAGAAAAAATGTTGTATGTATTACGAGCACAAACTGCCATTGCCGCTTTTGAAAGAATACCGAAGAAGAAGAAGAAGAAGACGAAGAAGAAAATTTCTTTCGCAAGCGGCAATGCAGTACTTTGCGCTCTTAACACACAAATAACTATTAGGTGATGTGACCCTGATAAGCCACCCTTTGCGACCCGCTTGACACTCGCAACCGCCATTTTTTTAAATGGCGGAAGAATATTTCTCAAATTTCCATATTTCTCAATCTAGGCAATATTATACTCGCTCCTATATAATAAATTCGAGGATGAGAAATTCAGAAAATAATATATCACGTTGATATGCCCGCAACTAACCTTGACAATCTCGATTAAACTAAAAACAATACTTGCATACGATTTAATATTTACGCTTATGGGCCGATAACACCCAGTTTTTAAATTTACCACCATTATGCTATCAGTGCGCATGTGTGAGTTTAGCCGCTTTATGTTGTGACGCTCTTAGCTTCGATGCGGAGGTTTTATCTCGAGCGCCACTGTCTGTTTAGAGTGCAGACAGACCACTTTTCCCTACAGGCAGTATCTGTAGGGGCCCCGGATAACTTTTGTGGAGAAGGGCGGAAGCCAGGTCACGTGATACACTGATAGGCCTTGTATTACCCTATCTTCAAGAAGAACACCGGTTTATGATTACAACAGATTTTATTTACAGGATTTAATATTTCGGTCACACCGGTATTTACATATATACAGAGGGTATTCAGTCTGCCTATAGCGAGTTACGTCAGGGGGATGAAAAGTGTTATGAATAAAGGCGTAAAGCGGGATAACAAAGGGGCGGCGAGTGAAAATAAATGGTACTACTTTAGTAAGCGGAGGAAGCAATAATACTACAGTAAAGCGTGCAGCGTGTAGGAAATCCAAACTTTCGCGGATATGATGTACGCGGACTAGTTTTGTCGGAAGTTGCTTGCGTGACTCAGGTAGCCTGTGGAGTCCCTGCTGCATGCAGAATGCTCAGCAGAAGGGTGGATGCAAAATGCGACAACCCGAAGGGTGCAAGATGCTACGACCCGAACTACAGCCTATGGAGTGAACCCAAACGATTTCCACGTAGACTTGGCTACGATTTCGATGACCGAATAATGAAAACTGCGTGCGTGACTCAGGTAGCCTGTGGAGTCCCTGCTGCATGCAAAATGCTCAGCAGAAGGGTTGATGCAAAATGCGACAACCCGAAGGGTGCAAGATGCTACGACCCGAACTACAGCCTATTGAGTGAACCCACACGGTTTCCACGTGTATCTAACATAACATTAATGCCGAAGACCGAATAGTGAAAATTGCGTGCGTGACCCAGGTAGCCTGTGGAGTCCCTGCTGCATGCAAAATGCTCAGCAGAAGGGTGGATGCAAAATGCGACAACCCGAAGGGTGCAAGATGTTACGACCCGAACTACAGCCTATTGGGTAAACCCACAGGATTTCCACATGTATTTAACTACGAGTTCGGAGACTGGATTTCCTTAGCGCTTGTTAATAAAGTACACTTACTTTTCTTTCGTGACGGGGATCGACAGCGGCAATCACGGCAAGTCGCAACTTGTCAGATTACAGAATAACAGCAACGAAAGTGGCAGCGGCACAGAATTAACAACACCAGAAGCGAAAGTCGACCTTCCCGCCAATGCCAAATTTTTATGCGCATGTGCGGCGCGGCCATGTTTTTTTTAGTACCTTTGTTTATGTTTTACAAATTGGATAGTGAGGTTGTGTGTTGTGTACCTAGAAAGTGTTTGTTTTTAAAGTTGTCGTTAACTTTATAGCTTGTCTTTTATATTTGTGTAGTGTGTTATATTAATAATGGCTACAAGAAAAGGGACATATTGTGCTGTTCGCGGTTGTTTCAGCAAACATAAGGATAGAGCTAAAAATGCATCATTCTTTAGAATTCCAAAAGATGCAGAAAGGTATGTACTTAGGTATTTCAAGTTTTAAATAAAATAAAACACTTCTTTTATTTCCAATAACAGTGGAAAGTGTTAATGTTGTTAAATAAGAGTCTTATATGCTCAGAAAATGTTAAGTAATTCCACATAACTTCAAGACAAGTTTATAATGTAATAACATGCTAGAATAATATGTAAGTTTGTCATCTTTCGTTACGTCGTATATTAAAAATTAAAAGTGACACTGCATAAAAGTGCATTTCCAGTACCTATTCAGAGCATAAAAATGCATTACTGATTTTTGTCAAGTCTACAATTTTTTGGGAAATACTTAGTTGTTTCAAGTTAAGTATTTGTTTATAGTTAGTAAGCTAGGTCTAGGTTCTTCATGCGTTGTGTTTGCTGGAAGGATATTAGAAACATGTTTTATTATGTCCATAAATAAGTACTTTGAAGTTTTTCCTTTCGCTATTAAGTATACCTAGTTGCGAAACACATTTTTGCAACTATATACTTAATAGCAGCTTGCCCAACCCATATTCATATTTTTTTTTAAGTAAGTTCCCTTGTGTGTGGAACTTACAGCGCTGAATGAAAGAACCTTCACTCAACTTACAGGAGATGCTGTGTAATTCCAGGAATTTAAAATACCAATAAATGTCACAGAAATAAAAATAATATTAAAACTTAAGAAGAAATCTTACCCTTTAATGATTAAGTATTTAATGTACATTTTTGTTGATATTTAGAGCAAGACAATGGGTAATAAATTGTTGCCGAGAGGACTTGGTTGATAAGACACCTGAATGGCTCTACCAAAACTGCAGAATCTGTGATTTACATTTCGAAGATAGGATGTATGCAAACGATTTAAAGAATAGACTACTGCCAACAGCTGTGCCTACAATTTTTCCCTTTAAAGAGGAACAACAGCAGGAGCATCAGCAAGAAATAGCGCAACCTCTCCCTCGAATACACATTTTATCGGGTAGGTAGATACAACAAAGTTACGCATTTTCAGATTTAGTAGGTTAAAAGCATTGATTAATTTTTTAATCAAATCACACGTTTTAATAAAGTAATCATATATTTCTTGTTTCATTAAACAATGAAAACATAAATTATTATTGCCTAGTAGTAATAATAATAATTTTTTCAGATGTTATTTGTCGCCTCGGGTACTGCCAAAAACCTGGCTGAAAGTCACGAGAAATTGACCCAAAAACATCAAAGATGCCAAAAAGAGTCGCGCTTTGTTACGATTTAAGACCAATTGCATGAATCTATCATTACTCCGTTTAGTTATGTATCCCTATTATTATTATTATTATGTTATTATCTATTTGTTGATATGTTGTACTCCTAATACTAAAAGTAGAAATACAATAATATAGCTTGAAACATAAAACTATCTAAGATTTTACTACATAAGTCTTTTTCTACATAGATATACATAATAGGTATTTTTCTCATATATTATGTTTCTGATTATCTAAATATCCACTGCCGATTACATATAAATAAGTATATATATAAAAACATAAATATCAACACTTATTTACTTTTTATTACAACTGAGCTGACCCCTAATTTCCATATGATTATGTAAAAACAGCTGTATAGACAGTTTATAATTTACAATAAACAAATAATAAATTTTATCTTGTGTTCTTTCCTAGTCTTATTGTTGTTTTTAAATGTACCGTCACTTTTCCGTTGGAACGTCTTTTTCAGTATGTTTAAATTTGCCGCTTCGGGGACTACCAAAAACATGGCCGAAGGTCACCAGAAATTGACCCAAAAACATGAAAGGTGCCGACAGGAGTCGCGTTTCTGGTGTTGTTAATTATGTGGCAGCGGAGGCGGAGGATGCAAAATGCGACAACCCGAAGGGTGCAGAATGCTTGGTTAGCGAAGAATGCTAACTGACTTTACGGTGCTGTGGAGCTGCTTTTATATGATTTTGGACGGTTTTTTCGCGTTGACGCGTGATCTCCCTACCTATTGATATCGTTGGGAGTGCAGCGCATGTGGCGCTGTCCGATATTTCGGTGCCATGAGGTGACGGTTACGCGGATTATTGATACTGGAAAAACTACTGACGGCGGCGGGGTACCCAGAAGGGGTTTGTTTATGACCTCGTTATAAGCAGAACTGAATGTACAACTTAATAGCAATGTTTACCTAAAAAGAAAATAAATTTTTCGATGCATATTAACGTTATTAATATCTATGAATAATTTACGGGCTTACAGTTAAATGAAATATCCTAGTTTCTAGCGTAATGTGAGGGAGATTATTCCTACTTCATTACAATGTAAATTCCTGTTAACAGCTCAGTTACAGTTTAAGTACGTTCTGAAGAACAGCAAGACGTCCTGTCTTGAGAAAGACGAAAAAACATGGGTATGTGCTTATGACTACACGATAGAAGTGAAAACTTCGGATTTTAAAATATATACTGTGACCGTCCGCCCGTATTACCACAACCCGCACTACACCGCACCCGTTAATACACATTGACCGTACACACCCGTGACACTGATGCTTCAGGCAACAGGCGCTAGATATGGCCCCTCTGTATGTCGCTCCAAAATACCTACTCGTAGTTAGCAAATACTGCGACGGACCATCACCTCGCCAGTAGGTTCGATTCAATTAAATTCGATACAGAGAGGAAAACAGTTGGACGGTAACCCGACCAGAGGGAACCTCCTGATGTATTTTTTTCTCTCTTATAGGTGTTATTATTTTAAATAAAAGTGCTGAGGTGCCTAAAGAAGTTTTCACTTCAAAAATACGCCTGTTATAATACCTATGTACCTATGTACCTATTACATTTATGTTATATAATGGATTAGTTCGGTGAATCAACAAAAGATAATATCGATATTGTTATATAAGATTATTTATTCTTATCTCTGTACCCATGAAGTAATATTAGTTACAAAATAAACAATAATATTTGTGAATTATATAGTGAAATTTCCCTCACTTAGTCGACTCGAGCCGATTTTACCCGATGGAGCGTTACATAGCCGAGCGTGACTCGTGACGGCCCAGTCTCATTCAATACTCCATAAAAATAATAGTGAGCGCGCCTAAAGAAGTTTTCACTTCAAAATTTAACACTCATCAGATGAAAAAATTGCACTTTCAATATATAACTTCGATACTTCGCAATCTACGCAGGGGGCCCTGCGTTCCCTGCAGAAGGAACAGTATGAATTCCGCCAGGCGGTAACAGCGCGGTGACCAAGGCGAATGCTTAATTAAATCTCCTCTATGTGTGTCAGACGGACGACAAATAATTGATGACATTGATGATATTGATTAGTTGTTTGTTTTGAAGTTCGGTTAAGAATTTCACAGCCATCGTCGCGAGAAATTAAATGATTCTGGGTGATTACACAAAAGCAGTAAATAGCTCAAAAAATACCATTATAAGGAGAATAATTTTGTGTGCCAGACTATGGGAAAATATACAGGGTGTTCCATTTGGAAAAACCAACTTATGATTGTTTGAAATTAACTACACTCGGCATTAAATTTCCACACCTTGTATGAAATTTAGCCGCCTTGAAAGTACGGATGGAAAGCTTATAGGTCTAACTGTCCCTCCTATGAATATTGTCCCTCTATCCTTCGAGGGGCCGCCAGCTTCAAAAAAAATGGTACAAATAATTCCAATTTCAAATTAATTCCAAAGAATTCCAATAATTCCACAAATTCCAATAATCCACTTTAATCCAAATTAATCCAGGCAATTCCAAAATAATCCAAACAAATTTTAATTAATCCACATAATTCCAAGTGAATCAAGATAATTCCACACAATTCGATATTGATTTCAAAAATCATTCAATACCGAGTTCAATACATATACTGATGATTTAGAAATTGTATTTACTTTATAATGACATTGCCATATGGACAAGATGATTAATAAACTAATTCTAATATTGATTAGCATAGATAAGAGGTGGGTACTCGGAGGTGCGTGAAAACGAAATGGTATGATATTCCAATTATCTTTTTTATTAACTACTTATTACAATAATAAAAAACAGAAAACATAAAAATAAATATAAAACTTCCAAAATAATGAAAGTTCAGAAGCCATAGTCCTTGTTTCCCCAGTCGTTTCCATTGCACTGCAGTCATCATTACAAGCTCGACGTCTTGTGACTGGTATCAGATCGTTGCTTCACTTTTGCTTGGCATTTTGCCCTCAATTTTTCTAAAACAACTAAATGCCCTGGAGGGAACTTGAAATTGACCGATTTACTTACAAAGGGTCCCCAGTACATTTCTGGAGATGCGCCTTCTAAAGCTGTTTTTATATAGTTCTCCATGTGTCCAAGTCAAGTTGAGGGGGAGTCAGCTATTATTAATAGGTTTTTGTACCCGCACATTTCTAGTTGTTCTAATAAAACATACCGGATATTCTCAAAAACATCTAGAAATTAAAATATGTATAAAAAATAAGTAAAAAAAATCAAAAAGCTTTTAAATGTACTAAAAAGAAAAAAATTACATTTTTTCAAATTTAGGCTCATCTCACTTTAATGGTACAAGATCAACCATACTTTAGATAAAATATTTTTTTAAATTTTTGTTACTAATTTTATTTTTAATTGTTTAGTCATTAGCGTAAGTATAATTTCTAATCTAGATACTTGAAAACCCAGCATTATCGATTTTGAGCGAACCGGATTATTAATGGAAAAATTTGTGCCATCTTGTATTTTAAATTTTTGACTAAATATTCGTAATTCGCGGTCTTAAAACCCCAACATACCGATTTTGAGAATCGCATCATACACATCAAATTAGTTCGCCATCTTGAATTTTCTACTTTTGCCTGAAAATTCGTAATTTCCAGTCCTAAAAAGTTAAATAAAAGCATTTAAAATACAAGCTGCGCTGCAAGGGCCTGATTATAACACACAAGCTGCTAGGCTCTATTATAACATACCTGCGGTCTCCTCGGTGTTTTGAGTACAGGTTTGACCATTACGTTTACTAGAACTACCAGAAGTTTCGCCTTCACTATTTATCTCGCTATTTATGTTAACCCGAGTGTTATCCATAACTATTTAAATCCAATACAGAAATTAACTCGAAAATTAAACAAGTAACTATCTATTCATTATGGACATATTTACTATTTATTCACTGATGTTTGAGATTATAAAATCACTGAGAGTTGGCGAGAATCTAGACGTATTTCGAACGTATTTGCGGTACTTAATAAAAGTAAACGATAACGGCGAAAAGCCGCACTAGGCCGAGAACTCCGCCGAGAATACACGATATAGAGTCTATGCGTCAGATATAACCGCATATATAACGCCTCTAAGAGCTCGATTCTAAGATTGTCAAGGTCCATGTTGAGTAAATTCATTCAATTCTAAAGTAATTCCAATAATTCCTTAAATTTACAGACAATTCCAAGAATTCCATTTAATTCCCAGTAATCTAAATAATTCTACAAATTCCAATAATTCCAAAATAATTCTAGTAATTTCGATTAAATTCTAAATATTTGTACAACTAATTCCACAAGCTGGCGGCCCCTCGCTATCCTTCTTACTGCAGGATACACACATTTTTGAGCTAATTACTGTTTCTCTTTACTTTTTTTGAAAAAATTGAATATCTCCAAAGCAGTTAATTTTAGGAGTGGAGAAACTAGATGAAAGTCCACCTAAAATTTTAGGTATAGAATCCAATACCGAAAATATATAGGGTGTTCCATTTTAATTAAGCAACTTGATGGCGACTTCCGGTTCCGGTGTAACCAGAAGTGTTACGTGGACGCCATTGCTTTATTTGGACGGAACATGCCTGAAAACTCCATTTCCCAAAATTTCAAAAATCTAATCTCTGAATTTGAAGAATAGTTTGCACAATCCGAACTGGTGGTAGTAGAAGTAGAGTATTGAAACAGGCAAATAGTATTTTCAGCCTCTTCACGCGGACCACTATAAATCTTCGCGCGTCCAGGTGAAATATGTCCCTGAACACATAATTTGGAGAAGCAGCAACCAGGACACACTGTTCGTTATTGTACATGGTAGCTTTGACGATTACTCTGCCATCAACATTTCATAAATCAAATTTTTAAATTAACACTCAACCGCGAAATAATAAAAAACGGTCCGGTAACCGGAACATGGCAAAGCATAAATCAACTTTTTGCGCTAGGGTGCTGTGGAATGACATTTTTAAACTTTATACGGAAAACAATATTCCCCTTGTTTTCCGATCGATGCCGCGAAAATTTTAATGTTGAGAAGGAAAACAATGAACGAGATTTTTTATGACCGCTCAAGTGTATTTAGGGCGAGGTTTTTGTATTGACACCCGAGTTATTTATTGCAGTTTCCAGATTCGCCCTATTGCTTTCGGCAATTCTGAAATTTGTACAGTTTTATATATTATCCCTGGGTGGATGCCATGTGCCACATGGGGCTCAAATTGTACCACCCAAGTAGGAATTATTGTTGCTACATTTAGGTTTATGAGTAGTACCACCATCACCATTCAACAAATAATGTATATCAGGCTTTTATAATACACCATAATTAACAACAACATTATCGATGATATTTTATACAGGACATTTCAGACATACTTTCCATGCATTTCAAAAAATGTTGCCAAAATGCTATTATTTTAAATAGCACCACATATTATTACTTCTTTGGAATCTACATTAGAAACTCCATCGTTGTTGATCGTAATTTTTAATATTAGTTTTTGTGTTTCTCATCACATATAATTTGCTGCATTTCCATTACATCTTAAATTTCCATTTTTATGAATAAAGAACTCTTGAGTTTTTGCATTGTTTTCCTGGATGTGATGCGACTTAAAGTTTCACCGAAAAAGGAGAAAAAACTATTGTAAAATCATTGCTGGCCAATCAAAATTTACCAAATCTGGCCGAATTTCTTTTATTGGAAAGATGCAGTGAAACAATCAAACAATTGCTGAAAATGGATGGAAACTAATAGCGTCTATTATAAATGTAAAAAAATAATATGTTTGAGCAAATTAAGATTTGAAATGTATGCTACGGTAAAAATTCATTCAATTTAGCAAAACTACCACCCACTGAAGAAGCAGCTGAGCAACACTGCTACGGGGCCTATTTTTAAATTCAAACTTTGCTTGGTAACAAACTTGTGGCTACGGATTGATGATGGAAACACCAGCTAACCGGAATAATGCCTATACTCACAGAAAAATAATTAATTCCTGAAAGTTTCCTGCAAATTATCTGCTGCAGGTGTGAAAGTGGTGGTGATAGAACAGATGCGACTGTCATAAATATGGATTAAAATACCCCATTTTATGTTCCAAGTGTCACGTGTCCGAAAACTGTTCTAATGCTTAAAAACCACCAATAGATGAAATGAGCGATTTGGAGGAAATTGATGACGAAGCGACAACAATTTCAAATTACTAAAATGGAAATAAATATCTTGGTGAACTTCAGGCCTTTTTTTGTGGGAGATCCTGAGGAAACGGAAAACTATGTTCAATCTAATGATGTGGAGAAGCTTTCCAAAAAATTAGATCGAAATATAATTTTAATTTTATATTCCTTTTTATTTTTGTAAATTGAAATAATTTTTGTTTTAAATTTTTTCCATTTATTTCATTATTCATTTTATTTAATTTTCAATTTATTTTTATTCCGAATTAATTTCAGTTCCGTCAAAACTAATGTCACAAAATGTCACTGACAGTGATGAAGTATTGATATTTTAAATTCAAGTATAAATGATCAATAAAACAAATCGTACATCACTCTGAAGATCCCCAATGAAGGTGAAAGAACTTGCACAATTTTTTTTGCGATAGTATATAAATATTTCACAAAATATTGAAAAATCCACTTTTCCATTGTTGCCAACATCGGATTCTTAGAAGTCCTCTTAAACAATTTCTTTTTCAATATCCCGAACCTTAAACAGTTAATCAGAGTTCTGTTATTTGATATTACAATGGAATTTCCAATTTCCATCACTATGATTATTTCATTTCAATAAACAATGAAAAAATCGTGACATTTACGGAAAATTCGGTCTTGAAAAGATCTTTTGGCTTTTCCCATTTTTGACAATGTTTTTCCTGAGTAACATTATGATTTTCTTGCACCATCTTAAAGTAGAGATTTTAACTAAAAAAATCCGTTCTGAAATTTACAAAAATCAATTTTTCCAATTTAATTCGCATAAAATCAAAAAATAAATATTTCGCTCCAAAAAAATTACAACTGTTGAGCTACTTGAGACATGAAAATGTACATTTCCAGCAGATTGCATTAAAATCGAATCATTTTTGTAGGAGATAAACATAAAAAATAGGTTTTATGGTGATTTTCTCAATAGTTTTGAGGTTATGTTGAAAAATGGTTGAAATATAAGTTAATTGTAGATCTTTCAATTATCTACATTTGCATTTAACTTTTTTCAATAGGAAATATATTTTTGCCGGAAATCGTTTCTCCCCTAAAAACACCCATTTTTCTACCCCCACCCTACTTCCGGATATTTTGTTGGGGTCCAATAATTGTTTTCCAATTATTTTACAAGCAATTTATTGTAAAAGTACCGAAGTATCCCCACCCTTCCTGGAGGATGTACCCACTTACGGGTATCACACCTAATGAGAATTAGTTATGTTCGTTCTTTAAGATAAACTAATCCTGTATTAATTAAATGCAGATCCAACCATTCACGTCCTCACCGTTTGCTATATGCAAATAATGTATTCGGTATTGTCTACCGTGGGTATAACGTACTGTGTTATTTACTAAAGTTACAACCGTTGATCATATCCAGAATAATATTTTGAGAATCGCGAGATAAATTGCCCGGATTCGAGTTTCTGGCCTTATTATTTTCACCTTCACTTAAATTGGGCTTTTCTTATAAAAGAATAATGTGTTTCGATAAGCTAATATCTACTTTTCACAGATACTCTGCGGAAAAGGCAAATAAATCATGGAGATTCGCGAAAAAAACCGATAAAGAAAAGTACCTCGGGACTGCCGCACTAAAAAAAATCCTCGAGGACTGAATTGTAGGATTGGCAGCGGCGGCGCACCACAAGGTTTTCCCTGATCGATTTCGGCCAGTGGTGGGGGGACTGTCGTTAAGTCCGAAACCCAGCATTCACGTAGAGCACTTCCGAGAGACGGCCATCGTGCACAAAAATCACGTAAATTATCACGTCGACACGTGTGGTGTGTTTATGTTTGGGTGGTAAGTGGTAACTGGGGCAATTTTCACTTGTTCCTCGGCCGCAACCGGTGAAATATGGCCCGGAAGGCCAGAGTGATGTAATGCCAGTGCGGATTTCTTGTTTTCATGCTGTTTGCGATTGTGAAGTTTGTTCACCTGGATCCCGTCTCTTCACCCGTCTCTGTGGCCGATAGTTTAAGGACTTAATGGCGGAAAATCAGATCGCTCAGGTAAATTGGGTGCTACGCCTCGCTTGGCGCAGTAACACTGTATTTGTTCGCGGCAGGTAGTGTGTTGAGGCTTAGGCGTCTCGGAATTTATTTCCACAGACACTTGCAACATAAAAATATTTTGCTTAACAACTCGTCATGTCAAGCGACTAATTTTAATGTCAAGAGACATTGAGTATCATCAGTTTGCTATGAAGAGTAGCACTGTTCCGTCATCCATAGATTATAATATTGCATCTATAGAATGTAGTTGCCCTCAAATCACTATCACAAATTTGATTGAAAGCATGCCTAGGCGTATAGAAGCTGTTCTAGCAGCCAGAGGAGGAAATACTCGTTATTAGTTAGTTTGTTGTTCAGTAATTTTTTAAGTTTTATGCTTTAATCATTAATAATTACAGTCGTTTTACTAAAATGTCGAATAATTCTTTGTTTGTTATTCCTTTTTGATGTTGTTTGTACTTGTAAGCAACACTTATTTCAGCGCCCGTAATCGAAAACGCTAAACATTTCTTAAACGATGAACTTTTTAGACATTTTCAGCTCCCCGGCCTCCTTGTTAAATATCAAACTTAATAATACCGTTTCATCTAAAATGTCGCATCTTCGTTGCTGAAGGGGCTAGAGAGGTGATTCAAAAAAGAGAATATTGAAAGAAGAATGGTAAACATCGTGACCAACCTAAGAATTAAATACAAATAAAATTTCACTCCACAGCGACATTCAAATTTCGTGTCAAAATCATAATCGGTTTTTAAAGGCTGTACATATTAAAAAATACATTTTTTATGGAAAGCCAATTACAAAATAGTCATCCGCAAGAATCGCCCTTTCAAATAAAAAAAAATATCAAAATCGATAGGCTGGTTTAAAAGTTATTGAACATCAAATTTGGGACAAAATCTAGGTGCGCCACTTTTTATGTCTGATAGTTTATATTACATATATGTATATGTACAGTCGTCGCCTCCCAAAAGTGCACGGCATATTTTTCTGCTTTCAAACTTTATATTAATATTGAATATTAATAGAAAATGCCAAGACATTTAAATTATGTGCAAAGGGCGAGGGCTATAGCCAAAATTGTAGAAAATTGTTCCCTGGATGTGTAGCCGCTGATTTGAATGTTAGCAAAAGCTGCATATTTAAAATTAAATAGACATGGGACCAGTAACATTGAATACAAAGGGCAGCAAGAATAGGAATTGGTATATACAGTTTGCCATGAAATTCAAGATAACGCTTTGATTGAATATATTCAACCACATCCTTTCGAAACAGCTGCTAATACACGAGAAGAAACATTGTTTCCGGGATCTGTCAGGACTGTGCAAAAACGGTTTAAACAGTCTCATTGCTGTTACCCCTAAATTTTTTCTTTCAAATGAGAACAAGCAAAGAAGGATGGAGTTTGCAAATAACTTGATAGATAATAACATTGAATTTTGGAATAATGTGGTTTTTCAGATGAAAAAACATTTCAATTTTGTCACAGTGGATACTAGGTTCCAGGAAAACTATACGAGGTCCATCAATGTCAGTGGGCGCTTTTCAATAAACGTTTGGGAATGGATAAGTGTTCATGGGCCAGAATTTGTTGGAAAATTGATAACAGATTTACAGCACTAAATTATACTAATTCTAATACTTTAGAAGCACTAATATTTTAGAAAATGTGATGTTACCATCAGTAACGCAAATTTTCCTTGGGAATTTTATCTCAGCAGGTGAACAAATTTTTAATGATAGCTACCTCTTTTAGGACTTATTTACAATTTTTGTTATTAATCTTTTACCTTGGCCCGCAAAAGTCCAGACTTGAATCATATTGAAAACGTTTGGGGTTACGTAACTAAACATATTTATAAACAACGTTTCAGGCCTCAAAACGCTAATCAGCTTTGGGAAGTAGTGGAAGATGCTTGGGAAAAACTTGTGGATAGTTACGATATGAGGTCATTAAGTATGTCTAGGCCAAGGCGATTGGAAAGTGTCTTAGCAGCTAACGGTTCTGCTATAAAATATTAATTTTTTGTAATATTTTTATTTACCAAACTTTTGCCCCATAAATAAATTATCAATTTTCTTATTGTACATCACTGAACAATTTTACAACAAAACCCAATTTACATGCGAAAAATTACTGTGACAACAGAAAGTCGTGCACTTTTGGGAGGCGGCGCGGCGACTATATATATTGACTGTATATTGACTGTATTGATGTCAAAACTTATATTAATAATGTCGAAAATCATAGGGTAAAAGGAACTAAGCCGTTTAAGATATTTTATTGTTTCATAATGTTCAATTGTATTTTGGGTCCAATCATATTAGCATAAATGGAAAAAATAAATTATAACGTTTTTGCCATTTGGGGATTATACTCGCCAAAGTAAGACTTGTTGATTTGTTTAAAATATAAATAAAATCAAAAAAGTTATAAACCGTAAAGGGGTCGCTACATCTCCAAAAACCACCCCAAACGTGGACACTGGCGTTTTTTTTTGGTGTCCATGAAGTTAGCAGAGCAAAGTGAGCAGACATAATTGAAAATAGGTGGAGAATTTAAGGCTCTTTAAAGGCTAATTAAGTGCCTTAGTCCGGAATTTTAGGCTGCTACTGGTTCCCAGAAACTAGCTGCTCTGCTAACTTTGAAATAACTTAGCACAGCAATAGTTAATGGGTTCCTTCAACGGAAAGTGCAAAAATAACTTGACTATAATTAAAAGCTAATTAAATGCTACAAATATATTCCATAATTGATGATTTATTGCAAAATATTAACGAACATTTTTTTCGAAATTTTTCAAAATGAATATTTGTTTGCTCCCATGGAAATATTGGATGGTTATAAATAGAATCGACAACAAACAAAGAGGCAGTCCAAATTTTTACTTACAAAATAACCTGCAATTATTAAAACCTAGTAGTTTTTGTCAATGTGACAGCTACAGGAACTTCCGGGTTAGAAAATATAGATATCCAGGGTTCGAAAGTTTCATAGATATAAAATAGTATAGCTAAATTTTATACAAGCTAGTAATAAGAAGTGCAACCAAAATATTTAAAACAAATGCAATATCGTGAGTGCTTCGAAATATCTAAATCATTGTGTACCTACCAAAACAACGATATGCAATTTGTATCCAGCATCGAGGGACGCACAGCGGCTTGCAGATTCTGAGGGTGTTTCTTCACACATCTTCCCAATGAACTTTTGAAATTTGATGATTTGTATAATTCTGAATATATTCGTCTTGATATTTATTACACTTTCAAGCGTATATATATACACTCCAAATAGTATTAATAGTTGCTTCCTTATATGCAATATGTGTTATCTATAATCATATTTTTTTCCCGGAGACCTATTCCGACCCAGAGTGACAAAGATTGAAGCAGATCATCACGCCTGGTATAGCAGTATAAAAAATGTAAAGTATTGATAAAAAGTATTGACCTCTTAAAACCCCCTCCTAACACCCTTGTTTATATAACGGCTATATACACATTTTCTGGGTAGCTATCTAATTAGGTTGTCTACATTATCTTTCAGTAATTGCTACCATACTATCTAGAATATGTTCAGACATTTAAAAATCAAAAAAATCCAGCTTGCAATTATGTTTGATTCATTTGCTGTATTTTTTTTCTCTATATTTTGTAGTGCAGTAATAATATCGTAATTATTTTTCAGCACATGGACATTAATGTAAATTGGACTATAATGTAAACTTTTGTCATATTTATTGTATGTGGGTGGTAAGCTTGTTAACTAAATGTGCCTACTTATTTATTTGTCGCTGTGTATACAATTAATTAATTACCGCTTAACGGGAATAATGAAAATATTTAGTATATCCTACGTAAATTATTTAATATATTTGTGCTTCTTTCCACGTATTTTTATTACAATCCTGGGAATGTCAATCGATTTGGGTTTCAAACTTTTTGGGTTGACATCGGGCAGCTAACCATAAAACGTAATTCCGAGGGCGCGGATTATAAATAAAAGCAAAAGTAAAAAGGGCTGTAGAATCCACGCAAATAAAATTGCACCAGGAAAAGTAAAATTGCACCAGTAATTAAATAAGTAATAAAATATACATGTTACAGTCGTCCTAATATGTTTTTTTTTCTCTCGGAACACTAAAATTTAGTATTGTAACTTTAGGGTCCTATATTTTTATCAAAAGCATAGGTTATTCAATCGATGTTACTTCATTCACTATTTTACAGGTGCAGGTGCTCTAAATACGGGGTTAGGTCATACATAAATTGAAAAGATTCTTCCTGTGATGCATATTATTTACAAATGAATGAAAATTATTTACTTTATAATACAATAATAGAATATAAACAAAATAAGTTTTAAGCGTGCCGCTCAAGGATACATGCTGCATAGACGTATTTATGTGCTCCTGTGTGCGCGTACTGCTTGACCAAATTCATCTTAGCTGTGACATTGAGGTTATGTTCTTCTTTATCTGCTCTCTTCCCTTAATTCGTTTAAAAATAGTAATTTTGTAGGAATTATAGTATAGTATAATATTTTAAGGTAACCTTCCTTTAGAAAAGACTATACGAGGTTTGTCCTGAAAGTGTGTCAAAAGTTTAAGGAAGAGCGCGGAAAAGAACGTGAGTGGCGCCCATCCAGTTTCCCCACTCTACTAGACACTAGACGATCCCCACGTCGCTCATGGAGCTATGTTATTCGTTCATTCGAGTGTTGAAATATAAAAGCAGATTCAACAAAAACCAATCAAAATGTTTATAAACATATGTCACGGCTCAGCTGTATAGTTGAACTAAAATACTAAAAATCACGAGAGAAATCCATGCTAAAGTAGAAAAAAATGCTAAGTAAGACTTCATTAATATATCCTTTATGTATTCTTTGTGAGTTAGTCAAGAGCCTCTCTAGTATTAGGTATACCTTCCCAGTGCTTAAGTGAATTAAAGGAATAAAAGTGATTTTAAACTACAACCACGGTGTTTTACTTTGACAAAGACTAACAAAGAGGACCTGAGCGATCGATGGTTGATTCTCAAAAAGATCTATTCGTTTTAATCTGTCATATACTTATTCAATAATGTTTACTACGTCTCCATGAGGGATTGAAAACGGTATTGGGATTGAATCCGTAAGTATTTCCATGAAGTAGTTTGGAATCGAATTCAAATCTATTTCGATTTAGTTATAATAAATGACATGCGTCAAATGTCTTTGTCGCCTAAAAATCGCTATTTTTCTAACCTAAAACAATTACTAAGCAAAATTAAACCGAGATGACTATACAACCAGATGAGAAACCATACAACGATAGAATGAGTTATTATTATATAGATTTATTTTGTAGATTTTGTTTTGTTTCTTTTCGATTTAAATGGGCTGTATACTCGTACGTTTTTATTTTGTTTTGTTATGAACGCCGTGAAATATGAACACTGCTTTATGTATAAAAGTTAGCATATTTCTTTTTCAAGTAAATACACAGGAGACAGGAGATAACACATGTGTACTACCACTAGTACCACTGCCACGTACATACTTCCTCGTTCCTTGGCTCCCCAAATTACGGTGACAATTTTGTCGATGTGCTCATGACATGCGCAGCTTAATACTAGGCAGTGTCGTCTTAGGGAATTCCTTAAACTTATTTAATGTATAATATAAAACTAAACAGATTTATTAATTTACAATTAAGTGTCAAAAATATATCACATTAGCTATTTATGTATGCAGTATCTATCATAACCGACCTTATCCTTCATTCGACCGCATCCTTCATTGCTCTTCCGTCTTAGGGAATTTCTTAAATTTATTTAATGTATAATATATAACTAAACAGATTAATTAATTTACAATCAAGTGTCAAAAATATATCACATTAGCTATTTATGTATGCAGTCTCTATCATAACCGACCTGATTCTTCATTCAATTGGTTTTTCTATGACAACGGCATGAACGACTGCTCTGATATCTGCGTCATTCGTAAGCCGGATTGCTGTGTAATGATACTTCTGTCCTTGCATTTCGAATATACACTTTTCACCTGGTTTAAGCCTCTCCACTTCTAGAACCTCAGTTACGATGAGCGGGTCACTTCCATGTACTAATTCGACAGCTATCTCGGTCCTACCAATGTTATAGATGGAATAATCATTGAGGATAGTTTGGGTGTCCCCTGACCCTTGTAGTAAAATAACAATATTTTCATGTGCTCCCAGACTTAACATTCCGTTAGACATTGTGTTGAACTTGGTATCTGAAATTTAACAAAAAAATTGCTATAATTTTCTCACCCAAACGTACTCGTATGTTCCAGGAAAAAGTATAATATGTATCTAGTAGTAAAAGCAATACATCTCCGGAAAACGATATAGATTCTTGAACAAAATCACCTGGTTTCGTTGAATGACAAAATGCATTTAATGAAGTAGGTTATGTGAATGAAATATCACCAGTCATGTCATTTAAATAAACAAAGCAAAAGTTTTTGGTTTCTGCTTCACAAAATGTTTTACAAATTTGATTTTTATCGAGGTGTTTATAATCTGGTTAGGCGAATGTCGAAACGAGACAATGTCGATAGTTATCGAGATCTAAACATATTAGCAAACCGGCAATTTATCAAAGTACGTCAAGAAGAGATACTATGTGTAAAGTTGCCTAAATGCAGTCGGCCGCGGGTTTTGAACCAATTAAAGAGGGTAGACTGATTCAAGCAGCCAAACACAAAATTGGGATCTCACAGTGAAAACTGGACAGGAGATTTAATGTTGGAATGACTACGGTGTTTAGGAGCTTATCAAGTAAGAATATCGTTGAGGAGTAAAAGTCCAAAATACTCAGTTAGAGCGAATTCCGAGATGTTGCCTTTGAGGCGAGTGCATTTCGTCAACATGTTAATTGAGAATTATGAAGTCACTAATGATGTAAGATTAGAAAGTAAAAAATACAGGTTATCGACAAAATTTTGGTACGGTGTGCAATTTCTGAGACTGGTTTCAACTCGCAGTTGTTCGGGGCGAAGCCTTAAATGCAGAGCGTTATATCCAAAGATGCCTCTCGAAACTGCTTCAGTTTTGGATGCGGATGATGAAATAATGTTTTGACCAGATCTTGCTGCAAGCCATTACGCAAGAACCACACAAGAGACTGAGAAGGCCAACAACATCAACTTTGTACTGAAAGTAAACCATCCCCCTAACTTACCTCAGGCTCGCCCAATTGAATAGTTCTGGACAATATTGAGTCGGAAAGTCTATAATACCGGATGGGAAGCACAAAATGAAGAACAATTGCGAGGGCGTATACAGGGCCGGACTAACGGCGGGGCAACCGGCGCGGAAGCCCCGGGACCCCCACATATTGAGGGCTTCCACAAACCTTGGCTTCAAATATTTTATACCAAAAAAAATTTCCATTTTTATCAAATGAACGGGCACGTAATGTGTCATTATCTTAAATATACCTAATGAAATATTATCAATTGCAAATACGATTTTCAATAAATGATAAAAAAAATAACAAATATGCATCCTAATAGTGGAAATTTGTTTTTCAAGTGTAAAAATAAAATTATCAATAGATATTTATTAATTGAAAGGGGTCCTTTCTTCATTGCCCCGGGGTCCCCATAGCCCTGGATCCGGCCCTGCGCATATATCTAGAAAAGGTAGAGAAATCAATGCTGTGGTATTCCTAACGAGTTGTATCATCCATAGGAGGATACAAACTCGTTAGGAATACTTAGGCAAATCGAAAATAAGTAAGGATAGTTAAGATACATTGTTTAAAAATGTGAGAAAAATATAAAACTGTTTTTAAATCAGCCTCTGAAATGTTTCCTTTTAAAACTTTAGGACCATATGTATAAGACTAAATTTAAACTCTTCTTTTGATAAAAGTGCCATTTAATTATCAGAAAAAAACCAAAAAAAGACATACGATATGATCGATTAACTATCTTTACCAGCACTCCATATTTAACGTGAATCGACTTTCTAGGCATATCATTTTCGCAACTCATGATTATTTACATTTTCCAGAATGTGATATTTTACATTTTAATATTTGACGATGTATATATTTAAAAGAAATAAAAACTCACCTGTACAAAGAAAATATATATACCTATCACTGGTCACGTGACTGTTGAAGACGTAGCAACGATCAAGGAAAGTGTAACCTATTTTTGGAAACGAGGCTTTATAAACTGCTGTCAAAATTAATAAATAATTAGCTATTTCCTGTATTAACTTTATCGCATTGTATAAAATTTGATCTTAATAATGTAAAAGTATGTGGTAGGTATTTAAAATTACGGCTGAACTATTGACATGTACTTAAGGTTGCACGTATTAGAGTTTAATTTAAAAAAGTTTAATTTAGTATTTCCCGTGTTTAGAGCTTCCGTTATGGTTCATAAACATATATCATTCGGTAGATAAAGCATTCAATAAGGAAATTTCTTCCAATATCGTGGAATCTTTTTTTCTCGCTTTGGAATATGATCCGAGTATTCGGAAAATAGTTTTGTCCATCCCCAGCGGGTGCTAAATTGTTATTAAATAAATAATAAAAACCAACTATTTTGTTTCACATGCGTTCGCGTATAGCTTTTTCCTTGGTAGTCAGTTTGGAAAAACAGTCTAACGTTATTAAATTTCCTATCAATCTACACAAATTAAATCATCGCAAAATAATTTTTCGTGGTTAGTAGCTCATACAAAGATCTTGAGCCGCAAGGCATTTGCTGTAATGTTGGAAATGACGTCACAAATCGATCGAAATCTAAAACAGTACTGACTGTTTGTCAGTACTGACAATATGATAATAGTACTGACAATATGATAATATAAATTAAAATAGTAAGTAAAACAATCTAACTTACAAAACACTCGTAGTAGTTTCCACAAACACTAAAACACTTTCACTTCTCTCGATGCGCATTTCGCCAACCAAGTTGGCATTATCCGGGGACGATTAAAACTGATCTGTCAGTTTTAATCGTCTTTTAAACTGTCAGTTTTAAACGTTTCCGGATGCTCCGGAACTTGGTTGTAGAAACGCGCCTCGAGCGAGGTGAAAGTGTTTTGGTATTTGTGGAAACTACTACGAGTGCTATAGTTACATCAAAGGTTCCAGCCCTATCCAGTAGTACAACTCACAACTTAAAAAATTGATTTTTGTAAAGAATATGTGCCAAAATTTAAAAAAAAAGCACAATAGCTAAACGAAAACAAAAGCTTCTTGAATTTTTGGCGTCTATCTTTATTTGTACGGTTAGGGCAGCCGAATGAATTTTTAATTTAATTAGTAATTTGTGACGTTTCTTTTTCAATACTACAAGAAATTCCTCAAGATTTGTGTAAGAGCTACTAAACCTCAAATTTTAAAGTATTTTTATTGAAAATTGTTAGTGACAGATGCCTAAACATTGAAATCGCAAAAACACATTTCTTGCGTTTTTTCACTAGAACTCAATAAATAATTTTGCGAAAATTTAATTTTTGTAGATTGGTAGAAAATTTAATAACGAATTAATTATCTTCGACTGCCTTTGCAATCCAACTAATACGAAACAAATTATAAGCGAAATTATCAAAAAAATATCAGTTGTTTTTTAATATTTATTTGTTTAATGGCGATTGAACCACGCGCTTAGGACGCACAATGAAATGTTTCCGAACAATCGGATATATTCATATTCCAATGCGATCAAAAAGGATTCCGAGCTATTAGCACAAATTTACGTATTCATTATTTATGCTTTGTATAACGGACTAATGATCGCACACAGATAAATCGTAGTCCTTGATATCGCCACAAAATTGCAAAATTCTATTCTTTATAACCTTGTTTGCATCAAGCCCTTTGTTTGATAAAGTCGTATATCTAGAAAAGTATAACAGTATATAATGGCCCCAGCATTAGAATATCGAATATGTTACTTTCAAAATTGCTTTTCTCCAGCCCGAGCTGAATAGATTTTAATAAATCACATCGCGAGCTCGACTTGATATATCGTTAAAATATTCGCCAAAAACACAGATTATCATACAATTTAAATATGTTGTGTTATTGACTTCGACACGCAGAAATGACAAAACGACCGTTTCAATAACACAGAAACTCAAATAATAAACGTACATGCCAACGTATGGGAAGATTAATGATCGCAGTCTTGGTTTTATTACTTTTCTCATAATTCTCTTCCCTGGGACATTTCAGAGCCATATTTGAAATACCCTTCTGAATAGTTTGCGGGTCAAAATTTGTCAGAGGTAGGGCTTTAGCAGACGAGTGTCTTTTTAATGTTCTAATGGGCTATCGATTCTATCTCGAGTACCACTTCCAAAAAGGATTTTTTAATCTGATGTTTATTTCGTTAAAAACGACGAAATTAAACATAATATGTTTTAATTAAAAAATATGTTTTATTGTTTGCTTTAAATTTGGTTTTTCAGATTTCGCAATCCTTGCAACCATCGGGACATTGGAAATGATAACACCACATTATATAAAACATATTTAACTTTTTATTATAACCAAAAAACATACCTGCTACAAATCAATAATTAACATAGTGTAATGTAACCAACCCGGGTCGGTTCAACATAATAATCAGAGAAACACATGGCCGGGTACGTGATCGTCTAGAGGAGAAATACCTACCCTACGTTGTATTTAATTTAAATTAACCCTGTCCGAGATGCACTGGTTACTAACGAAAAGCGGGAGCTTTGAGATGAAAAAGAAAAGACTAAGCATTTTAATACACCTACTGATTTATTTAAACAGGTATTCAATTTATTAACAATATAAAATAAGTGCATGCCGGACTCACTTTGAATTCACGAGGGGAAAGAGCACGGCAGAGAAACCCTCGATCTCTATTCAAAAGAACCGCAATAATGCTGTAGGACATTTAGGTCAAAGTAAAATGTAACCTTACAAGGTTTCCCATATTTGTGTTTTAACCTGCAATCATTCTCAAGATACAAAACTGAAGAGTTTATTGTTAGTTAGCCGACTTTCGTCCGAAGGTACTGGTGCAAAAACCAAGGTCCCATACGGAAGGCAACTAGCGTGTTCCACCAGGCACGGGGGGAAAGTGTTAATAAATTCAACAAGGCACAAAGGTTCATCATCTCATACAGTAAGCGGCAATTAAGTCACGGTTATAAGCCAAAACCCACAAGTATGAAAAACCTACTCGTAGTCATGAATGGAAAAAAAGTCAACAACATTACTTAGATCGAACTGAATAAAACAAAATGAAATAATTTTAAAACAGAATGAGCTTAAACACACTAAATAAACAAGTAAAATGTGAATAGTTTATGCATAACGTATCATAATTATTCGTAGTTCGAAAACAAAATATAACACAGACAATTTTAATAAAATGATGACGGTAATTCTCGAGATAACAAATTTAATAATAAACATTGCAAATTAAGTATATTTACTAACCTGGGAAATTTGACGTCAAACACTAGTCACTCGCACACACCAGGGACCAACTACCTGCTTCCCCATATACAATCCCTCGTCTCCCTATATCCTGACTTATCTCAACCACCCCGCACCACGTCTTACCTAGTGCCTCCTTATACCCTAACCACTTACTATTTAAAAAATCGGTATCTCCTCTTTAAACAAAACAGAGGTCATGGCATTGCAGTTTTCTTAACTAAATAAAGGATAGGGTCCATTTTAATAGAATTTAATTTTTACTTTTAAACAACGTCTATTTCGAGAGTTTTATTTAGATCACGCTGTATTGATTCCTATACAGCGTGATCTAAATAAAACTCTCCAATCCGATTACTCGAAGAACGAAATCTACTACTACGAAGAACGTGATTCAAATTCTGCAAAGGCCACCTAATACACGCTTTTGGTGACCACATGTCTATGTTCAAATCGAGACACGATTTGAACATATAAATGTAGTCTCCAAAAGCGTGCATTAGGTAGCTTTTGCAGAATTTGGATTACACTATTACTACAAAGAAATAATAAGCATATAATTTTATTTTTACTAGCAAATAACAATTTAGGAACTGCCGTCTGCCACCGTAATTACAAAACATACCTACTGCAAAGAAATAAATATATAATTTAATTTTTACCAGCAAATAACTGCTGTCTACCGTATCGAACGTTGTATTGTGCACAGCACTGGTGGATGCCACATTCTTATCTTGGTCACTAGAAGATGAGTATTTCTTCGTATTCCGTATTCTGCCATCTGCTCAAAGCCAAAAGAACGTTTGGGAGCTCTGTCAATGTCCGCCATTTTCATATATGCAAGCGACTCCACCCCAAAATCTAAACTAAATCCCGATTTCGTTATTTTGAAGGCTTTTTCAGAAAGCATTAAAGCCGCGTGAATATAAGGGGGCATTATTAAGTTTTTCCACTTAGCCGGCTCTAGGACACTACCATGTACCTCCGCCAGGCTTACGTGGATTGTACTGGGAACGTTTAATGTATTTTCACTATGAGCGACAAATTTGGAATATGCTATTTACCTACGACGGGTGTCGTGGCGTGGCGTTACTTTCCGTAAAATATGAACTTTTTTAATATCCGGTTTTGTGCTCTATCACACGTAATGTCTAGGGACGGATATAATTTTGGACGGCACTGTATTCTTCTTCGACAGATTTGGAGTATACAATTGAATTAAGCGTATCATGGCGTAATTTTTTTTAGAATATGAACTTTTGTCTATTTCCGGTTGTCGCTTTATAACACGTAATATCCAACGACTAAAATAATTTCACACGCATTATTAAGACAGACGTAATGAAGCATTTAAAGTGGTTCAAAATTCTGAAGTGTTAATCTTTTTCGCGGCGCTTGCGCCTGTTGCACGGATTTTTTTCACTAACTTATATGCTGTTTTGAAGGTGCTGAACAAGAATCTGAACTTTGCCACCTTAATTTTTTTTTCGGGAAAAAGTTATAAGTTAAAAGCGGTTACAAAAATTATTTTTTTTTGGAGCAACAAGTCGATCGGACCTTCAATCTCAAAAAGCGCCGCCATCTTCGAGTCGCCATCTTGAATATTTATTTTGACAAATATTTCGAGATCTACTATCCCAAAATTCTCGACACCAATTTTGGTTCGATTCGGACTATAAACGGTAAATACATCGGCCATCTTGAATATTCATTTTGACGAAAATTCTTGATCTATGACAAAAACTTCGTGGTTCAGATTTTTGAGTCGCTTCGGACCATAAATGGCAATATTCATTCGCCACTATGAAAATGCATCGGTACATGGTAAGCAATTTATAGGCGAAATCCGACTATGAATGTCTCAAAATATATTGAAAAAACATTTCAATATATTGCAAAAATGACAAATCAATTATTATTATTTTACAAACATTTTTTCTAATTTTGACATGTAAAGTGAGACTTTTCAAAACACTTTGACGTTAGGAAACGTCTTACTTTTCACAACCATTTACGAAAAGTAAAATATTACGCAACTGGTTGTGTAAAGTTCATTACATAGTAGGTTATTTAGGCCTAATAAGCTATGAAAGTGACGAGCTGTCACACCGTCACAATCTACTGGATTGTTTTTAAACATAAAATTCATAGTTCTCTCATAAAATATAAAATTGGTGAAAATTAGAAAAATCCTGTTGGGAAACACTATTTTGTGTAACTCGCATTCTTTTGCGGAACTCGCTAGCGCTCGTTCCGCAGAAATCTGCTCGTTTCACAAAATAGTAATTTTCCCAACTGGTTACATAAATAGCTATTGTTATTGGATTTGACGTTATTTAAGACAAAACGCGACAAAAAGAGTATAAATAAATAGTAGGTTTTATAGAAAAAATCAAGCAAAATTATTTTATTTGTTTATTATATTTTATTTGTTTTTTTTTTCAGGTGAGTTGAAGATTACATCTTAGTACATGCGTATGATTTTCAGTTAGGATTCATAAAACTTGGGTAAGTTGTAACTTTCTGTTAAAATATTGGCAACTGTTAAATAATAGTATATTATTCGAGCAATTAATGACAACCAGTATTAACGCGAGCAGAACGCCAAGGGCGCAAATCTCCCTAGTTAATAATGGCCCTTAATTGCAAGTTGAATACTATAATTTGTCCACGACCATTGTGCGTTTTTTTATCTTGAACGAGTTGTTTTTCAGTGCTTAATGCATTTTTGGGAGAAAAGTCACAAAAAATTATTTCTACTTTAGAACGTTAATGTCAATCAATTGGCCCGATTGTTGTCATATGTAAATCATATGTAAAAATGTATAATAATTATCAGCTGTTATTATTCAATGCCATTGTATAATATATAATACTCAATTAGTAAATATATTATTGAGTGATTAATAAACGATCGTAGACAAATTCTATAGAATAAGCTCCATAATTGTTTCAAGTTGATAGCGACAGTTGATAACAACAGTCATTATAGATATGAACAACAACATAATATCATAATATAATAATATCTACGGATATAATATCAGCAACATTATAGATACTGTCTCCGCCAGTGGCGTGCAGTGACATTTAAAATAAGGGAGGCAATTCTTAGAAACCTACCTATTTGTAGTGTAATTCAATTATTATTTGACGTAGCGTATGGCTACACTTGACACTTGGCTTAAATTAGTCACATCGGTTGCTTCATCTAGAACAATAGCAATTAAACCATTGTACCAAGTTATTTTTTAAACAAGTGCCGTATTAGGCGTTTGGCATTAAAGTTTTATCAATAAGTCTTATTAATATGTTTCTATTTTTATCAACCACTTCATGATGACTTGATATTATTAACTAAAATCATCGCATATCATATTATTTATATCCAAGACATGTTCGTTGGTGGTCGGGTTTACTCGAACATGAACGTCCTTGTCACACGTTATCGGGTCCTCTAAAATTTGATAACGAACGCATTGGTACACTGTTCGGTTTCCAAAGAATATTGTCGATTTTGATTTTTCCCGACCACATGCAAGATACTTTTCGATTTCTGCTGCAAAGAGTATAACAATATCAAGACACCCAGAATGGACCCTTGTGAAGCATCAATCAACTTTTTAATTTTTTTTATATTCACGACAAATATAGGTACTACCTTGATACCGATGTGATTATATGCTGTTTAACACATCTCAACACAGTGTCACGATTGCCAAAATATTTCAGTTTATTTAAGTATTCCATTTACATCACAATAGCGAAATATATCGAAATACCTATATAAAATAGCAACTAAAAAAACTCCCATGATTAAACCACAAAAATAAGAACGCAATTGAGTGTTACGTTCACTTTTAGTAGTTAACCATTTTGTAATCCGAAATGTGTTGTAGGTATATTTGACGGATTTTGAACAGTGACCACTCGTACCCTTTTGCATGTGTTTAATTCAGGTCCGCATATTCATTGCTTTCATTATTCTATTGTCTATAGTCTATTGCATTTCGTTCATATTGCCACAGCGCATTTTCTGGGTCGTTACCACAAATATCTTTGTTCAAATCTGTGCTTTCTTAATATTTTGTGATGGACACGTGCAGTTCTGTAACGCTGCACTCTATGATATGCTTGCCACACATTGGGAGTCGCGTGGTTTTCTTTCTTTTTCCCGGTTCGAGCTGAAGCCGGTTGGCCTGCTAGCAGTGTGTTAAAAATTGTTTTTAGTGGTTTCCCAATTAAATAACGTCGTTGTACGTTCCGATATATCGGGATATAATAGGGGTCACTAAAGTCACTATTGGCGATGTATTGAGATCTTAGATCTGTACATTGCACCATTCGTGGGATTAATAATAAACTTTAAATTAACACGTTGAGGTAAGCCATTTTGTCTTTCTTGAAACCGCGTGGTCACATTTTATTTTGCCTCTTTTGTGTTCTTTAGAACCTGCGTTACATCGAACTGGCGATAGTTAGCTGAAGAGCACCGCGAGATTATCTCTTCGAAGTCGTTCGTCCAACAATTTGAGTAAGTGTTACCCGATATAGAGTAACTTAACCTAACTTTTTTTTATTTTCAAACAAAACTTATCGGTCTATATTACAGGCTTGTGTCGTCGGCATTGTGTGTAAAGTCACTCCACCTTTTCTACCTTTTTCATCTTTAAGAACACCTTTAACAACCGTTAAAAACGTCTGTTTTACACCACTTTCCTTTTAAACCACCTTCTGGAGTCCATCGGCCCCCTGCACCGGAGCATAGTTAGTTACAGGACCACCGACTGGACAAGTTACTGCATAATAACACAGATAAGCTTAGCCTTAAGTATGTTAACAGGAGACACCCCCTGTCTGTTTGATTTAACATTGTTATTGCGTACCTACCATGGTAGGTTATAAAATATTTAACGAATACCTTTATCAATTCACCTAATTACTTCTGTTTGATCAACCTATTTGGTTAGGAATTGTTCCATACCCCTTTATTTCTTTTGTGTATACTGTTTGCGGATTGCGGAACTCATAGTGCACTTTGACAAACGGTTTATTTTTTGTTGTTGTTGTATAAACTACCTATATGTATTATTGTACTTATTTGCTGCGCCTCGCAGGTATACGTACCACATTTTGGTAATTTTTTTTTTATGAAATTTTAAACTTTAAATTTTTTTTTTGTATAACCAAATTTGTATATTAAATCTAGTGGTAAGTTATTGCGTGCGTTATTTTTTTTCTTTCCCCCAACTCTTACAGAAAGTGCCCGTAAGAGTATTCGATACCCACGACAACTTGGGAGCTTCTGGCTTAGCTGCGCAAAAGCCAGTGGCGTCCACGGGAATTAGTGACTTCGGTAATTACTGAACTCATTAATTTATTTTAAATTTTATTTTTATTTTTATTTTGAAGATCTGAGCTAGCTTAGGCAACCTTTTTTATTGCCCACATTAATTCGCGATTGAATTACTCCAAAAAGTGGTAATATGAGGTATTGTTATCTGAAGTGAATTCACATGTTTTTTCGAAATCCAGATTTATTGCCTGTACCTAAATGGATTAGGTACCTATTTGTTAGGAAGTATAGTTAACAATGTGATCATAAGCCGAGGGATGATGTTGATATTGTCAAGAGAACAATCCATCCATGTACGAAAATTACACGCATTAGTGACTGTGTCTATAATTAGCAGATTTCTCATATATCTGCCCGTTATCATCATCAAGCGGGTTGCAGATACCCAGCTTCATGTTAAAATTTCAGTCATGGCTTTCAGATGGTCGCCGTGCTGTAGATATGCCATATAATATTCAATATTTCATTGCTTGCGGATTTCACAATTCAATTACATTCATTATAGATGATGCGATTTAATTAATAATACTTTTAGAGTTAAATCTGGTTATGAGTTCCATTTGTCCGTGACGTGCAATTAGAGATAAATTTGGAATCTGCCGATATACCTGCAAATGGTTATTTTAAATGAATTTCGTTCACCGACATATTTTAGTTTGGTTTCCAGTTCCACGAAGGTAAGTAGCCGATAGTATGTTCCTAAATTAAATAACAAATTTATGCTTAAAATTAAATTATTATTTAGCTGCAGCAATACCGCCACGGCGCTCAAATTGCTTTATGACATTAACTATTATAATCCATGGTTTTACCATGGATTATAATATCAAAATCAAAATTAAACTAATACCCTCTGCAGGATTATTCTGGTTTTTTTTGTATGGCTTTAAGCTGTCAATGAAATTGGGGACAGTGACTGATAACAGTATTACAAACGCTCCCTGAGTAACTTGGCTAAGTAGCCAACTCGATAATGTGAACAATCAAAAATTCATTTGCAAAACATTATTTAACCAATAAATAGGCAAGTAGTATTTAGCTGTCTCGACACTTTCAAACTTGTCTGAACCTCAGAGAGGATACATACGACCGCGCGGCGGCGCCGCGGTTTTTCTTCAGTTGACTTATAATTTTCTGAGCGTAGCAACGACTTCTTCTTCTGGATTCTCTATTAATCATAAAAATATGAAAAATTGCAAAGCACCAAATACTTACGCTATAAGAAAAGGCATGTGTTATTCAAGAACATCAAAAGGGTGTATCTGTCACTATGTTAGCAAGAAAATACGGAGTTGCCCAGTCAACAATCTGTTCCATAAAAAAGAAAACTCCTATAGAATTTTTGAAAGGGTAAATAATTCACTAAAGCCAACCAAGCAACGTACATTCAAATGATGTGAGTACCCTGAAATGGAAAAACAGTTATACAAAAGGTTCCTCTGTCAACGAGAAAAAAATGTATCGATAAGCAGCGACATTTTGAGGCAAAAGGCAACCGGAATTTTTGGGAACATATATCCTGCAACTTTTTAAAGTTCGTCATGGACTTGAAGGTTTCTAAAGATATCAGGTGAAAAAATGTCTTCTCAACCGGAATTGGTTTTGAAATTCTTAAATCAGGTCAATACTCAGGTGATGGAGCCGCCACCGCGGAGCCCGGTCATTAAACCTATCTTTGGGATGCTCTAAAAAATTGGTTAGACGGCATTTACTCACACCGCAGAATCTTCAAGAGTTGAAAACCGCTGTGCTTGAAAACAGCTGATAAGCAGTTTACCACGACGAATGCAGGCAGTTATCCGATCCAGAGGCGGTGTTGTTATTATGTTTCTCAAAACTTGATGTTTTGTATGTATTCATTATTGAGTAAACTTGTTTCATTTTAAATTTGCGTTATTAACCATGCATACAATTGAAAAAGGCGGCGTATCTCCTTTAATAATAGAGATAATAAAGTGAATATTTAAAGTCGAGGAAAGATGGGGCTACAATTTCATTTCAATTGCGGTATGTTGAAGTTACTGGAATAGCCCACAGGGTGTTACAAATTTACGGAAAAAAATACACTATTTTTATTACGCCCGGTATGAACTGAAAATTAACCTTTTTTCAAAAACAAGAAGTATAATAGACATTCTCAAGAAACAAACCTACAATGCAGAAAAATCATTGACATCGGATTCCAGTTTACGAAAACAAGGAGCAACAAAATTTCGGTAAATTTATAATTGTATACTGGCGGCCATTTGAAAGTGCACGACTCTTATATCAGATTTCGTTATATTTGATCTTTGTAAAACTGACTTTGAAATTTGAGGTTCATGTGCTGTGTCATTATGACATTCACAATTGTCTAATTATTATTTATCAAAATTAAAAAGTGTATTATTATTTTACAAAAAAATTCCAAATTAACAAAGAACGTCCCAAAAATGATCAAAATAAACTAAATTATAAAAATTAAGTAACTTAAAAGTACAAAACTCCAACGCGAGTAGGTCTGTATAAAATTAATATTTCGTCCAGGCGCCATTTGAGTCTATCACACCTTGTAATCGACGTCTCATTGATGAAATAGTGTCCTCGTGTAATCTGCGTTGATATTGTCCCAAGCATTTTCAATTGTTCCCCGCAATTCTTCGGCATTTGCTGAGCGGAAACCAGGTCTATTATAAATATTCTTAACAATCATCGACCATGCATTTTCAATTGGGTTTAGGTCGGGCGACTTTGAGGGCCAAGGTAGCACGTTTATGTTATATATACAACTCTTACAACTCTTACTCACATTTAGCTCATCTGCAACTGCCTGTAATGACCAATCATTTTCAAGCAATGTAACAGCTCGCATTTTTTCAGGTTCAATTAACCGCGGCATTTTAAAACTTGAAAACTAATAAAGTGGTTTGTAAATTACGGAGTTAATTAGTGACATTTGTTTGAAGTTTCAAATAAGTGTCAAAATGAAATATAAAAAGATTACATTACAATATCAAAAAAAATCGTGCACTTTCAAATGGTCGCTAGCGTACGTGCCTTGATTTTGAACAGGAGTTTATATATTGCTCATGTTCTAATACTAATAATACATATATCAATATTATCTTTTTCTTTTCTAACATTCTTATGTCTAACACTTAGCTGATATAGAGAATGGAGAGAATATACGTATTTTCTAGAATCACAAAATTTTATCGCTCAGCTTTCCTGTCCTAGATAAGGTGTTGTTTGTGTCCAAGTAAGTTGTGCAGTGACCGAAGAAAGCATTTCTTACCGTAGAAGTGTTTATATTTATTACGTGCTTTAAAAATATATCGTGCTTATAAAATAATGCAATCTGATACGGCTATATATTAAATGGACTGCATGTTTTGATTTGCTGAAAAAATATTCTTTGCGTTATTTACGATTTGCGATAAAAAATATCGTACTTATATGAGAAAATGAGGTTTCAATTGTCCTACATTTCCATTGATCGTATAAATACCTATATAATAAATAATGTTCATGCTATTAAGATGAGAGAACCAAGGATTCAAAGATAATTCAATGATTTTCAGTTATTTGGTGATGGCAATTTTGGAGGCGGAACCTGCGTCAATTAGACGATAAGACAGATTCTTTATTCTCTTCTTTATTCTTCTCTCTTTATTCTGATAAAATTGTCTTATTATTAACAGTTCCCTAAATTGTAAAATTTTCTTACTATTCGCTTAACCATAATATGGAAGGTATTTTTTGGCGGTAATATATTTTTTTATAAGATTAAGCTTCCTTTGATGCCTAGTGGTTGCATATTGGAATTACGTATAATAAGCAAATTTAGTTCTTATGTAATGTTTGTAGGGATAAAAATAAATCGCGATTTATTTTTATTTAGAAAAAAAACATCGAAAAAAATATGTTTGTGCCTATAGAAGAAGGGAATAATTTTAACGTTCCTGCGTTCGTGGTAGTATACCACGGACATACATACATACATACATACATACCTAAAATGCCGTCGTGATAAATATAATAATTTCTATCTAAAGCGACTTGTTGGTCAAATGTACGATGTCGATGAAGGGTAAATGCGAATGGTAAATGTCGATGAAGGGGCCATCAGAATATCTGACCATTTTGTTATAAATCTTGGTCTGTATGTCATCGCGCAGACGTCGGCGTCGGCTACCGACTTCATGTTATATTGCCGACGTATCGCTCCGACCAATCTGTGTTGCTTGGGTTTTGTTAGTTAGGAAGTTAAAAAAAATACATGTTTTGTTATTCATTTTTCCAAAAAAAAAGGTCAAATAGTTGCTTGTCTTGGGCGGTCTTCCCTGGATGGTCTCCTTGGGCGGTCTTCTCTGGATGGATTCCTCGCGTATCAAATAATGCGTACTATAACACGGATTTTTTTGGAGATATAACCGGATAAAGTTCCACGTCTATACTGACTTTGGTTAAGACAAACGTCATATTTGTAACTTTTTAAACTCCATTTATAACCTCAAAGGGTTGGCAAGAATTTTTTTTTTTGAGAGAAAAGTTTCAATGTCCCTTTTGTACATTACATTACATTGTACATTTTCGTACCTACTTTTAACATACGATTATTCAAAATCAGGTTTTAAACACACACAATAATATTTTTAATAATTAAACACAATAATATATACAAATCAGCGAAACTAATGAGAGTATTTTTTCAATTGTTTCGCCGGTTTTCAGTTGCCAGTGATATTTACAATTCCGTCCTTCGCCATTCAGAGTGAAAACTCGTAGCGAGTGGAGACATTTTTGAAGTGCTACAATCATGAGAATCGCCCCCCATGTCAACTCACGCTCCACGCATGCTATATTAGGTAGAGACGTATTTCAGCATGGAGATAAAATTTGCTGAATAAAAAAGATAAATTAGATACAACAGAAGGCAGGCACAACACAAAATGCGACAATCTGTATTCAACCGGTTCCACGAAATCGTAAGAAAATTATTAATAAGGGGCCGTCCGAAATTTATGGCTTTAGGGTTAAGTGTAGCGCAAGAGATCCACAATAGTAGAAAGACGGTAATTTAGTGGCAGCCAGACAATGAATTATGCCTCGGAATAATAAGCTGGAACTGTTGGGCGTTTATAGTGTGTATAAATTTATCTTCAATTAGTCGCAAGTAATTAGGAGCAAAATATATTCTGTGTAGAATACATGTGTTACAGTTTAAAATATATTGAGTTTCCTATAGGTATGTATTCTAACAGTCGAGCCATGAAAGAAATAGAGTTATCGTGAAGACTTGGAAAGGTTATTACCCCTTGGAGTACATTCAATGGCGATTTAAAGTGGGCAATAAAAAATTTGCCTAAGCTAGCTCAGGTCTTAATAAAAATAAAACTCCCGTGGACGCTACTGACCATACGCAACTAAGTCAGTTAGTCCCCCAATTGTTCTGGATATCGAATCTACTACTACTCTGTAATTATTGTTGCACTTTCTGTAATTGTTGTGGGAAAGAAAAATAAAACAGTATACTTATTACTAAGTTTACTGTACAAATTATCAATTTGGAAATAGTGACACACAAAAAAAAATAATTCAAAATTACATACAAAACAAATTTACCAAAAATGTGGTAGGTATTGTACCTGGAAACGCAGCAAAAAAAATACATAAGCAGCTTATACAAAGAAACGGTTTTGTCAAAGTGCACGATAACCTTTCCGCCATCTATATACATACAAATAGTGAGGCAATGCCTACCCCAATATGTTGCTTAACCAGCGGGGGTAACCGGGCGAATAACTATAAACACTATCAAACGTACATACGTAGCGTAGCAATATCAAGTCAATCACAGGGTGTGCCCCTTTTAAAATATTTTTAAAACTAGCTTATCTGTGATATGTAACATTGTCTTCCATTGAGGTGAATCTCTCCTGTGACAGTACAGGGGTCGATGGACTTCAGGAAGCTGGTCCTAACGGTGGTTCCAAAGATGGTGAAAAGAATGTGAAACAAAAATGGTCTAAAAAAATGGTGGTGTGTCTTACACTCGCCAAGAGACAATGAAGCCCTGTAACACAGACCAGTAAGTTAGCCTCGTTACAAGTAAAGAAAGTTAGGTTAAATGACTCTATATCTGATCAAACTTACTTAATTAGTTGGAAAATGGCTTCGAAAAGATAGCTTCGCTATGCCCCTCAATTAACTCTAGGGAGTTCAATGCAACGCAGGCTCTAGAAAGTAGGCAAAATAAAATGAGAACACGCGGTTTCAAGCAAAATGGCTTACCTCAATATTAAAAGTTATTTGATCCCATTAATGTGGTATGCGTATATTCATCCAGAATATCAACACATAAATAATGATTTCCTTGTATTATCCCGTTATATCGGAACGTACATACTACGTTATTTAATCAAGAAATTCACTTAAAATGTTAACACATTGAAAACACTAGTACCTATGCACGCGTTCAGCAAGGAAAAGGAATGCTACGGGGCCACGCTCTACGAAGTTAGACCATAGATCTGCGGACCTGGACTTAGCGTCACAGAACGGCCAATGTTAAACTCACAAAACAATAGAGCGACACAGATATGCACTATGATATTTGTGGTAATGATTTATGACAAAGAATTTATAAAATGCGCTGTGGCAATATTGATGTAATCGACTAATAAAAGTAATATGCCTGAATTTCTAAACGCATGCAAAAGGGAACGAGGAGTCACTGTTTAAAAAAACAAGTTTTATCCGTCAAATGTACCTACAATAAATTTTGGGTTCTCAAATTGTTAGCTACTAAAAGTGAACGTAACAAAGGTATTTTTTGAGAAGATTTTTTTTGTTTACATACCTATTATTGCTCATATACCACGTAATTTATGAACGAACTTTCCTAGCTTTAGCTACTAAGGAAAAATCGTTTCACATTGGCTCAGCTGCTCTGACTGAGATTGGGGTTTGAACTCGTTAAACTATTTAATTGGCTTGATTAGTACCATGCCACATAATTACATTTATTTACGTTAGTCCCATAGAAAATGTAGATCCGTGGGATCGTTGGTTATGCAGGTGTGGTAGTGGGGGTATTTATTAATCTGTTAGTATTTGTAATGTATTACTTATAATTGTTGTTGCGCACTGGCCCTAGAAATAATGTCAAACATGGGAATATGTACAGACAAAACTGTCCTACTTAGACATTGTTTTTTATTTTTGGAGACTATAAAAGTAAACTTGTATACTTTTTTCCTAGTCCTAATGATTACTTAGATAAACTTGATAAAAGTGTTTGCGATGGCGGCCATTTTATTTTTCACGCGCAGTACCCAAACACATTATTTTCTAGAGTGCCAACATCGAAATTATGTTTCTTCAAGGTCAAGCAAAGAGATTGACACAACTTCCGCACTTACAAGGAAAACACTTCTTCAGCAAGAACCACACTTTTTTTATGCATTTGACGGGGGCTATTATTCTTTATTGATTTTTATTAATTTAAGTTTTTTATTTTTTTATAATTTTATTACAATACTAAAGCTAAATACCTTACATACCTGTACCTTTTTTCTTAAAAAATTAAATATTTATTAATACTACTATTAATCGTATACTACTATTTATTAATACTACTATTAATCGTATTTATCGGTATTTATCGTATACCTCTTATAGGCCAAAACAGTCCCTTGCCTGGTTTGCAATGATCTGATCTGACATGCGAACATTATAAGAGATATATTCCTGTCCATAAAAGAAATGGGATTGTAATATCTGAGTAAGCATATCTATGGATTTGAAAGTATATTACAGATGCAACCACAACCGTGTTACATTTTAGGTTGCGAAATAAATCGTAGCGATTTTATTTCATTTCCAACGCGGCAAGACGAATCTGCTAGGGAGCACTCCAGAGCCTATTTTATTCAAGATAAGGCCGATAATTTTAACTCTTCTCAACAATATATATATATATATATATATATATATATATATATATATATATATATATATATATATATATATATATATATATATATATATATATATATATATATATATATATATATATATATATATATATATATATATATATATATATATATATATATATATATATATATATATATATATATATATATATAAATTATATATATATATATATATATATATATATATATATATATATATATATATATATATATATATATATATATATATATATATATATATATATATATATATATATATATATATATATATATATATATATATATATATATATATATATATATATATATATATATATATATATATATATATATATATATAAATATATATATATATATATATATATATATATATATATATATATATATATATATATATATTATATATATATATATATATATATATATATATATATATATAATTGAGAAAAGTGAGAAAATGGCCCTAATATATACTTTATGCACTTTACTTTGATTTACCGTTAAACGGTACTTTGATTTTTTATGGGTAAAACGCATAAAATCAAAGTACCTACCTAAAAAGTAAACAAACCAAACCGCATGCAACAATGTATATGGAAATACGAGTAACTAAGGAAGTGTTTGGTTGTTTTTGTGACGAGACTTCCTTAACAATAGATAATAATGCTAGGAGTTCGTAAAAGCGCTAACGAACGGTAGCCACGTTTAAAGTTCTCTGTGAGAAAATTAAGAATTTATGTAGTAAATTTATGTAGTAAATTCAAGTTAATTATTGAAATTTGGGCATAATAGTAATTACACGTATGTCCAAGGTATTATGTAAAGTAAGTTAGTGAATTTCAAGTAATTGTGGTTTATCCAAGCAGTAATTATATGTCTATTATGTATCCTAGATAGTTCTATAGTGCTTTTCGTCGTATCCAGATAATGATTTTAAAGTAGTAAATTTACATATCAACAAGTTATTATATTTCCAAGAAGACGTCTCAGCAATTCCACAAGTAGATTATCCTGATTTCGCCGTAAAATTTTTTATCGAGGCTATTCACACAGCGAGTTTGGTTGTTTTTGTTATTCAGTTGCAGTTTTCCGAAAGAAGAAGCCATTGCAGTAGCAGAATACCACCAATAAGGGCCCACATAATAGTGCTTCAGTGCAGTGCGCGAGTGATTGTTTTTGTTTACAAAGGATTAATTTGCAATAAGGTAACAGACAAACCACAACTTATTTTTATAATAATTGTTATAATAGATAACAATATTACTTATTTCTAAGTAGATGTCTCAACATACATACTGACATACAAATAAGTAATAAATTCAAATTGTTTACTGACATTGTGAACTGGCGTCCATTCAAGATGCTACCCGTCGCATATACGTGGAACGGTATAATACATGTAAAAGTGAGCCCAGTTTATTACGTGGCTTTACTATTAATAGAATTTTAAGAATTTTCAATATTCCATTGCTTTACGCTTTAAGAATATGACAGGTGATAGAGTAGGAATAACTTCTAACTAAACTCTATACCGCTTCAGCAACTTTGCAAATGATTCTGTTATCATTCCGAAAGTTTAACGTAGCGACTTCTATTTAAAGTTCATCGTTCTGTCTTACGAGTTTTCATGAAGATTTCCTGTCCCCAGCAGTTAAATTATGTACGTCATTACTCTGTGTATTCAATATCCGATTCTTCTCGTGTTATGCACCCCCGTACCTATACCACCCCTCGGGCACTCTGAAAAGGTTTTCTAAGCGTTTATATTCCTCCCCGACTTTGCATTTATAATCGCTATTCGCTTATTTCTCATTTCTTTTAACAAACCTCGTTAAATACGTATTTTTCTTAGTAGTGATAATAAGTAAGTAGTAAAGTATAAATAAGTTTAACTCATCCAAACGATAATAAGGTTAGGTTGGGTTAATTATTTAATGAGATTTCTAGATTATATGTCAATTTAATACAATATTGAATACAAATTGTAGACTTTTGGATATTCTTTTCTGAAATATCAATTACAATTGATATTTCCAAATCAGAGAGGAGGAGTTGGCAGTGGAAGGCATTGAACCAACCGTTATGTCACCACGTGGTTTTATTAAATTTTAAAAACGTTTATAAACGACATCGTTCAATCAACGCTAACAACGTAAACAAACCAGGTCGTGTGAATCAAAGACGCGACGGGGGGAAAATGTATACCTAAGCCAAATAAAGACAGAGCATCAGGCTCATGATCGCAAAGGCTGCACGTTGATTGGTGACACTTTGTTTCACTAATAACTAAATTAAAATTCGCCAGAAAATGAAAAAGACTATATAAATAGCTTCGACATGTCATATCATGAATTATCAAAGATAGGAACGTATTAAATTATGTCTCATTTAAAAATATTGTACATAGAAACATCTCTAAAATCAGTTTGCGAGATTGTTTAACCTCGGCGCAAAGTCATTGGTCGTATGATGACAGACCTAGTTCAAATGGAAGTAAGGGTGAGGGTAAGGGTAAATGTATTATTGTAAACCGTGCAAGGACTTTAAATATAATGTGTGAAATGTTTTAAATAATATCTGTTGTGAAAATCTAAAAATGATAAATAATGACAATACGTGATTGACAGGAAGGGAATGTTATTTTAAAAAAAGGTGATGTAACTAAGGAAGTATTATTTTGTTTCATATACTAGACTTTCTTCACTACAAATAATAATCCTAGGAATTCAACGGTGGCACTTAAAAAGGTAGCCACGTTCTTTAGATTTCTCTCCGAGAAAATTAATAATGTAAGTAGTAAAATATAAGTAAATGTTTAAATTTTAAGCATAACAATAATTACTTGTGTCCAAGGTGTTATGTCACAAAAAAAATAGTGAATTTCAAGAAGCAGTGTCTATAATGAAGCAGTAAAATAGTATCTAGGGAGTTACCACGTTACCCCCAAAGACGGCCCACTGAGGGACCTAAATAGCTTCAAGTTGGAGTATCGGAAAAATCCAAGAGGTCACGTGATCTACAGGCAATATGGATACTATCTTCTACGCTGACAGTGAGCCACACTATTTATCGTTATCTACATATCACTATATACAGGTTATGTCCATCCCTCAGCCTGTTTATCAAATGGTTGCGGTTGTTTATGAAGATATATAAATAAGTAAATAAAACGCTTAAGCAGCAAGCGTGAACGTTTTATAGTAAAGTAGCATCAACAGCGGTTACTATAGATGACAACAGTTTTATGTTCTAAGTAATTAATTTCACCGTGCATGCATAAGTAGAAAGCAAATAACAAAAACAGTACGTATGTGAGCAGAAAGCAATAATAAAGCAGTTATATACAACAAACCACAATAAATGATTTATCGGTTGTGTTTTCGGGGAGCTCTGTATCAAAGTTTACTGTTATTAGATGATGACAAGAAGTACTTTATTAGGTACAAATGATAAAATAACTTTGCCTTTTTATGGGTTACATCCTTAATTTGTTATGTAGTCAGATTGTTCAAAGTTCCGCCGCAGAAGGGCGCCTCATTCACAATCTCTATTAAAAGAAATACCTCTATTAATATCAAAACGAAAGGTACACGTTTTAGCGCGCCAAAAGGTCGCAACTTAATTAAATTTTCTTTGTTATGCGGTAATACTATTTCAGTTTCCGCCGAAAAAGGCGCCACCTTCACAGTCTACATATACTTTTGTTTTAATTACGCGGTAAGACTATTTCAGTTAATGTAAAAGCCACCGTGAATTTTCCTTCATTTTTTGCAAAGTCCGAGCACTATATGACTGGATTAATAACTAATTTCGTTTTATTTTATTATAATTTTGTTTTATTAACAAATAAATTAGTTACTAATAAGGAGAATGTACAATAATAAAAAAATGAGTCCGTGTATTTCTTCAAGATCAGGCGAGGGTTGATTTTTTAAATTTTAATTTGTTATGTTGATGACATTTGGTGGGTATCCGGGACGGAAGTTGCATAAATGTTGGCGTTTATTCGAAATGCCTGCGGAAGGATACTGTTCGCTCAATTTTGCTTGATCCACCGCCAAATACCGCCGCTCGATCCATCGCGTAGGCCATTGGGTAATTAAAGTACAAACATTTCAAATCGACCGGCTTCCACTGAATTGATGAAATTGTATAGCGAGTTGCTGCTGCGTTTATTTGAAAGGAATGTTTGCCTGAAAATGCTGTAGGTTCACAGAGAAACTCTGTTATTTTTAAATATATCTGATATTGAGTTTTATGTGACATAAATAATAAATATTATATATAAAGGCTCTTCATAGTTAGGATGTGAAACCCAGAACAAATCTATCAAACGGAAATATTTTATGATACCTTCCAACAATCATTATTTTTAAATATATTTATAGATACCAACATATACTTAAAAATACTTTAACACCAAGATAACAAAACACTTCAAGAACCTTAATACATGTTTTGTCCGAGTGGCAAGTAATTTGTTATTAGATAACAATGAAATTACAAAATAATATAAATATATAAAAATTCCATTTGGAAACACAGTTTCAAAGTTAATTATTGGGTAAAAATAAACACTTTTTGTCGCTTGTAGTGTGTTCGAAAAATGCAGTGTTTTTGGGTTATAGGCGAAGGCGATTTAACGTCCGAAAATGGCTAAAAGACAACAACTTCAAAAGTTCATATCTCGGCTTCTACTGAACGTTTTGGAATTAGAATGTCCAATTTTGTCTGAGAATATGCTATTTTTTGTACCAGCGCAATAAATGAAAACAAATTTATACATACGTATTTAATTGTTTATGTAATGTCAAAAATGACATTAAATAGAAATATGACTAAAACCGAATAAAAAAGCCTATTTGAACAATTTAATTTACTTACCGGGCTGGACCGGTATTTTTAAATAAATATATTAATTAATTAACTAATGTTGTGTATATTTTTTATTTTACAATGTTATCTTGGTTTTTTGTTCCCTAATTTTGTTGCAATTGGTTACAAGCCGACAACTTTATCTGAGAGGTTCTGCGCCTTTTTTATTCATCTTTTTTAGGGGTGCACCGCTCGCCTACTAATACAAATGTGTAGGCCAATATCTTGATTTGACAGTTGAAAATATTTTTGAAATATGATCCGGGAATATCTACAGATGATTTTGGAAGAATGGTGGCAGTTGGCGGATACTCCTCATTAACAAAAGTCGACTTAAATGAGCATTATGATGCAACTTTCAGGCAGGTCATGAAATCGAGTGGATACAAGCCATTAGGTTGATCTCGTGTCGTGCCTCGAAGGTGATAAATTACAGACCTCAGCGAAACAGGGTGTGCAAGCAATTTGCTGCGATGAATACTAAATGGCCTTAAAAGGTCTTCAGCCGAACATGATTTTTTACGGGAGCCCTAAGTAATACGGCTAAGTAATACGGGAGCTAAATGACGAATAATGAATCCGGTCGGTATTTAGTGTAGGATTTAGCGGAATGTTTGCGCTATTTCAGGGTCGTGACCCTCTAAAAACTCGTCAAATCTCCGTATGCCCTTTCATAGTTGGCAGCATATATACCTAACCAATTTCTTTAAAATTAAAATTAATAAAAACATTGAAATTAATTTATTTAAAATGTATTTAAACATCGAAACGACTTTAGTTCTCTAATATTTGTGAAATTCCATTGCTATTGTCTTTTCGCCTTTTTTTAAATACTTGTCAAATTGAATGAGAACATTATTGGTTTTGCTATTTAACTCTTGCTTGTTGGGGCTTGGAATTATTCTGGAAGTATCATCTGCACAGTCCTAATCTGGAAGATCATTTATAAACATTAAGAATAGGGGACTTTGTACCGTGGAATATTTGCACTCCGTTATGTGTATTTATTCGTCCTATGGGTTGTTCTGTTAATATGAGCATGCCACTGAAGGGATATGTACAATTCAGCGTGACGGATTATGTCATGGCGATCGACAATATGTATCCTAGTATTATGTCACACAATTTATACCTAAAGTATTAGATGATAATGGCCATCTCGATGCCATTTATACGGATTTCATATATCGGTCAATAAACTTGACTATGGAATTTTCCTAAGAGAACAGCTATCTTGTTTTTAATGAAGATTTTCTGTATTGTTACTCCTGCATACACGACTGGAAACAACAGCTCAACAAAATTACACATTGACAGCTACACACAAATTGCTCATATTTCTGATGTTCCGCACGCTTCTGCACTCGATCCCGTCCCCCGGAATCCTTACATTGCATTGTTGTTACAAGAAAATGCCCAACGAATACATTCGTAAGCGAAATGTAAATTAGTAGGCCTCTTGGTCTGCCGACCAAATCTTCTGGCATCTATGCAATATTGACGGGTGAAATGGGTCTGATCGAGGCAGGTACGTCATTCAGAATACCAAAAACAACTAAGAAAAAAGAGGACTGGTTATAATAAACCACAGTGACACAGTGCTGTGGTGACACCGACATAATAAAAACAGAGCATAAAAACGAAATTAGTGTACGTACGGTCCATCTCTTCTATAGTCGGTGATCCATTTCTCCTATACCTTCTAGAAGAGAAGACCAATTTACATCTTCATTTTTTTTATTTCTTATAACTATTTTAGAGCAAGATCCTGTGATTGCAGACCTTCCTCAGAATAAAAGCTGATAGTTTCTCCAACAGAGATGTCACCAACAGAGATAGGAACGATCGGCGACTATGTTTTTTATATGACTAAGTTTTGATTATCCTGGCTTGGCAGGCAACAGATAGCAAAGGTGTATAAAATTGCTACCCATAATCGTCAAAGTATAAAGCGTATTTTTATATTTTCTTCGGGATAATATTAGAAATCAGGTCGTCTATTGCCAGACACTTAGTATCGGGGCAAGCTCCCACATGACACCCTTAACCTTTAATAAACCGTACTTTAATAAACTCTACTTACGTTATAGTATAAAAGCTGAATTTTATATATGTACTTGAGTAACGATTGAAAGATGTTTCATTAGTAGCCTTGAAGGCCAGCCTTAGGTGCGAGCACTCAGGCAATATACAATATATCCAAGCGAATGTGAGTGAAGATTGGTAGGTTTTTTTTGGATTTATCGGATAATTTCGTTATACAGAATTATTTATGACTCCCATCGTTACCTCTATTGGGGACACGCGGAGAGAAATTTTCAGCTTTTATACTATATGAGGAAGGTCTGGCGATCACGGGCTTAGACTATTTGTTACGTTACGTTATTCTTTAATCGGTGCCATAAACTTCACAAAATTGTATGTTTGCTTTGTATCTTTTCGCAGATCTTTATTCGTATAAATAAGTTATATATTAATATATATAATATTAAAGGTTGTTGTGTTTCAAAAGGTGGTCCAGCTCTCCTCGATTTACCTTACCATTTACTACGTGGTACAAAAAAAATGGGCAAGCTGATATTTCCAGGGTTGTCACAATGGCAGCAAGTAATATGCTGGGTGATTTCTCTTTTATTAAAAAACATACCCAAATAAAAGTCGTTAAGTTACTGGATAGGGCTGGAACCTTTGATGTAATTATAACACTCGGAGTAGTTTCCACAAACAACAAAACACTTTCACTTCGCTCGACCCGCGTTTCGCCAACCAAGTTGGCATCATCCGGAGACGATTAAAACGCGTTTTAATCGTCTCCGGATGATGCCGAAACGCGCGTCGAGCGAAGTGAAAGTGTTTTGGTGTTTGTTAAGTTACATTGTCTAGAACTTTGTACAACCTGTACAACTGTGTACAACTTGTACATTAATTATAGTGTGTATTACCTGTTAATTATAATAGTCTGTTCTTTTTTTTTTAATTTTATATAGCTAAGTTGTCGCTGATTTCATTATCTACAAGCTTAAGGTCATTTTTTAAGAGAAACGGAAGGTCAACTGGAAAACGGAAGGCCTATATTTCTTGTCGAACTTTTATTTTTTCCTATAAAGATTTTTAAGTCCTATAATAATAACGCCTGCAAATTAAAAATGATTGACTGTTTATGTACCCTAACAAGTATTGATTAGCTAATTACCATCACTAGGGGATAAAGGCGTACAAAGCAAGAATGTTTTATTCAGCAGAAAAAGTTTCCTTGAGTGAAAACAAAGGGGCGAATTCGTAAATCATAGATTAAACCCAATACCGGGAATAAAGGCAAATGCATTTGTCATTATGGCGAATGCGCCACGAACACAACTCGCTCCTGACATTATTAAGTGCTTCATTACGCTTTGATGGAGTTAAATTTAATCCACTCATACCAATCGGATTACTGCGCGATCATTGAATTTTTCTAGTTTATAAAATGGAAGACAATAATTGCGTTAAGGCCGTTAACAACGGCTTAATTAGGATGGCGCTTATTCCATTATCGTATGTCATTTAAAACTGCGTAATCCTGAAAATACTACTGGATAGGGCTGGAACCGTTGATGTAACTATAACACTCGGAGTAGTTTCCACAAACACAAAAACACTTTCACTTCGCTCGACGCGCGTTTCGCCAACCAAGTTGGCATCATCCAGAGACGATTAAAAACTGGAAAATACTATGTTCCTGAAAATACTATATAAATATAAATAAAATAGTTATTTCTATAATTTGTGGACAAAAAGCATTGAGTTTTTAAAGTAAGATATGACATAAAAATAGTATTTTAAGTTAAAGTTATTGTTTTTGAGCGAAATTACATAATAACTACGTATCACATTGCATAAATAAATAAATATCTGTACAGTTCTGAAACTTATACTACATTAATATGGCAATGAAGCAAGACATATCTAAATTTTATAAAAATCGATCAATCAATAGCGTTTTTGTGGCGTTGAAGCAGATCAAGAACATTTTGTGAAAGTTAATATTTAAGATGGCGACTCCAATGCGACGGCCTTTTTTGCTATTTCTGGTCCCTAACGTCCCAAAATTTTGCGGTTACTACGTATCACGATTTTTTTCTCACAATAAATATGATATTACAATACAATAAATACAAGATACACATACCAGCTTTAAAATGCTGACACATAATGCAGAATTTTTCATAATTTTATAATTTATTTTTCACTTTTCTTTCGATTTATTCCCTTCTGTTCTCCAAAAGTGCAATAATTTTTAAATATAATTTTACTTTATATTAGATACTTTAATATTTTTTAAATAACACTTGTTTTTATGTTTTTCGGTTTTTTAAAATTAGTATAATATTTGTTAATATATGTGATATTTTAAATTGATACCTACATATACATAATGTGTATCTTATGATCCACCATATAATATTTTCATGGTAAAATAAACTCTACTATAAGGTATATAATTGTTCCCTGTGGGCATTTTATAAATGCCAATTTCTTCGGTGTCTCCACACCTTTTTTTAGACATAATCTGTAAACCAAACTTTTAATATTAATTAGTTGAGAAAATCGCCGGGAAAAACGCCTCAGACCCCAAACATCTGCCCATTTTTCCGAATTTTGCTAGAAACAGTATCGCCTTCAATGTATTTACATGCCCTTGCACTAAGACAAAATAGCCGGCTCTTCAGCAAAATGAAAAGCACATGAATTGTAAAATGGACTGGATAAAATTATATTAATTAGTTAGTATAATTTACCAGATATGGGTTCATATTTATTCACCAATTAGGTATTTTAACCGTTCTACCGCAAGCAGGAAACTGAAATACAATCTGACACTCGCGACTCTGTTTTCACTAGGCGGACACAATTCGTAAACACGTTGAATCTCTTTGATCTCACCGCTTTCTAACAGGAGTCGGAAAACGAAACAACTGTCGTAGAAACCTCGATCCTCAAAATGTTCGTGGAATGTTGTACCTAGTCTTGTTTTTTTTCTACTCGAGTTTCTGTTGTGTTTTTGTTTGTCCTTTTGGTGGAAAACCGCCTTTAGAGTTAGGTAATATTTCACAACTTGAATAGAAAATAAATCAAATAATACATATTATCTTCTCCCTCGGAATGAATAACTTACTTAGCAAGATCTTGACAGCTAGCCATTTCGTGCCAAACTGGCCTCAAATCGATCCTCACGAATTTATATGTATGTATGTATGTATATGAGTCGGGGTGTAGTGGAAGGTAATTTATTACGGGTGGCCTGGTGGCAAAGTCTCTACAATTTGTATGTTTGATAGTATGGTTCTGAGTTACCGAGATTAATTACTCTGGTCCTCATTACCATTTATCTAGGACCACGCGTCCGTGGCAGATATGTTGAGCGTTCCCAGGTCTCGGGCAGACGCCACAGTCCGGGCCCAAGCCTGCCTAGGTCACCAATCCAAGTCCCACCAACGCCCGCCCAGTATAACTTTGAAGATCTTACCGGTCAAGTCTAAGCGGCTAGGCAGTCCCATTCAGTCACCTTAGTCGCCTCTTACGACAGGTAGGAGGTACCCTGGGTCTATTCTACAATTGTGGCCCCGAACCCAGAGGGGGAACGAATTTATATCTTACAGGATTTTTGAAAAAATTACCTCTTGATATCTGGTCGTCTTCCCTGTATCGAACTACCATGAAAACTGCAGCACGTCGATTTACCTACTATATTTTTACTCTGTGTTTGTATTATATTTATACTAGACT